>JAGDYQ010000351.1:72500-482500 GCA_021962125.1 Bulinus truncatus | reverse complement strand
CCCTCCTTCTCTCTCCCCCTCTCTCTCCTCCTCTCCCTCTCCCCCTCTCCCTCTCCCCCTCTCTCCCTCTCTCTCGCTCTCTCCCACTCCCTTCCTCTCCCCCTTACTCAATCCCTCCCTCCTACCCTCCTTACCTCTTTCTATCTCCCTGCTCCCTCTTTCTCTTTATCTCTCTTTCCCTCCCGCTCTCTCGCTCTCTCTATATATACATATTATTATGGCTTCACATTTCTTCTAAACTCCTTCTTCATTCCTTTACCTTCCTCAAACTGTACAAATCAGGGAGCGTGAAAAAACAATAACAGTTCTTTACAGCACAAAGGCACAATACAGCACCGGCGCGCAAGTTCTATTCAGCTTTATTAGTAGGAAAATTTAAAAATGTATCATCGGGAAATGACGTCACAGAGGAGTTTTATTAATGTCGACGGCGTTCCCATACCGTGATTACTTTAATATACTAAAAGAATAAAATAATTATTTACAATAATACTGCACATTGAGATGGAACGAAACATGTTTAAGAACCTTCCCCATGTAATTTTTGTCCGTGTACCAAATTTCACGTTATTTGGTTGTCTAGATCTTGAGTTATAAGGGAACAGACAGACAGACAGCAAATGCGTCTTATAAGTATAGAGATGACATATACCAATCAATAATTCTTGATAAATAAACAAACAAATAACTTTAATACCACTTATAAATTACTATAAAGAATATATTATATTTATTTGTCAATTTCCATCACCCACCCAGTTAAAATAATACAACATAGAAACTGGCATATGGCTCAAATAGTTTTAACATTCTTTAAGTAGACTATATTAAAACAAATCAGCTATTACATTATACTGTCCAGTGATCTCTCAAGCCTGGGCCGTCTAGGTCTAAGCTTCCTCCAGAACGGCTAGATGTCAGGGCTGTTAAGGTGCATTTCAGGCATGTCTATGCACGCTGACCAAGTACTATTCGAACAGGTTACATTCAGTTCAGAGCCTATATATTACAACATCACGTACGACACAACTACACAATGCCACTTCTATATTACACTACATAATTGTATTGTCTAAACTACACAACCTTCCCTCAGGTCGATCATCCTACCACACACACACCAACATCATATATGTGAATAAACCGGTTACATGGCATGGGCGAATGCAAAATAAACGTACCAACTCTATGAGTTGTATGTCACTTGCAGCTGTTCACTAACAGAGCGCCTCAAGTTTCGTTTAATAACATGCGCACCAAAATGTGTACACATCCTTTCAAACATACATGCCGACCTGAATTCTATGCTATCTTGACAGTTACAAGCATAAGTCTGTTAATCACCAAACAAAGCCAGCGTAATAAAGCCTATTAGAAAATACAGCCCCCTGCTTGGATTTTAAACATATTTTTATACATTATTGTAGCTAATAAAAAGCGTGGGCGAATATTATATACTGTACTAACAACGTCTTTACATTTGGTGATAAATAGACATTACTGAATAAAAAATCTATATATTTAGATGGGCGAACAGGCTTATTATTTTTATTAATGATAATTTATATAAATATGTATGTGAATTATTTTCCTTTAGAGTGCATTTTTGGGTCTCTCTCTCTTTCTCACACACACACACACACACACAAACGCACACACACACACACGCACACACAAACATACGCACATACGCGCATTCGCACACACAAAGACCTTTAAAGATTTTTATTTTATTTTACATTCATTAAAAAAACAGAACTATACTGTTGAATACTACCTTCAAAGAGGTGTTCCAAAAAATAAGATGGTTATAGGTTTACCTATGTATGGGCGTGGCTATAACGCTGACTCGTCGAAATGGAATTACAGAACTGAAGCGTGGGGTAGAATAGCTTACAGCTACGCCACTGGGATGGACAGCATTTTTGCCTATTTTGAGGTAAAGGTACTTAACTTACAGTTTTACATTTTTAACGAAATAACTTCACAAAAATTGTTTATAGTTTATATCATTATCTCTTGTAACTGTAAAAAATATAGTAATAAATATTATTCAACAAGTTTGACTGAGTTTTCTGTAAATAAGAAATGTTGTGTTTTTTGTCTGTTTTTCTGTCTTATTACTTGTTTATTCTGTTGTTTGTTTGTTTTGTTATTTGTTTATTTTGATGTTTGTTTGTTTTGTTGTTTGCTTGGTTGTTTTTTTTGGTTTGTTTGTTTGATTGTTTGCTCGTTTTGTTGTTTGTTTATTTTGATGTTTCTTAGTTTTGTTGTTTGTTTGTTTTGTTGTTTGTTTGATTGTTTATTTTTTTGTTTATTTTGTTGTCTGCTTGTTTGGTTGTTTGCTTGTTTGGTTGTTTATTTTGTTTTTTTATTTGTTTTGTTGTTTGTTTATTTTGTTGTTTTTTGTTTGACTGTTTGTTTGTTTTGTTGTCTGTTTTTTTTTGTTGTTTGTTTGTTTTGTTGTTTGTTTATTTTTTTGTTTGTTTGTTTGGTTGTTTGGTTGTTTGTTTTGTTGTTTGTTTGTTTGGTTGTTTGGTTGTTTGTTTTGTTGTTTGTTTATTTTGTTGTTTTCTCATTTTCTTGTTTGTTTATTTTCTTGTTTGTTTATTTTGCTGTTTGTTTATTTTGTTGTTTGTTTGTTTTATTGTTTATTGTTTGTTCGTTTTGTTGTATGATTATTTTGTTGTTTGTTTGTTTTTTGTTTGTTTGTTTTGTTGTGTGTTTATTTTGTTATTTTTTATTTTGTTGTTTGTTTATTTTGTTGTTTGTTTATTTTGTTGTTGGTTTGTTTGGTTGTTTGTTTGTTTGGTTGTTTGTTTATTTTTTGTTTGGTTGGTTGTTTGTTTTGTTGTTTGTTTGTTTGTTTGTTTATTTATTTGTGTTGATGTTTGTTTGTTTTGTTGTTTTCTTGTTTGTTTGTTTTTGTTTGTTTTTTTTGTTTATTTGTTTTATTGTTTTTTCGTTTGTTTGTTTTGTTGTTTGTTTGCTTTGTTGTTTGATTTTTAACTAAAGCGAGAAAAAAAATAATTATTAAAGTTAACGCCCGTAACTACATAACCCAGAATCTATCTTCCGACGCACCTAAAAAAAATCTCACAAAAATTCAGTATCGAATGTGAAATATATAAAACACTTTCTCAAATACATAAAATTAAAAACAGAAAATAAATTAATAGAATTTAATGCTCTGATATATATATATATATATATATATATATATATATATATATATTAGGGTGGTTCACAATGCATAGGTAAAAAATAAAAGTTGAAAAATTGCTAGTACTTCATAAAAATTTAGTTACCTGTGCTACAGAGACCTTAAATATAAAATATAACTCCATTTGAAGTTAATTTAGTACTGCCTCAAAGCACCTGAATTTTTTGTTTGGTCCCAAAAATCGATATTATTTCCAGCTTAAAGATCAAATTGAAGGCTGGTCAACTGTTACTTATTTTTTGCAAGTACAAAGAATATTTAACTTTAAAAAAGTAAACAACTCCATTTTGATTGTACTGTCTACAAGTTTTTAATATTTGTCTTAATTTTCATTTATTTCTAGGACGTATTGGCTATTGATTTATTAGAGACAATTTTTTAAAATGGCTGTTACAAGATCTCAGACATATGTTCATCTGATTGGCGAACCAGTACAGTTATTTAATGGAAATATGCTACTAGCAACTAGAGAAGTTTTACAAGTCTACTATCATCATCACAATAATGAAAAATTGTCTAAAACTTAATCGGTTACAGTTACTGTTAGACAGGTTTGCGAGATATGGGCCAGAGCAAGAGTACCATCAGCTGAAGAAAGAAATATTATCCACAAGCTAAAACTTCTTGTTGATAAACACAGAACTGTCTGTCGCAATAAGACCCGTGGTGGCACAGCTCAGATGGCAAGGGAGTCAAATTTTGAAGCTGATATGAATGGCCTGTTTGATATTGCTCATCATGATGCGATGAACCGAATAAAAATTGAAGAAGATAGGGTTTTTTCTGGCTGATCAAAGAACAGAAAGGAAGTATGTCATGGGTAAAATAGACCAGCAGCTTACAGCAGTAGAAGGTGGACGAGCAGTAAGAATACAAAGAGAAGCTGAACTGGGGACCAAAGAAGACAGGAGGCTAAATGATTTAGCTCAGGCAAGTGCACCAGCATCGGCAAGTTTGAATAATGGTGACACTAGTGACATTAGTGATCTTGATGAAGAAAGTAGTGCAGAACTCAGTGACTACAATCCTGAATGCAAATCATCAGACAGTTCAGACACACAAGGTCAAACACAGCAAAAGCGTGCAAAAATATCTGCAAATGAAGCATAAGTCCACAGTTAGCTGCAGCACTAGATCGTACAAGTGTCAGCAATCGAGATGCTGCATATATTCTACATGCAGCAGCTACGACTTATGGACAAAATGCATCAGGTATGTCCTTGTCTGTCAGCAGCATCAGAAGAACAAGATCAAAGCATCGTACTCAAGCAGCTGGCCCACTGGTTATACATTTCGATGACAAATTGCTTCCTTCAATAGCTGGCGGTCCAGGAGAAGAAGATCGCGTAGCAATCATTGTAATAGGTCGTACAACTGAAAAGCTTTTGGCTATTCCAAAAGTTGTACAAGGAACAGGTGAGCAAACAGCCAAAGCTGCAGCAGAAACCATGGGAGCTGACTAACAGCATTGCAGGAATGTCATTTGATACAACTGCAGCAAACACCGGCCATCTCAATTGCGCATGTGTGCTACTGGAGCAAAAACTAGGCAAAGAACTGCTATGGTTGGCTTGCCGACACCACATCCTTGAAGTCCTATGCAGCGACATTTTTAAAAAGGTGTTTGGCCCAACATCAGGGCCAAATTTGATATTATTTCGCAGATTTCAAGAATTTTGGCCAAATATTGACCAAGTGGCATACAAACCATGTGCAGACACCCGCCTAATGACTGAAAGTCTAGCAGTGCTAAAACATGAAATATTGAAATTCTGTCAGGACATTTCGTCTGGTAACAGGGAAGCAATTCCAAGAGAAGTCTACAGGGAATTATTAGAGCTGACCATGATTTTTCTGGAACAGACACCACCACGTGGCATTCGATTCCGTGTACCTGGGGCTTTCCATCATGCCAGATGGATGTCACAGTTGCTGTATGTTCTGAAGCTGACTTTGTTTCAGGAACAGTTTAAGCTCAGTCGCCATGAGAGCACAGCATGCTTAGAATTTGGACAGTTCACAACATTGGTGTATGTCAAAGCGTGGATATCTTGTACATCACCTTGTGATGCTCCTATAAACGATCTGTCTCTTATTCAAAGCCTCACCAACTATCGTAACACTTCCAAGATCACTGCAGACACAGGAATTGCGGCACTTGGACGCCATCTATGGTACTTGGGACAAGAACTCGTGCCACTTGCTCTGTTTTCTGACCTTGTTTCAGCCGAGGTGAAGACAAGAATGGCATCTTGTCTTATAACTGCCAGCGAGCATGAAACATCTTCAGAAAGGTCAATCAAATACACTGGCAAAGAAGAACTCTGTGATAAGAAACTTGATTATTTTATTGGAAGCAGATCACACTTCTTCTTTCAGGTCTTGAATCTCGACAAATCGTTTCTGAACTTGCCTGTTGAGCAGTGGCCACAGCTGGAAGCGTACCAACACGCAAAGGTTATTGCCAATTCACTAAAAGTTGTTAATGGCTCAGCAGAGCGAGACATTGCATTGGCAACCAACTTCAACAAGTCATTAACAAAAAAGGAAGATGAAAAGCAGTACTTGTATCAGGTTGTTGAGTCACACCGTAAACAGTACCCAGATGCAAAGAAGGCAACACTCAATCAATGAATGAACAATGAACAGTGTTGTAGTGTTTTATGTTACTTAACTGGTTCTGTGAACATTTTACTGATTGGCCCAAAACACTGTGTGCACTGCATTTACATTTTAATTGTTGCGTAAACGAAAAAGGGCCGTTATTGTAATTTTCAAATCCAATTAGTACTGATTACTGAATTAATGTTAATTTTCAGAGTCTGTGAACATTTTGTTGACTGTTTGGAACTCTCAGTACATTTATAATTGCAATGTGGGAACCTCAACATTTTTCTGGCTTAATGATACAAAAACGAGAAAATCGGCAGTTATCACCATTTTTAATCCTCATGAGGCAGTAGTAAATTATCTCATGACATATAACAGAAAAATCAAAAAGCACGACAAGTTACTAAAATAAATTTATTTTGAACCACCCTAATATATATATATATATATATATATATATATATATATATAAACATATATACAAACATGTAACTGATAATACTAATACAATTATATATATATATATATATATATATATATATATATATTATAGATATGCCGTTTTGTTGAGAGTGGTTATGAGGTTGCCCGACACCATGGTGTTCCATTCTTTATAGCATTTAATTATAAATGGATTGGTTTTGAGGACATTGAGAGCGTGAAACAGAAGGTAAGGTTTTATTTAGCCTACTTAGTCATTTATAAATTAATAGTTTACATAATAGCAGTATTGTTATCAACAGTCTCAGTATTTAGATTAAGTATTTAGATTAAGTATTTAGATTAAGTATTTAGATTAAGTATTTAGGTTAAGTATTTAGATTAAGTAATTAGATTAAGTATTTAGATTAAGTATTTAGACTAAGTATTTGGATTAAAAATATAGATTAAGCATTTATATTAAGCTGCTAAGCTGAAACTTATTCAACGATCAATTTTTTATTTTTAATAAAAAAATTTAATGTTGAAGTTTTCTAATTTTTATTTTATCTCAAAATGTAATAAATTTATAATTTTTTTGTTAACATTTAGTAAATATAATAATTACATCTTAGGACACATGATTTGTGTAGATATTGTGAAAAGTATTATTTCAAAAGATATTAAAATGTAAAGACTATATGTTAAATCGCAATGTCATAAAAAAATAGAAACATAAGACTATACATTGGTAAAAAATATCTTCAGTGCGCATGTGCAGATCTTACGCGGTGTATGTGAATATTTACACATTCAGGTGATTTTTGCCAAGAGACATGGTTTGGCTGGGGTCATGGTGTGGTCATTGGACATGGACGACGTACAAAAAAAATTCTGTAGGAAACCCACAAAAAACTTGATTGAAACTATTCAAGAAACATGTGCTAGCGAGGTGGCAATATCAAGGTTAGTTCACAGTGTATAGTATACCCTCCAGAGCATTTTGAAAACATTGGTTAATATTTTACCTAAAATTCGCATTTATTCCTTTTAGAATTATTAGAAAAAAAAACATTAAATGCAACACGTATGCAAAAAAATAAATTAATTAATAAGTCCACATTTTCATGGGTCCCTCTTCCCATTAATTTTGTTTCTTTTTACGAAAATAAATAGTGCTGTCAGTTTTTATTTTTTTTAATGTATTAAACAGGGTGGCCCAAAAGCAGGTTTACAGTAATTAGTAGGATTGTCCAATAGGACGGGATGGTATAGCACACATTTGTATAGTCTATGTCCCATGGGACAGAGTAGCCGCGTCAATGAGACTTGATGTGCACCTGACCAACCCCAAATTGGTTAATTTTTAAAGCATTTAATTCTTCTCTTTCATTTAAATATGTATTGCGTAATCTGATATGTTTCTTGTGGTGGGACTCTGGATAACAGATAATAAATAAATAAATACACATAACCTTTTATCATATGAGATGGTTCGTTTGCATGTTCATGCGTCACGCCCAAAGATGTGTCATAGAGATACATCCTAGTATGATTATTTGTGTTTGTATGTGCGTGCTTGTGTGCGAGCGTGTGTGTGTGTGTGAGAGAGAGAGAGATATAAATAGATAGATAGATAGATAGATAGATAGATAGATAGATAGATAGATAGATAGATAGATAGATAGATAGATAGATAGATAGATAGATAGATAGATAGATAGATAGATAGATAGATAGATAGATAGTGTGGAGAAATAGTATAGCCTAAGCTAGATGACGCAATTTGGTAGGCTCCGCCCACCACAGTATCCATGGCGTCATTCCTCCATATTGAGTGTAAATATAGAGAGTTTTAGTGTATACGTCATTTGGTACAAATGACGTATATTAAAACAGACAGTTGGCAGCACATGGTTTGTTTTATATCAGTCGAGCTCTGGGCATCATAGGATGCGGATGCATGTTCTAGTAGAGTCTAGCTTTGGGCATCAAGATAGACGGATGCATGTTTACAGTTTGCTATTGTACTCCTCCTGACATTACCTTTATGTCAGTTAATGCTCAAGAATTAAATAATTGTTGATGTTACTTCACTGGAGTTAACTTCGTGATTCGTGTTGTCTGTATTATTACACCTTCTACAAGTATTATCATTATAAGGACCCATAACATATATTTGGCACCTCCGACGGAGTAGGCTACTCAACATTATTTAGAGTACGTAACATATATTTGGCACCTCCGACGTAAAACTGACTGACATGGCTGGATTAAGGAGCAGCGGAGTGAGTACATTAAGACTCGTTTAGTATTCATCGGTGAATTACGTGGCGGCCAACACCCTGGGTGCGCGCCCTGGATACTGTGTTGGGCGGAGCCTACCAAATTGCGTCATCAAGCTTAGGCTATACTATTTCTCCACTGTTAGATAGTTAGATAGATAGATAGATAGATAGATAGATAGATATACAGACAGACAGACAGACAGATAGATAGATAGATAGATAGATAGATAGATAGATAGATAGATAGATAGATAGATAGATAGATAGATAGATAGATAGATAGATAGATAGATAGATAGATAGATAGAGAGATAGATAGATAGATAGATAGATAGATAGATAGATAGATAGATAGATAGATAGATAGATAGATAGATAGATAGATAGATAGATAGATAGATAGATAGATAGATAGATAGATAGATAGATAGATAGATAGATAGATAGATAGATAGATAGATAGATAGATAGATAATCAGAAATACAACTTGTACAGTGTTGAAGCACCATTACCCAATGAGGAACCAAAACTTCTTTGGCCGTACACCCATCCATATCCACTGTATGAGAAACCTAAGGGGCGGGATATATCGCAGAAAGGTAAATTATTACTTTATCTTCATTGTGTCTTTATTTGTGTTGTTATTGTTTGTTTTTTCAGTCTCTTCTAATTTGTCATTCATATTCGTTCTGTAAAGCAATCCACCGATACAGAGAACTATGAAAGTCATAGCAATGACGCCTATAAGAGCAATAAGGACGTGCAAGACAGTCTCCACGCGTAATAACACTAGTTTACTTTATAACGCTATGTGTAAACAGATTCATAGGGTACAAAAATTAAACATAGTCGTTCACAGCAGGTAGTTTTTTTTTTGTTCAATAAACTATGCTAGAAGATATCAAATAACATTTTTTTTCATCATTACTTGACAATTTAAAAAAAAATAAATCATCAAAGCAAAGGTGCAAATAAAACATAATTGTAAGATGTAAGATTGTATTTACTTCATCCCAACAAAAATAATCCTTATTGTGTTGTAAACAATTACTAGAACCCAGTACGTTGTTGTATTTCAATCTATTAAAGTAAAACGCATATTCCACTTCCTGTGTTTACATCTGCTCAAGTGTTTTGTTACGTTTCGTCATCGCGCGCGTGCACAAATTTAAAATTTACATATCATGCAGGGAAAAATAAACCTAATCACAATAATTTCAATTCGAAACTTACCTCGACTAATACAACGAGCTAGACATTATTATGACTTATTTTAATACTGTATGTTAATATTGGCGTGGTGAGAAAAAAGTGCACAAATAATAAACTTATAGGTCTGGTAAGTAAATACGGCGAGTATCGTGTTAAAAGTATCAAAACTTCACACAATGTACAGATAAATATGACTGTTTGTAACTATTCATTGCGTGTCTTTTTCTAAGATTGTAATATTTTAATAGATTTCAGTTTGATTACATTATGCATAACTTTTGTTTTGATATATATATATATATATATATATATATATATATATATATATATATATATATATATATATAGATAAATTAGGGGTATGACTAAAATATAACCCGTAGTGTCAAAATACATGAACTTGATGTTATCAGCAATGTCCCATTCTTGAATAAAATTAAACACGGCAGTTGCCTCGGCCTCTCCAGTTCCATTTGGCAATTTCGGTACTCCCAGCAACTTCATTGTTCCATCACCGGATACCAGAACAGCAAGACGATCAACTAACTCTTTTGATGTCAATGCAGGCAACATTTTCCCATTACAGTGCGCAGTTAATAGGCAGTTTGGATGAAACGATGCATGAATATCTGTAGCTGCTGCTTCACGATGTTTACGTCGACTACGTCTGGCTGATTAATTGTTAATCGCCAATGCTGCAGTACTGTGGCCAAGTGATTCTGCTGCTGCTGCTGCAATAATGTAAAAATGCGTTCCTGTCACTGACTTTACTTCTGTCTAATGTAGCTGCCAAACCTGGACTCACAATATTTGGGGATCACACGATCCTCACTGGTTTAGTAGACACTTCAGGTGGTTCTGGGAGTTCATCAGGATCATTGGGATCACAACCATCGGTGCTCTTAGCCTCTGTGTCACTGTCATTGCTGGCACTAAACTCCATCTTCTTTGCCTCAAGTTGGAACCGCTTAGCCTCCTTTTCCTTACGACATTCTTGCTCTAAGCGCCTATTATGAGACCTTTGTTTTTTCCGACTTAGCACCATATCAACTGGACCCATGGAACCACGCCCCCCTTTTCTCTCTTTGTGCTTCAAGAAATTGTATGTCTTCAGGTACCTGCATCTTAGTAAAAGGTTCAACATGTGCAACATTAAACAAATCAGTCAAACTTTCAGTAAATTGGTTCTCCTTCCCTTTCTGAGTATCTGTTCTGCGGGATATTTTTTTTCTTATTCCCATCAATGCTGAAAGGAGATCCTTTATCTTGGCAATTATGTGGCATTCTTTGCGAACTGGAATGCGTGCCTTAAGCCAGAAATGAACAACTTTCATCGTCACTGTGGCACTAGCACTGACATAAAAATATGAATAAGTAACAGAAATTATATAAATAAGTAATAGAAATTGCCTCCGGTTTGTCTTGTATGTCAAATACAGGCATTTTCGCATATAATATAAAATTTCGAGTCCATTGAACTACCTCTAAATATCAATGTATCTTCATGAAACTTCGTAAAATTACTTAACATAACAAAAGGAAAAAAATTAGGGGGTGGGGCAATGAAACTTAAAAAATTCCCATTTCATTGAGTGGCAACCTAATATATATATATATATATATATATATATATATATATATATATATATATATATATATGAAAAATTGATAAGTCCAGATTCCGATGTATCAATATTTGATTATAACTTAACATTTTGTCACCTAACTAACTTATGCATTTTGAAATATTTTCCTCAGCGGCGACTGCGCTTTGTAAAGGCAAAACAGGCGATTTGATTATACCGTACCCAGGTATAGACTGCCAGCGGTACATCAGATGTTCTAATGGATTAGGAAATGTCCGAACTTGTTCTTCTCTTATGGCTTATGACCCGGAAGTCAATCATTGTAACTGGCAAGTTTTTGTTCCCCAATGTCGAGCTTATATACAAAAATAAAATGAGGCTCTTAAGACAGTGAGGAGTGGAAACATATTTTTGGCCAATATATTTCTACGTAACTTATTCAGTTACATTCTTAATATGTGTTGGAAAAATATAAAATCTGAACATTTTAAAGAACTTATTACTCAGCTCATAAACACGTCAGACGGAAAATTTGAACTTTTATTAAACTGTTCATTTTTTTATTAGTCAATAGAATTGTTTTCACAATAAAATGGGCTAATTTTTGAATGAAACTTGTCTTTGTGATGCTTAAGATATGTTTACTACGCTACTTCACAGCCTTTTACAAAATATGGATCGGATAATCGGTAAAGCACTCGACTATATCCCAGAGGATCCCGGGTTCGAACTCCGATGAGGACCAATGTATTTTTTAGGTCATAGTGAAAGTCCCCGATGTTTCTCCAGTTTCTCACTTCAACCAATGGGTGAGGGGCAATGAAAGCTTATGGATTTGGGGGGGGGGGGGAGTTTGCTGATCTATTAATTAGGTCTATATGAAATGATGTTTTAATTGATAAAGTTTATTTTAAAAAAAGTGTTACTTAATTAGTTAATGATATAGAATGTTTATAAGAACATTTATTTAAAAAAAAAAACAGAAATGACGTCATTGAAGATTGTTTAAATTTTTAAAACAAGTATTGCTTGATAAATTTTTACTGTGCGTGTGTTCGACACGAAACACTGTGACCTGCTTTACCAGTGACTAAGTGTTGACTCCGGTCGTAGTCTAGAGAAATGGGAGGGGCTGGGGGAGGGTTGATTTAAATATACTTCAATACAGTAGCTGAACGCATATTTATATTTAACCAGTATGTGATTCGATCAGGCCAGTTTGAACTCTGCCCGTCAGACTGTTCGGTGCGGCCCGCGCTGCCCGTCAGGCTATTTGATGCGGCCCGCGCTCTGATTGTCCCCGCTCGTTCGCACTAATGACGTTTACGTATAATTTATATTGGTTCATTGAAGCACTCACCACCCCCCCCCCATTTTCTCTTGATCGGGCCAACCTGTTCAATATGAGAACCCATTGTGACCCGCGTGTCAAAATATTCGCCCACCCTTGTGCTAACCAATCATAACCCCTTGTCTCTGCAACGCTAGTTATCGATGTCATTTAGCGACATACGAGATATGTGTCACTTTGTAAGCTGTGTCCAGTTTATTCTGCAAATGTGTGTGTGTGTTGAGAGACTATTTCAGTCTTTCTGTCGTCCAATGTCTAGATGTTGACGTGATTAGAAACCTGACAATATCCGAGTTGTCTTTAAATGGTTTTACAGTAGTGTTACTCGGTGGACACATACCCAATATTACTTGGTCGACTGAAACCCCATGTTACTTGGTGGACTCAAACCCAATGTTACTTGGTGGACTCAAACCCAATGTTACTTGGTGGACTCAAACCCAATGTTACTTGGTGGACTCAAACTCCATGTTACTTGGTGGACTCAAACCTAATGTTAGAGTGTGGACTCAAACTCCATGTTACTTGGTGGACTCAAACCCAATGTTACTTGGTGGACTCAAACCCAATGTTACAGTGTGGACTCAAACCCAATGTTACTTGGTGGACTCAAACCCAATGTTACTTGGTCTTCTCAAACCCATTGTTATTTGGTGGTCTCAAACCCAGTGTTACTTGGTGGACTCAAACCCATGTTACTTGGTGGACTCAAACCCCATGTTACTTGGTGGACTCAAACCCAATGTTACTTGGTGGACTCAAACCCAATGTTACTTGGTGGACTCAAACCCAATGTTACTTGGTGGACTCAAACACAGTGTTTCTTGGTCTTCTCAAACAAAGTGTTACTTGGTGGACTCAAACCCAATGTTACTTGGTGGACTCAAACCCAATGTTACTTGGTCTTCTCAAACCCAATGTTACATTGTGGACTCAAACACAGTGCTACTTTGTGGACTCAAACCCAATGTTACTTTGTCTTCTCAAACATAGTGTTACTTGGTGGACTCAAATCCAATGTTACTTGGTCTTCTCAAACACAATGTTACTTGGTGGACTCAAACCCAATGTTACTTGGTCTTATCAAACACAGTGTTACTTGGTGGACTCAAATCAAATGTTACTTGGTCTTCTCAAACCCAATATTACTTGGTGGACTCAAACTCAATGTTACTTGGTGGACTCAAACCCAATGTTACTTGGTGGACTCAAACCCAATGTTACTTGGTGGACTCAAACCCAATGTTACTTGGTGGACTCAAACCCAATGTTACTTGGTCTTTTCAAACACAATGATACTTGGTGGACTCAAACCCAATGTTACTTGGTCTTCTCAAACACAGTGTTACTTGGTGGACTCAAACCCAATTTTACTTGGTCTTCTCAAACCCAATGTTACTTGGTGGACTCAAACCCAATGTTACTTGGTCTTCTCAAACCCAATGTTACTTGGTGGACTCAAACCATGTTACTTGGTCTTCTCAAACACAATGTTACTTGGTGGGCTCAAACCCAATGTTACTTGGTCTTCTCAAACAAAGTGTTACTTGGTGGACTCAAACCCAATGTTACTTGGTCTTCTCAAACCCAATGTTACTTGGTGGACTCAAACCCAATGTTACTTGGTCTTCTCAAAACCAATGTTACTTGGTGGACTCAAACCCAATGTTACTTGGTCTTCTCAAAACCAATGTTACTTGGTGGACTCAAACCCAATGTTACAGTGTGGACTCAAACCCAATGTTACTTGGTGGACTCAAACCCAATGTTACTTGGTGGACTCAAACCCAATGTTACTTGGTGGAGTCAAACTCGTTGTTTACATCACGATAAATAATCTCACAAATAGGTGCAATCCAATATTTTTTTTTAAGTGGAACTTGTCTCTCTATATAACAGAATAGAAACAATTTTTAATATAGTCCCTTTTATATTAATTTATATCAGAGGAAAACATAAATTGAAACATAATGGAGTAGAATACTTTCAGGATGAAGGTAATATCAATTCAGGTATAATCACAGCCTGAAGAACTTACCGGTGTAAAATATAAATCAAGTCCTTAAAATGTGGTTATGTAATAATTTTTATTGAGAGATATTGCTCATTACTTTTTGGATGATGTTGTATGTTAATACATTCCTACATGAAATCAACTTATTACATAATATGTTGTATATCATTATAAGTCTCACAACTAAATGAAATATTTTCTTAAGAAAAGAATAAATATTTGATACGCATTGACATTTTCTTACATAAATGTCTAACTATTTTAAAGTTCCTTAATGTCAACATACTCTGGTATGTTGACATATTGGCCTTCGGGAGCTGTACCTGTTGGTATGTTGACATATTGGCCATCTTTAATAGGATTCGTCTGTAGGTTGGCATTGTGGTCTTCTGTAAAAGGATTTGTTGGTATGTTAGCAGTTTGGCCTTCTGTATCATGATTGGTCGGTGTGTTGGCATTGCGGCATGGGGTAGTAGGAAATGTTGTTTCATTTCTGTCAAGTTCTACGACTCTGACGGGTAGACCGGTAAATTCATGTCTTATGTATTCAAAGGTTTGACTGTAGGCTTCTTCAGGGGCGGAACGTCTTGAATTTTTGGATTGTCCTCTACGAATCAAGCATCTTATAAAAATCGTGGCAGACCCTGCAGCCAACATGACAGCAATACCGACCCCAACTCCCATCCCAAATGATCTGGTATCGAAATCTGAAAATATAGATGAAGACAAAAATATAGATGAATAAATAGATGAAGACGAAAATATAGATGAATAAATAGATGAAGACGAAAATATCTAACACATAATCGCCCTTCGTATGCGTGCGTCTCCCTCAGGCTAATGGTCCGTACACTAAAAATGTGACGTAGTGTCTCCCTCAGACTAATGGTCCGTACACTAAAAATGTGGCCTAGTGTCTCCCTCAGGCTAATGGTCCGTACACTAAAAATGTGGCGTGGTGTCTCCCTCAGGCTAATGGTCCGTACACTAAAAATGTGGCGTGGTGTCTCCCTCAGACTAATGGTCCGTACACTAAAAATGTGGTGTACAAGGAAATCTATGGCATGTATTGTGTTCATGGCAATAAAATAGCAGAAAAGCTGGTGCAATCGGAACACATGTTAAAAGTCCCTGCTATAAATTGGCTGTCAGTAGAGCTTGGCACCGAGTGGACCGCGATGGACGCCCAATGTAAATCACAATGAATCAAAATAAATCATGGTGTAAGTCAATTTTTAATTTAATATAAGTCGTTATAAATCAATCGTTGTAAATCAATATAAATGACTCCCAAATTCGCTGATTTTAATCGGAAAATCGGACAGTAAATCAATCACACATCAATAAATCATTATATCATTTTCAATCAATATAAATGATCGATATTAATCAATTGTAACTCATGGTACGACATCGTTCTCCTACGCCTATATCATATTCTGTTCATGTCAATAAATGCCACATGTTCTTTTCTATTGCAATATTTCGTATATTTCTTTGTTATCCCTTCTGTCGAATTTCGTTCAGCAAGCTTCAGCAGGCTTTTCCACTATTACATAAATAAAAGGATGAAGACGAAAATATTCTCAGATATAAAGTGAGCATTATTATTTACATTCGTTAGAGAGTTCTATTTTAATGAAAGTCTGTAGATTCAATTCCAAAGTGGACATTTTGTTTTTACTTAACAAAATCACTAACAGACTCATTTCATATCGTGTCTGGCAAATTCACACTAGTACTTTTAACCAGCTGATTATTAAAGTGATATAACCATTAATTTTAGAAGTATGATTGTACATACCCTTGTAAGTGATATTCAAGATAGTTGATGGGTGAACCAATGTAGTAACAATTATGGCCGAGGGAGTCGTCGATTCAATGGGTGTAGAAGTGTCGGTGGATCCTGGTACCGATTTAAGGATTGTAAAGGTAGATTCCACAGTTCTAGAAGTGATAGTGCTGGTAGATTCCACAGTTTTAGAAGTAGTAGTACTGGTCGATTCCACAGTTTTAGAAGTAGTAGTGTTGGGGGATTTCGGAATGGTTGTAGTCGCTGATTCAATCGATTCAACTTGGTCATATGGAACTAGTGTTGAGCAGCATTGTGAAACATTCGCAATCGGCTCGTTAAAGGAATCTTTAAAAAAAAAAGTAAAACGTAAAGTTTGAATATAGAATATATTTTATATTAAAGAATAGCTTAATAAATCTAAATATACTAATATAACAAAAGCTTGCTTTCTTTAAAAAAGTCTTATATAAGTCCTGGTCTATTATATTGTCCATTGTATGGTTATTTTATCGTATATTGCATAGTGTATTTTATGGTCTATTATTGACCTCATTTTTTCCAATTACGTGATACAGTCATAATAACAGACATAGCCTACTTTCAAAGGTGTACCTACTTTCAAAGGTGTACCTACTTTCAAAGGTGTACCTAATCTTAAATCCAGACTTTGTTTCCGATGTGTCAGAAATGAATATCAAGATGAGTGTAGCGCTGTTACTCCAGTAATTGATTTGTTTGTCTCCACAAAAAGACATTTCTGTTTTTTTTTCTACATTTAAGACTTTAAGTACATCAAAACTGCATTGAGTCACATTTTCAATTGTCATCCCAGTTTCAAGTTCAAAAGTTTCAGAGCTAGATTAAAAAGAATATGGATTTTTTTTTTCAAACCATTCGTTTTGTCAATTGATTAAAACAAAACGAAATAATAAAATAATAATAAAGATTCAAAATTATTGGGGTCGGGTAGAGCGTTCAACTGTCAACCTTGTGGTTCTGGGTTTGAACCTAAGTACCCTGCTGCGAGTCCCCAAGTCCAACCAGCTTTGAATGGGTACCTGACTTTAGGTTGTCGGAGAAAAGGTGCCTTAAAGGAACTTTATTATTTTTAAAAAGTGTGTTAGCTGTTTCAAACACAAAATTCTAAATCATTGTGAATGTTTTACCCTTGATTATATTTAAGTCAAGGTCAATAATTTTTAGATTATTTGGCTAGTAAAGAAAAAGCATGCTATTGTAGATATTTTGTCTAAGATGTGTGTCAATCTAAGTTGTGTGTTTCAATCTAAGACTCGTGTTTCTATCTGAGACGTGTGTTTCAATCTGAAACGTGTGTTTCTATCTTAGACGTGTGTTTAATCTGAGACGTGTGTTTCAATCTGAAACGTGTGTTTCTATCTAAGACGTGTGTTTAATCTGAGACGTGTGTTTCAATCTGAGACGTGTGTTTCAATCTGAGACGTGTGTTTCAATCTGAGACGTGAGTTTCAATCTAAGACGTCCGTTTCAATCAGTGACGTGTGTTTCAATCTAAGACGTGTGTTTCAATCTAAGACGTGTGTTTCAATCAGAGACGTGTGTTTCAATCTGAGACGTGTGTTTCAATCTGAGACGTGTGTTTCAATCTAAGACAAGTGTTTCAATCTAAGACGTGTGTTTCAATCAGAGACGTGTGTTTCAATTTGATATATATGCTTCAATCTGAGACGTGTGTTTCTATCTCAGACGTGTTTCAATCGAAGACGTGTGTTTCAATCTGAAACGTGTGTTTCTATCTAAGACGTGTGTTTAATCTGAGACGTGTGTTTCAATCTGAGACGTGTGTTTCAATCTGAGACGTGTGTTTCAATCTGAGACGTGAGTTTCAATCTAAGACGTCCGTTTCAATCAGTGACGTGTGTTTCAATCTAAGACGTGTGTTTCAATCTAAGACGTGTGTTTCAATCAGAGACGTGTGTTTCAATCTGAGACGTGTGTTTCAATCTGAGACGTGTGTTTCAATCTAAGACAAGTGTTTCAATCTAAGACGTGTGTTTCAATCAGAGACGTGTGTTTCAATTTGATATATATGCTTCAATCTGAGACGTGTGTTTCTATCTCAGACGTGTTTCAATCGAAGACGTGTGTTTCAATCTGAAACGTGTGTTTCTATCTAAGACGTGTGTTTAATCTGAGACGTGTGTTTCAATCTGAGACGTGTGTTTCAATCTGAGACGTGTGTTTCAATCTGAGACGTGAGTTTCAATCTAAGACGTCCGTTTCAATCAGTGACGTGTGTTTCAATCTAAGACGTGTGTTTCAATCTAAGACGTGTGTTTCAATCAGAGACGTGTGTTTCAATCTGAGACGTGTGTTTCAATCTGAGACGTGTGTTTCAATCTAAGACAAGTGTTTCAATCTAAGACGTGTGTTTCAATCAGAGACGTGTGTTTCAATTTGATATATATGCTTCAATCTGAGACGTGTGTTTCTATCTCAGACGTGTTTCAATCGAAGACGTGTGTTTCTATCTGATACTCCTGTATATATCTGAGACGTGCGTTTCATTCTGATACTCGTGTTTCTATCTAAGGTGTGTTTCATTCTGAGACTCGTGTTTCAATCTAAGACTCGTGTTTCAATCTGAGACTCGTGTTTCAATCTGAGACTCGTGTTTCTATCTGAGACGTGTGTTTCTATCTGAGACTCGTGTTTCTATCTAAGACATGTGTTTCAAACTGAGACTCGTGTTTCTATCTGAGACGTGTGTTTCTATCTGAGACTCGTGTTTCTATCTAAGACATGTGTTTCAAACTGAGACTCGTGTTTCAATCTGAGACTCGTGTTTCTATCTGAGACGTGTGATTCAATCTGAGACGTGTGTTTCAAACTGATACTCGTGTTTCAATCTGAGACTCGTGTTTCAATCTGAGATTCGTTTTTCAGTCTGAGACATGTGTTTGAAAGGGTTAAAATAATAAAGATACTTTTAGTTTGAAAACCAGTTTAGTAAAATCGACATTTTAGTGCTATTAAATCTGGCTTATAATGAATCAATACAAACAAGTCCTTGTTGGAAATAAAGAGGCGCCATTACCAAATATACAGAGTGGTACCTCAAGATACGAATGTTCTAACATACGAGATTTTTTAGTACGAGCCATCGAACGAGAGATACGAGTGGGTCTGTCGGCTGCAAACGACCCAGTCTCGCCCGCCCCTCATTCAGTGTGATCGCTTGTCTCGCTATCGAAGTATCTTGGATAAGTTGTGCTCACGTTTTCGTGCTTTTATATTAGGCTTCAGTATTGTGTCACACTTATTTTTGAATGGGTGTTAGAATAATTCCAACGCTCATCCGCCTTACACACACGATCAAAATCAAGATGGCTTATCTCGAATTATACACTCTTCATTACACAAGTGTATTTCTTTACATTTTCTTGTATTATATATTAATTTATTTTTACATATTTGTCATTTATAAATATTTTATCTTATTCAAAAACACGTAACAACTGGCGTGGCATTTTGGGGGATTTTAGTCAGGAAAATTGCATTGAGAAACTGGCAAATTGACTAGCAAGCATCGTTAGGGAACGAATTAAATTCTTATGTAGAGGGACTACTGTATTTAGTGGGAATATACAAAACATTTGAATAGAAAGTCCTGATAATAAAATTATGAAGAATTTACGACGAAGGTGGTATACATCAATGATGTAATAATTCCCAGTGGTATGTCAATTTTCCACACACAATTGGCATCAGATGGATAAGAACCGGGGTAATTGGGAGTTGAAATAAAGCCCGATGCTACACCATTCTGGACTTGGCAAGCTGAAAATGGTAATGAAGATAAATGTTAATTATAATTAAACTAAAATATAAAAAATAGAACATATATAAGGGAGTTAGCTGTAAAATAAATAATGAGTCTAAATTAATCAGCAATTACTTCCCTTAATCCACGTTCTCATTTTCTAGCACACATGACAACATATTTATTTTAGCGTGTTTCCATTTGCAAAAAAAAAATAGAAAGAAAAAATACAGAATTTCAAACTTCATTTTATCCCAATCAAAACCAATCAATGGGAAGATAAGATCACTTGACGCAGGAAATAGTTAACCGCAAAGGCTACGCTTTTGCCTTTAGTTCAAGCTTTATAGACATTTTATCTCTTCATTAGTGAGTGCAATTAAAACAAGCAATTAAGCCTGTTCCATTCTGGACACAGGACGTGTTAGCGCATTTTCGTATTATGTATCAGTACGTATGCTATCTTTCAGTAAATATTTGTAAATTTTGGAAATGTTTATAAATTCAATTGTGTAATGCATATATTTGTAAAAAAAAATTATAAAGACGTTTCTTTATATTTGAAAAAAAATTATTGTCTCTTAAATCAAACTACAAGTGGTTTGAGGTTACTGAAATAGGACTCATAATTGAAAACATTCGAAATTATAGAATTTTAATCGTCCGAAAACTCCGTCAATTGTTGCATAGCTCTGATACTTTCAATTAAACTCAGAACACAAGCTTTTACTATTTCATTTGATGAGTTTCTTAATAAATCTTGGTGAAACTACGTGCTGCAGTATTTCGCACCAAATGAACGGGCTATTGAACGTACAAGGTATATATATAATATATAAGCCCCTTAGGAGCCCTGAAGCCCTGCCCTCAGAGGTCCTATCGCAAAATGAACTTTTGATGTACACATGGCAGTCCAAGACCTACAAAATGATATATACATCATGGGTCTAGGACTTATAGTTGCTGAGATATAGCGCTTCTTTATTAATATAGCTTATATATAAAAAACGGTACTAAGGCCCCTTTTACGGCCCTGAGAGGTCAGATCGCGAAATGAAAAAAAGTCATTTCTTGGCAGGCCAAGACCTACAAAATGATATATACATCATGGGTCTAGGACTTATGGTTGTTGAGATCTAGGGTGATGACGGACGGACAGACAAAACGGGGACAATAGAGCATTTTTTTTTCGAAAATGCTCTAAAAAGGTAGCCATTTGTATTGCAATATGTCAAAAAGTGCAGTTATACAATTATATAAGTAACAAATGAAGAAAAATGTGTAGTATTGTATATAAGCAGTAATGTATGTTGTAATATTTAACTCATTTGTGCTATAAAACTAAATGTAATATATTGAGTAGGGCTGGGGAGCCGGTGTTGGTGTCGGTGTCAGCAGTGTAGGTAGTTTTTGACGGTGTCGGTGTCGGCGTTTGTACTTTGCTCGGAGTCGGCGTCGTTGTCGGCGCAAAAATTTGCCCCATAAACGTGAGAGAAAAAATACTAGAACTTTAATTAAATAATCCAGAACAACGTCAGACATTTCTTAGCCAAGTTCATCAAGTTCTTCTTGGTAAATCTGTTTATCAACAAATGTATTATTTTCAAAAGTGAGATTCTCTACAGTACAACGAAGTGTCAAAATTAACAGAATTGTGACTGAAAGCAGATAGGAAAGCTACTGGCTATGTTCACTATGTTATTCTATCAATCATTGTAAATCATAAGAAATGTTTAGTCGGCATCTCTCTATCAATATACATGTTGGAGAAAGATTACCAGATTTTTCTGTCCCATCCTATCCCATCCCATGGTATATTATGTCTGTCCCGTCCCATGGGATTCCCATGAAATCCCATGACACCAATCATCAACTACAACAATGGCTGACAGTCTGATTACTGGCGTAACGGTTGTGCCTCTGCTACACGCAAGCGGTAAACAGATAATGCATAAATGCGTATTGCTTCAGCTACGCATGGCAAATGTATATGTAGTCTCCGTACATCTCTTAAAATCAGGCCGTATTATTGGTGTTAATAGCTTGCGCTCAGTATAGTTTTTTATACCACATCTTTGGGCGTGACGCACCAAAATGCAAACGAACCATCTTATATGATAAAAGGTTATGTGTATGTATTTATTTATTATCTGCTATCCGGTGTCCCACTACAAGATAAAGAACGGATTATGCAATACATATTTAAATGAAAAAGAAGGATTAAAAGCTTTAAAAATTAACAAATTTGGGTTAGCTCAGGTGCTTAGCTCAGGTGCACATCAAGTCGCTTTGACGTGGCTACTGTCCCATGCCGTGTCCCATGGGACATGGAAAATACAAATGTGTGCTGTACCATCCCGTCCCATCCTATGGTACGTTTCCCATGGGATTCCCACGGGATTCCCATTCCCATGGACAAGCCTGAAGATTACACAAAAACCTATTAAAGTCTTTTAGAACCTAAACGAATGACCTGTTTCAAATGTTCCTACAATCAAAGTTAACTCACAAGTAACACTCTCCATAGCTTAATTTCTCTCAGCCAGACTGAAACATTCCTAATCTACGTAACAATGGCACTACATAAAATCGCAGTCCGTAGCTAGCTAATGAGGCGACAGAAGCGACCCCAGCCTCCCCCCTCATCGTTCTGAAAATTGTGCAACCTATTCCAATACATAAAATTTTTCACTGCATATTTCAGAGAAATTATTAAAAGTAGCGAATTGGCCGCTTCAGATATACTATAAAAAATTACATCCCGCATACTGTGGCATATTTTGAAGTAGACCATACACTTTTGTTACTTCAATGTATTCACTGCAGCTACTCTTGATGCCCATATATAGTGTTTTTCGTGACCTTTCAATGTTACATGTACAACTGATAACTTTTTTTTCATCGTAATGGACATGCTGCAAAATCGCAGATCAGGGATTTAAATTTATAACTACTGAAGAACCACAATAGGTTCTTAAATTTGATTGAAAGGCTGGACCAAGTGCTGATCAATGGAGTGTTTATAATACTTTATCTCAGCTAACATAAGAGTAAATGTTATCAATGCAAATGAACGAAGGGGGGTGTACTGCGGGTCGAATCAAAACGTTTAACGGGACGTAGATTGCCCATGTCTGGTTTAGAAGCTGAACATTGTTTTCAAGATAACTATTTCGGAGACCCGTCTAGCTAGGCGCCCTGTGCATAATTATTCACATAAACAGATTTAACTACACCTTTCGGGCATTTTATTTATTTACTTTTGTAATTTTTAATTACATAACAAATCAGGCCAAAATACACTATTTCATATTAGGCCCATACAAAGCATGCTGCAACATAATTATAACTTTTTGTATATCCATGTATAAAATTATGTATATTCATGGTGAGGTCGGAAAATAAAAATGCCGACAAACTTGCTTTTAAAGAGCAGAATTCTAAGATAAACAGGCAATTTTTATTTTGTTCAAAAAAAAAAAACATAAATAGATAAAAGTTACCGTTATCATAGAAGTGGTGTGTGTGTGTGTTAGTCAGTGGCGTACCTAGGGGGGGCGGTGGGTGTGGTCCGCACCGGGCGGCACTTTTTATTACTTTTTAGGGGAAGCGGCAAAAATGTATAGATTAAATTGAAATACCTAAATGAGAGGGCGGCAAAATCGTCTTCTGCCCTGTGTGGCCGATACCCACGCTACGCCGCTGGTGTTAGTACAGTGCCCCCCCCCCAACCTTTTTCTCGCCGCCGACCGGTCCACGTTTGTTATCAAACGATAATTCACCACGGCCCGAGAGGGTTAGGCGTCGCTCTATCCTGAGAGGAATACACAACAATAAATAAAAGGGGAATTATTAAATGTTTCTTGGGTGGCCCAGTGCCGTTTAATCTCCACAGTTTGGGGTTGGGGACCACTGTGTTAGTGGGTGCCTAGACAGCCGGTCAGTTTGGTTATAATTTAGAGCAGCAACTTCCAGATAATGAATAGGAAAGATAGGGAAATGTACGGGTATATCAAACATTAAAAAAACTGTATAGTTGCATTACCGGTCGATTTGATTATACGCTGTACGATGTTGGTATAAGATAATCGATCTCATGAATAATAAGTATATAATAGATAGATATATAGATAGATAGATAGATAGATAGATAGATAGAAAGATAGATAGATAGAAAGATAGATAGATAGATAGATAGATAGATAGATAGATAGATAGATAGATAGATAGATAGATAGATAGATAGATAGATAGATAGATAGATAGATAGATAGATAGATAGATAGATAGATAGATAGATAGATAGATAGATAGATAGATAGATAGATAGATAGATAGATAGATAGATATATAGATAGATAGATAGATAGATAGATAGATAGACGTATATTTTTACTTCAAGATTACTTACAATTGACTTCAGCTACAAGTACAGTTACCACATAAAATGCTAAAAGGTTCTTGTATATCTTCATTTTCAAGATTTTTTAGACTCAAGTACAACTGAAAGACAACGATACTTCAGATATTATCAACACTAATTCAAATTGTGTATCAAAATAACTGTTTTTTAACATTGCAGCTCAATGTGGTATCAAAGTTGGATTTGCACACACATCTTTTGTTTTATAAAATCAACTACGTAAAAATTGATACATAAGAAACCTACCACTAAATATTGATCAGCTTTGTCATAACTATATACTGGCCAATATTACTTACAGTTAGCACAGATATAAAAAAAATACATCTCTCTGTCTCTCTCTCTGTCTCTCTCTCTCTCTCTCTCTCTCTATATATATATATATATATATATATATATATATATATATATATGTGTATATATCTATTTCTATCTCTCTCTTTCTCTCTCTCTCTCTCTCACACACACTCTCTCTCTCTCCTCTCTCTCTCTCTCCTTTCTCTCTCTCTCTCCTTTCTCTCTCTCTCTCTCTCCTCTCTCTCTCTCTCTCTCTCCTCTCTCTCTCTCTCTCTGTATATTTATATATATATATATATATATATATATATATATATATATATATATATAGCAAATTACTTAAATTAGAAAACATATCCTTACCAGAAATACTGATTTGAATTATTCAGATCAAAGATTGCAGCTCAACTGCCGTAAGTCCTAAGCAGGTTAGTTCACTAGTAGTGTATAGTAGCATGTAACGTGAATAAGTTCAGTAGATGCAGGCATTTATTGTCCAATTAACATATTCAGTATGTCACTGCTGTCAGTAAAAAAAAAAAGTCCCTTTCTAACGGTATTTCCTGTCTATGGCGATAGGTTCGTTTCGATCTGGTCGGAGTCGGCGGAGGGAGGGGGGTAAGGAGCAAGTATTTGAAAGAATATGGCTGTTACTTGATATGCATCTATATGCTTCTACAATATGTACAACATGCAGACGATTCGCACACAAACAAACAGATATGAGGAAGAAGACAATTTAAGTTATAATCAGACAAAGACACACATATATATATATATGACGACAGTGTCCTTACAGTTCACCCACCCCAACGACAGTGTCCGTACAGTTCACCCGCCCCAACGACAGTGTCCGTACAGTTCACCCGCCCCAACGACAGTGTCCGTACAGTTCACCCGCCCCAACGACAGAGTCCGTACAGTTCACCCGCCCCAACGACAGTGTCCGTACAGTTCACCCGCCCCGACGACAGTGTCCGTACAGTTCACCCGCCCCAACGACAGTGTCCGTAAAGTTCACCCGCCCCAATGACTGTGTCCTTACAGTTCACCCGCCCCAATGACAGTGTCCGTACAGTTCACCCGCCCCAACTACAGTGTCCGTACAGTTCACCCGCCCCAACGACAGTGTCCGTACAGTTCACCCGCCCCAACGACAGTGTCCGTACAGTTCATCCGCCCCAACGACAGTGTCCGTACAGTTCACCCGCCCCAACTACAGTGTCCGTACAGTTCACCCGCCCCAACGACAGTGTCCGTACAGTTCACCCGCCCCAACTACAGTGTCCGTACAGTTCATCCGCCCCAACTACAGTGTCCGTACAGTTCACCCGCCCCAACTACAGTGTCCGTACAGTTCACCCGCCCCAACTACAGTGTCCGTACAGTTCATCCGCCCCAACTACAGTGTCTGTACAGTTCACCCGCCCCAAATACTGTGTCCTTACAGTTCACCCGCCCCAACTACAGTGTCCGTACAGTTCATCCGCCCCAACTACAGTGTCCGTACAGTTCATCCGCCCCAATGACTGTGTCCTTACAGTTCACCCGCCCCAACGACAGTGTCCGTACAGTTCACCCGCCCCAACGACAGTGTCCGTACAGTTCACCCGCCCCAACGACAGTGTCCGTACAGTTCACCCGCCCCAACTACAGTGTCCGTACAGTTCACCCGCCCCGACGACAGTGTCCGTACAGTTCACCCGCCCCAACTACAGTGTCCGTACAGTTCACCCGCCCCAACTACAGTGTCCGTACAGTTCATCCGCCCCAACTACAGTGTCTGTACAGTTCACCCGCCCCAATGACTGTGTCCTTACAGTTCACCCGCCCCAACTACAGTGTCCGTACAGTTCATCCGCCCCAACTACAGTGTCCGTACAGTTCAGCCGCCCCAAAGACTGTGTCCTTACAGTTCACCCGCCCCAATGACTGTGTCCGTACAGTTCACCCGCCCCAACTACAGTGTCCTTACAGTTCATCCGCCCCTATGACTGTGTCCTTACAGTTCACCCGCCCCAATGACTGTGTCCGTACAGTTCACCCGCCCCAACTACAGTGTCCGTACAGTTCACCCGCCCCAATGACAGTGTCCGTACAGTTCACCCGCCCCAACTACAGTGTCCGTACAGTTCACCCGCCCCAACGACAGTGTCCGTACAGTTCACCCGCCCCAACGACAGTGTCCGTACAGTTCATCCGCCCCAACGACAGTGTCCGTACAGTTCACCCGCCCCAACTACCGTGTCCGTACAGTTCACCCGCCCCAACTACAGTGTCCGTACAGTTCACCCGCCCCAACTACAGTGTCCGTACAGTTCATCCGCCCCAACTACAGTGTCCGTACAGTTCACCCGCCCCAACTACAGTGTCCGTACAGTTCACCCGCCCCAACTACAGTGTCCGTACAGTTCATCCGCCCCAACTACAGTGTCTGTACAGTTCACCCGCCCCAAATACTGTGTCCTTACAGTTCACCCGCCCCAACTACAGTGTCCGTACAGTTCATCCGCCCCAACTACAGTGTCCGTACAGTTCATCCGCCCCAATGACTGTGTCCTTACAGTTCACCCGCCCCAACGACAGTGTCCGTACAGTTCACCCGCCCCAACGACAGTGTCCGTACAGTTCACCCGCCCCAACGACAGTGTCCGTACAGTTCACCCGCCCCAACTACAGTGTCCGTACAGTTCACCCGCCCCGACGACAGTGTCCGTACAGTTCACCCGCCCCAACTACAGTGTCCGTACAGTTCACCCGCCCCAACTACAGTGTCCGTACAGTTCATCCGCCCCAACTACAGTGTCTGTACAGTTCACCCGCCCCAATGACTGTGTCCTTACAGTTCACCCGCCCCAACTACAGTGTCCGTACAGTTCATCCGCCCCAACTACAGTGTCCGTACAGTTCAACCGCCCCAATGACTGTGTCCTTACAGTTCACCCGCCCCAAATACTGTGTCCGTACAGTTCACCCGCCCCAACTACAGTGTCCTTACAGTTCATCCGCCCCTATGACTGTGTCCTTACAGTTCACCCGCCCCAATGACTGTGTCCGTACAGTTCACCCGCCCCAACTACAGTGTCCGTACAGTTCATCCGCCCCAACTACAGTGTCCGTACAGTTCATCCGCCCCAACGACAGTGTCCGAACAGTTCACCCGCCCCAATGACTGTGTCCTTACAGTTCACCCACCCCAACTACAGTGTCCGTACAGTTCACCCGCCCCAACTACAGTGTCCGTACAGTTCATCCGCCCCAACGACAGTGTCCGTACAGTTCACCCGCCCCAACTACAGTGTCCGTACAGTTCACCCACCCCAACTACAGTGTCCGTACAGTTCACCCGCCACAACTACAGTGTCCGTACAGTTCACCCGCCCCAACTATAGTGTCCGTACAGTTCACCCGCCCCAATGACAGTGTCCGTACAGTTCACCCGCCCAATGACTGTGTCCTTACAGTTCACCCACCCCAACTACAGTGTCCGTACAGTTCACCCGCCCCAACTACAGTGTCCGTACAGTTCATCCGCCCCAACTACAGTGTCCGTACAGTTCACCCGCCCCAACTACAGTGTCCGTACAGTTCACCCACCCCAACTACAGTGTCCGTACAGTTCATCCGCCCCAACTACAGTGTCCGTACAGTTCACCCGCCCCAACTACAGTGTCCGTACAGTTCACCCGCCCCAATGACAGTGTCCGTACAGTTCACCCGCCCCAACTACAGTGTCCGTACAGTTCACCCGCCCCAATGACAGTGTCCTTACAGTTCACCCGCCCCAATGACAATGTCCAGGCCCGTAGCCAGGTAAAAGTAAGCAGGGGGGGCACCAATACCCTTTGCGCAAGGGGGTGCCTTCTCAATTTAGTTACTTTTTCTTTATTATTCCCTCTTTTTCTTCTTTTTAAGCGGGAGGGGGGGCACTCCCCCCCCTTGGCTACGGGGCTGACAGTGTCCGTACATCGTTGGGATGGGGGGGGGGACTGTAGGGACACTGTACTGAGATCTAAGAACATTCAGTTATACTAAATGCCCCTTTTTGTATTTTTGTTTCTGTGCTGCCAATAATATCTAAGACTTATGTATCTCTATCAAGAGATAGATAGAGAGAGAGAGATAGAAGATAGTGATCGATAGAGATAGATAGATTGATAGATACATACATACATTTAGATAGATAGACAAAGATACATAGAGATAGTGAAATATTTGGAAATGAGTCATTTAAATTAATATTAATGAATTAAGATTTTTAAATGATATGGAGTAGTGTGCACAAATTATGTAATGTTGGATGTTAGATTTTTTTTTTAAATACGTCATGTCAAACATGATAAATTATAAAATTATAAAATAAAACTGTTGGAATGGGGGTGTAGGGTTGGGGAAGGAGCGTTTAACAGGGGGGGGGGGGTTAGGTAGAAGTGTAACGTGGTGTTGCTAAAAGGTTTCGTCGTATGTACATTGAGACCCACTGTGATTCGAGCATGTCTTGAGTGGAACGGGGTTGGCGGGTGGGGGGAGGTAGGGAAGGAAGGGTGTGGGGCTAAGTGGAAGAGAATTGATAAATGATAAAATGAAAGAAATGTTGAGAAATAGTCCTTTAAAATAATATGAATGAATTAAAATTAGTCAATGATATGGTGTTGTGAGCGCAAATCATGTAAAGTTGGATGTTAGATTCAAAGTTTAATAGTCGGGGGTTGTTTTTGTTAAGATTATATGCCCATAATGAGGATTATTTTATGAACTTTATTTGATGTATTATTAAGTGTTCCTTAAATGTGTTTTGGCTACAATAATCTGTTCATGTCTTTTGGGACCACTTCGAGTAGATAGACATGCTATTTTTGTATATAGACTGATTGTTAAAGCGCTCGAATATATATCACCATTTTCAACTCCAACTGCGTGCCTGATAGCCGGTCCGGGTACCGGGCCTGTTTACTAATATTTTAATAAACTGCGCGGACAGTGCAAAAGAACTTTTGCTTTGTTAGTCGGCATTATTTAAACGTTATTTTCTAAATATATGTACTACCATTTTTTCTCCTTGAAGAAATAAATACAGTATGTGCAGTATGAATGGTATTACCGTATGTTCAGTATGTACCGTATGTACAGTATGTCCAGTATATGCAGTATTTCCATGATGTGCAGTATTGCAGTATGTACAGCATGTTCAAAATGTAAAATATGTACAGTATGTTCAAAATGTAAAGTGTGTACAGTATGTTTAATATATACAGTATGAATAGTATTACCGTATGTTCAGTATGTACCGCATGTACAGTATGTGCAGTATATCCAGTATGTACAGTATGTGCAGTATGTGCAGTATGTGCAGTGTTGCAGTATGTACAGTATGAATGATCTTACAATACGTGCAGTATGTTCAGTATGTGCGGTATATCTAATATTGCAGTATGTCTAGTATTGCAGTATGTGCAGTATGAATGTTATTACAGTATTACAGTATGTACAGTAGTATTAATGGCAAACTCTAGATCGATTCTCAATCCTCTTGTTTCATTCATCTTTTTATAGTTTGTGACTGCAAAGGGAAATAATCTGTGCCAGGTATTTTCTGCATCTCACAGCTCGTTTCCCAGTGGATTCCAACCTACTCTCACTACCATGGAACAATGGCCCCCTGTCATTGGCTCACTACTCTCACTACCATGGAACACTGGCCCCCTGTCATTTGCTCACTACTCTCACTACCATAGAACACTGGCCCCCTGTCATTTGCTCACTACTCTCACTACCATAGAACACTGGTCCCCTGTCATTTGCTCACTGCTCTCACTACCATAGAACAGTGGCCCCTGTCATTTGCTCACTGCTTTCACTACCATAGAACAGTGGCCTCTGTCATTTGCTCACTGCTTTCACTACCATAGAACAGTGGCCTCTGTCATTTGCTCACAGCTCCTACTATAAAAGGGGGAGGCCCCTGAAACTTTTTAACTCATCCTTCTGATTTACCTTTGTGGAGAAATGGTGTAGTCAGCGTTTGATGACGCAATTGCGTAAGCTCCGCCCACCACAGTTTCTATGACGTCATTCCTCCATATCATTGTATTTTATTCTGAGTTCTACGTATAATACAACCGACAGTGGAGAGCACGTGTTTTATTTTAGCAGTTATGAAATCAGTCTAGCCTTGGTCATAGTAGTATGCGGTGCATGTTGTAGTTAGTAACTAGATATTAGTCATTGTACTCCTCCTGAGTTCACTATTAAATATCAGTTCATGTTATTGCAGTTATATTCAAGAATTAAATATTCTTATTGTTACCAGCCCCGTAGCGTGAAAATTCTACAGAAGCGGCCACTGGGCCATGCATTCTACAGCGGGGGCCAGGCGATAGCAGGGGGGGGGGGCAGGTAATTAATTTTACTAAGTAGAACAAATAAGTAGAGGGGGGCAGACAAAACGCAGGGTAGACCCGGCCCCCTTGCCCCCACCCGCACGCTGCGGGCCTGATTGTTTCTATAAACTGGAGTCGACTTCGTATATTAATGTTGTTGTAACATCTACAACAGGTTTAATAAAAAAGAACCTAACAACAGCAGTTAAATAATGTATTGTATTATTTAGAAATTAAGCTAACATATCACAACTGTTTGTTTGCCTTTAAATTGAATACATGATAAAGTATTGGCCTGCGATTTACTTTAAAGATGAGTACAATTATTATTAAAATAAATATCAATAGGGCTGCAAAAATTTTATCGAGGACAATTTTGTGAGACGTACAAAGCGGTACTTTTTCTACCGTACAGGACAATTTTTGTAGGTTTGAAAGACTGTTTGTAGAAAGGTTTGCGGTTATTACGGTGAAACCGTTGGGCATTTTATAAAGACTGTATAATAGTTTAGTAAATTAAGAGGGGTGAAGAAAATGCGTTGGCTGAACAGAACTGCTGTCCCGTTACCTGAGTTTATTGTTCGCTAGTAATGGATCAATACAACTTTGACATGTTTGGGTCACAACGACCTCCGAATATGTTGACCTCAAATATACTTTTACTTTTAATAAACGTATTGTGTGTACCACCAGCAATCGAACTGACCTGGATTTAACTTCTCAACGTCAATATGTCTGTCGGCGATCTGCGCATGTTTATTTTGGAAAGGGGGGGGGGGGGTTAAACCAGGGCCGCTTTATCCTAAAGGCACATTAGGCACCGTGCCTAGGGCCTACGGACTTTTCAATGGCCTACCAAAACCAGAACATAAAGTGATAACAAGTGCATTCTTGAAAAATATTAAAAAATGAAATCGGGGAGGGCCTATGACTTTGAAAGTGCCCAGGGCCTACGATGATCTTAAAACGGTCCTGGCGTAAACACAAGCCTTTGGAAAGTGGAGATGGCAGACAATATTACGGCGGTATGATTGCTGACAATTCTGGAAAAAGTAAATTGTCAACAAAGAAGGTTTAAATAGAATATGAATTACATATTTTGATTACAGATGCATCATGGCTCATCCTTATTGTGTCATTCACACATTATTACATCATATGCGCATTATTACATTATAGGTGCATTATTAGATTATCGGTGTATTTTACAATAAATGCGCATTATTACATTATAGGCGAATTTTACTTTATAGGTGTATTATTAGATTACATGTCCATTTTACATTATAGGTGCATTGTTACGTCAAATGCATATATTATAATGCCAAGTGTCAGGCCAAGCCAGGCTATGTCAGATATACATTAAGCTACTTCATAATTCAGTTAGAAAAAATTTCTGATATATTTAATTATTTCAACTCAATTCTCTAGCTTCATATTTTCAACATGTTTAACAACTAGTCTGATATAGTATTCCCTCATTGTCTGTTGCAGCTGTATAGCTTTGTGTATACCTAACGTAATAATTAATAAATCATTTACCTTGTTTAATAAACAAATTGTTTTCTCTTATTTCTTATATCTAGATATTGGTTCCCTTTCTGGGTGTGATTTTTTAAACAGCTTCATGAAAAGAAAACTCAGTGCCAGAAGGTTAGATTTTGGTATAAAATACCGCAATATTATCAAACACAGTCGGCGAGCAGAGCCTCATCAGTCGGCACGTGACTAAAATACTAAACAAATATCACTTCCTTTAATTTTAATTGGGAGTGTTGAGACGTTGCCATAAATAAATGGTTTCTTGGTTACATTTGGGGCACGCAGTCCCAAAAAGGTTTGCCACCACTGAATTGACTTATGCGTTGAAAGAAGACCACTTGACATAACAATTATCTCCCTTCTAACAGTTTTTCTCAATAGATTATGTCTCCATGTCAAGATAACAGGGGAAATAATTCATTACTTGTCTTCATGAACAAAGCCTATAAACCATTATTTCAATTTAAAAAATGGACAATAGAGATTATTAAAATCGTTTGACGATTACGCTGTGTCACCAGATGGCGGGAACTCAAATAGTTTACACGTTCACTAACCTGATTGGAAGATGAAATTTACATAAAATTGGATGCTTTCTAATTGTCTTGACGACCCACAGAACATTATTTTCTAAATATTTAAAGTTTGTTATTTAATTTAACTACCTTACTAAACTCTTCAGCATATTAAAAAAAGCTACAAATAATTTGGTATAGCATTCACAAAATTCATTCAAACGTTGCATCAAAAATAATGTATTAATCATCGTCAGCCATGTAGTGTGAAAATTCTACTGCAGGGGCCAGGCATTCTACATCAGGGGCCAGGCAATAGCTGGGAGGGGGGGCAAGTAATACTTTTTACGAAGTAGAACAAATAAGCAGAGGGGGGCAGACAAAGTACAAGGGGCGGCCTCCTACCCCCCCCTCACGCTACGGGAATGATCATCGTTATAATCATGTCTGAAGATTGCTTGAAAGTCTCAGATACATTTGATTTACGATTGAGTAACACAACTTTTCTTTATGCGCACACCACACGGGGAAGAAAATGAAGCCGAGTCATGCCACTTAGCTTTATCTTATTTTCATTATTATTGTGTGAATAAACCACACTTTCTGTTATCATATATTTCATCTCGGCTATCATATGATCTCTTCCTTACACATTTGTTACTCGTACAAATCGATTCTTTACAGCTAATGTGTATGTTCACTGTACGCCTCGAAAATTGTCTTGAGGGACGTTTGAAAATCCAAATCAACTTCATGTGGTGCTCTCTAAAACCAAGAATAAATGTCATGTTATTTTTAATGAATAGGGAAGTGATTATCTCTATATATATTATTATATTATATATTATATATATATAATTCTCACTTTCGAGAAGACGCAAGACTATTTTATAGATTATGGAATTCCCGATACGTCACAGATGCTCGGGTTAGGTCAAAGTTCAACTTTGCATTCCACATATTTTCTCCGAAGATGTCAGCCTGTTATTTTTTGTTTGATTCCTTATTTAAAAATAAAATTACAATAATTATATTGATTGATAATGCGGTGTATGTCACGCCGCGGGATGACTATTATAGATTAAAAAAAAATAAACTGCAAAATAAGAAGTTAAAAAATACGATCTGGCTGATGCACATTATGCCTTTCACAATAGACTGTTCCACTCAGCAGCTTCCGAGTTTGCATCAGAGATGTTGTATAGAATGCCTAGATATAAAAAAAAACATTATGCATTATGATTTGTTTGATGTTTTGTTATTATTTGCAAGTATTCACACACCTGGGTTTAAATAAAAGAATATTTTACTTATGGAATGTGTAATTATATATCAAATACATGGGGTACTGGATGTCGACACAGTTTGAGAGCTGCTGAATAAGTTCGTACATCTAGTTTAAAGGTTGACAAGTCTCTATGAGAGAAATTGAGTATGAGCACTGAGCAGTTTAGGACTGAAATCAAACTATGTGTCTTTCAAAAAGTCTTGTATTGTTCTTTTCCATGGTGAATATTGTAATAGGTTGGTACACATTGGTGAATATTGTAATAGGTTGGTACACATTGGTGAATATTGTAATAGGTTGGTACACATTGGTGAATATTGTAATAGGTTGGTACACATTGGTGAATATTGTAATAGGTTGGTACACATTGGTGAATATTGTAATAGGTTGGTACACATTGGTGAATATTGTAATAGGTTGGTACACATTGGTGAATATTGTAATAGGTTGGTACACATTGGTGAATATTGTAATAGGTTGGTACACATTGGTGAATATTGTAATAGGTTGGTACACATTGGTGAATATTGTAATAGGTTGGTACACATTGGTGAATATTGTAATAGGTTGGTACACATTGGTGAATATTGTAATAGGTTGGTACACATTGGTGAATATTGTAATAGGTTGGTACACATTGGTGAATATTGTAATAGGTTGGTACACATTGGTGAATATTGTAATAGGTTGGTACACATTGGTGAATATTGTAATAGGTTGGTACACATTGGTGAATATTGTAATAGGTTGGTACACATTGGTGAATATTGTAATAGGTTGGTACACATTGGTGAATATTGTAATAGGTTGGTACACAATTTGAAATAAACGTTTATTTGTTTATATTATTTTGCGGATCTTTTTCTGTGTCTCTCTCTCTCTCTCTCTCTCTCTCTCTCTCTCTCTCTCTCTCTCTCTCTCTCTGTCTCTCTCTCTCTCTCTCTCTCTCTTTCTATATGTGTGTGTATGTCTATCTCTCTCTCTCTCCCTCTCTCTCTTTCTCTCTACCTCTCTCTCTCTCTCTCACTCGCTAGCCTACTCTCTATCTTACTGTCGATCTAGATTCTACTAGCCTATAAAAATGTCCATATTGACAACTCTATTAAAACCAAAAGATAACGTCCTCGTCAGAGAAACAAAAAAAAGCAACAATACGGTAATGTGCTAGTGGCAGTTTGTTGAAACTTATCCATAATATTCCAAAATGTACAATGCATGTCCTACATATCTGAATTTTTAACTCAAAGCTGTACAACAATATCTGCAAAATGTATGAATGTATCTTTATTCTGATTGTTTCACTGCTAAAACCTAATTGGTGATAAAATTATAAAATAGTTTTTTTTTTTTACCGAAACCATTTCAGGCAATAGGTGGAAATGATACAAAAGCAATATAAACATACACACATATAAGCTTGGTTGCATATATAAATATATACATATAGATACTAATTTATTTCTTTTTATTAAAAGACATATTTAGTCCATGGTATAATTATTAGCAGTGATAAATTAAATAAATAATTTTGTTAGCTAATAATTTTTTTTTATTTATTTTTTTTTTACATTTATTGTATTTTAATAATGGCTATTTTTTTTTTGTTTAAATTATTTTGTATATTTTACTTTTGGAAACAATGAGACTTTCACTATTTGTATAAACACGTCAACCTCATTTGGCTGGTCTGTATATTACTAAAACAAACAAATAGAACTGAACTAATTTACATATTTATGTATCGGATGCTGTACTTCCTTACAGTGGCGAAGTGAGCTTAACTCGCTCCCGGGGGTACAATACCTTTTTAATGCCCCTACCCATTCGAAATCCATATAATATTATATGTAAAATATACCATTTGGCGCCCCTTTGTGATTAGCGCACGGGGCATGTTGCGGTCTTACGTCCCTCCCCCCACCCCCATTCTTGATAACGCCACTGCTTCCGCAACAATGTTTATATCATAATCCCAAAACATATTTTTCGTAATGTATACTCTAATTACAAATTATTTGGATCTTAATGCATGGACTAGAAAACATTCAAATACTGTATTGCAAAATTGAAGCTTTTTACTGAATAAGAACATTTCTAAAATTTGACTTACAAGATTTACAAATACACACATCCACAGACACAGCTACAGAAAGTAAAGTACATTAATTTGTTTTAGAATCCCCAATTCTGTCAAAAAAAATCTTACAATTTGACTGCTATTCCAACCAAAGTACCAATTATTAAGATAGTCGATTCCATAAATTACTATCTGTATACTTTATTATTTATATCTTAAATCACACATATCTGTGTATATAAAGGCTAACAAGTTGTTGTTTGTTTTCAATGAATGCTGTCTAGCTTGTGAAATAAAAGCTTGCTACTACAGAAATGGCGCCGCCTTACGCCCACAACCTTACACCGTGACGCCTGAGATGCTCAACCCACAACATTGTACCGTGATGATCTACGCCTTTGCAAATATTAAAGACAATAAATTAAAGAATTCTTTGACAGCTGATGAGGACACACCTGGGACTAAAGGACTGTAAAGAATTTATTTATTTTTATAAATTTACTTTTTCCCAAACATTTCGTTTTACTCTCATACCACATGAGTGACTTCCCTTGGGTTTATTCGTGGAACCTTATACGTTATGTTATTTATTGCACTTTATGTGCTAGGTTATTTATTGCACCTTATGCGCTGGGTTATTTATTGCACCTTATGCGCTAAGTCAGTGATTTTTAAACTGTGGTCCGCGGACCCCTGGGGGTCCGCGAAGCCTTTACTGGGGGTCCGCAAAGCCACTTGAAAAAAAAATCATCGTAAAATATATACATATATAAAGTACCTAAAGTTGGGATGGGGGTCCGTCAAAATTTTTTTTTTCAAGTGGGGGTTCGCGGAGTACATAAGTTTAAGAACCTCTGCTCTAAGTCGAGATCATAGGTGCATGATCACCTGCCGAGTTTCTTCTTCTTCCTGTGGCTCTACAGTCCACAGATGACCCTGGGCTGCCATACCACTCTTCTCCACTTCCATGGTCTTCTTCCTCCACTCTCTCACTCCTATGGCTTTAAGGTCTTTCTCCTAAGACAAGCGTTCTGAATGGTCCGTCGTTATGTCTGCCTATGATTAGAAATAAAAATGTCTAGACGTTCCATGCTGTCGAGATCATTGGTGTATGGTCACCTACCGAGATTCTTCTTCTTCCTTTGGCTCCACAGCCCATTTAGGGCCCAGACCTGCCATATTACACTTCTCCACTTTTCCCAATCCATGGTCTTCTTCCTCCAATCTCTCTCTCTCATATGGCTTTAAGGTCTTTTTCCACTTCCTCTAACTATCTGCTTCATGGTTTTCCCCTTAGGCCGTTTATCATTGAGTGGTGACTTATATATTGCTTTTGGACCCATGTTATTTTCCATTCTTTCAATGTGCCCTACCCACCACAATCTATTCATTTCGATTTCAGCTGTTATATTTGTTTCTTCGTACAGCGCTTTATTTCACATGCAGCGACAACAATCACAATCTACCGTTCTCCTCGAGAACCTGAAGTCGACTGCACTTGCTCCACTCTACTCTAGCCTCTCAAATTTGCCTTGTATCAACTCTCTCGAAGTCCGTCCCTCAGCGATCCTCTTTCTTATTTCATTTCATGACCAGAATGTCTTAACCCCGCCCCCCCCCCCAATTGCGTGGGTCGGTCGTGCTAAGATGGTGGATGATAAGGGGCGAAATGCATACCTCTCTCCGGCTCAAATCTACTGAGCGAAATTCCCTTTCCTTCAATCATCTCCATGGTGGCGCCATTTAGTCTCCTTGGCCGGCACAGTGCTAAACCAGGTGTTTAACACATTTGTTAATCGCTGCCCGAACGGACTCATTGTTTACCCCCTCATTAGTACTATTGTAAAGGTTTATGACGCCACCGCGGGGAGGGATTGGGTGCGGTAAAAGCGGGAATGTTTGGGAGATTTTATTAAACCTTCACAGAACCTGGGACACATGCTCTAGGTAGGGGGTGTGGATGGTCCTTTCATTGACGAATAGTCGAGTGGTAAAGCGTTTGAGTGTTGACCTGAGGGTTCCTGGCTTGATATCCGATGAGAACCCATTGATATTTCAGGTTTTTGTAAAAGACCCGTTATATCTCTCGTAGTTCCTCCAAGGCCAGTGCACTATGGGCTTTCCTGGGGGGTGGGGGATAGAAGGGCACAATATAAAAACCGTCCCATAATAGATTTTAGGATTCAAGAGAATCCATCTCATCCTTACAGGGACTTCATACACTACTTTACGCCAGTTAATTATTCTAATAATATACGACGATTGTTAAGAGTAAAGGTTCAACGGTTTCCGTAGTTGCGTTTGTTTTTTCTTATGTGTGAAATGTATTTATTAAATTTACTGGCAGGTATAGAAGATTTACTGTATTCATTAAATTTACTGGCAGGTATAGAAGATTTACTGTATTCATTAAATTTACTGGCAGGTATAGAAGATTTACTGTATTCATTAAATTTACTGGCAGGTATAGAAGATTTACTGTATTCATTAAATTTACTGGCAGGTATAGAAGATTTACTGTATTCATTAAATTTACTGGCAGGTATAGAAGATTTACTGTATTCATTAAATTTACTGGCAGGTATAGAAGATTTACTGAATTCATTAAATGTACTGACAGGTATAGAAGATTTACTGTATTCATTAAATGTACTGACAGGTATAGAAGATTTACTGTATTCATTAAATGTACTGACAGGTATAGAAGATTTACTGAATTCATTAAATTTACTGGCAGGTATAGAAGATTTACTGTATTCATTAAATTTACTGGCATGTATGGAAGATTTACTGTATTCATTAAATTTACTGGCAGGTATGGAAGATTTACTGTATTCATTAAATTTACTGGCAGGTATGGAAGATTTACTGTATTCATTAAATTTACTGGCAGGTATAGAAGATTTACTGTATTCATTAAATTTACTGGCAGGTATAGAAGATTTACTGTATTCATTAAATTTACTGGCAGGTATAGAAGATTTACTGTATTCATTAAATTTACTGGCAGGTATAGAAGATTTACCGTATTCATTAAATTTACTGGCAGGTATAGAAGATTTACCGTATTCATTAAATTTACTGGCAGGTATAGAAGATTTACCGTATTCATTAAATGTACTGACAGGTATAGAAGATTTACCGAATTCATTAAATGTACTGACAGGTATAGAAGATTTACCGAATTCATTAAATTTACTGACAGGTATAGAAGATTTACCGAATTCATTAAATTTACTGACAGGTATAGAAGATTTACCGAATTCATTAAATTTACTGACAGGTATAGAAGATTTACTGTATTCATTAAATTTACTGGCAGGTATAGAAGATTTACTGTATTCATTAAATTTACTGACAGGTATAGAAGATTTACTGTATTCATTAAATGTACTGACAGGTATAGAAGATTTACTGAATTCATTAAATTTACTGACAGGTATAGAAGATTTACTGACCTCAAATCGACCTACAAACATCTGACCATGTTACTGTCTGTGGGAGGTTGGAACTTTGGTCCCCAACTGTTTGTCCAGATGAGCTCAACACCAGAAACTCGCAAGATTTTCATTGATCATGCCGTACAGTTTTTACGTGAACGTAATTTCGATGGACTTGACTTGCATTGGGAATTCCCTGTACACAGATACGTATCTACGAAAGATAAAATTTTCTTCACTTTATTAGTCCAGGTATGATGGAATTTACGTATCTTGATCTCTGATTGTAATACACGTCTCGTCACTGCGGAATTTAATATATCTTTCATGACGTCTTAATTTATAACGTGATTCCTGATATCTTAATTAATACATGTATTATAACTTCTTAATTTATGCATGTATTCTAGTTGCTTTATCAAATAAATATTTTGATTTGCTATTCACTTACATTCTATGTCATGACAATTCAATTAATAATCTCTAATATCCTCTATTTTATGTATAAATGTAGTCTTCTGTATGGATTCTTCTCTTTTACTTACGCAAAAAAAAAAATAATTCTGGAATGATTAATAGTTCTAAATGAAGACCATTTCTGTGAACGAAAGTATAGACACATCCTAGACACAGTTACTGATCAACTGACGCATTCATGATTTATTCAAGGACGTTTTTTAGAGCATTTTCGAAAAGAAATGCTCTATTGTCCCCATTTTGTCTGTCTGTCTATCTGTCTGTCCTTCATCACCCTATATGTCAACAACCATAAGTCCTAGACCCATGATGTATATATCATTTTGTAGGTCTTGGCCTGCCAAGTAAACACCTTTGTTCATTTCGCGATCTGATCTCTGAGGGCTGAAAAAGGGGGCGTATTATGTACCGTTTTTTACTATATAAGCTATATTAACAAAGGAGCGCCCTATATCTAAACAACCATAAGTCCTAGACCCATGATGTATATATCATTTTGTAGGTCTTGACCTGCCAAATGTACATCAAAAGTCCATTTCGCGATCTGACCTCTCAGGGCCGAATATAAGAGTTTTTTTAGGTACCGTTTTTGCTTATATTTTAAATATAAATATTTAAAGCTAATCAAAGGGGCGTAATCATTATTTATTTTTGTAACAGTTATTCAACATGATTACTTCCCTCTCTATTTATCAAAACCCATACACGCGGAGCAAAAATCTATGGCTGTTACCCGGAAAAAAAATTCCAATTTCGTCCGGCGTAACCGTAGCCACTACTTACTAGAAAATGCTCTAAAATGTCCTTTGTTCGAAACGGAAAAGACTAAAATTGCTTGTTTTTTTATTAAATTATGTTTTACAGTTAAAGTACGCTCTACATAGAATCTCTATAAATAATTGCGGTCTGGGTTCTGTGTTAAATCGAAAGTAAAGAAATAATACAACAGTATTCCAGTTTAAAATACAATCATAAAAAAAATCGGAAAATCCTGCCCGAAACCAATAAATAACCTAAGCCTAGCGATCAAGCCTAAGGGAATATAACTCTATGGAAAGACTTGCAGGGTACAGCTAGTACTAATGATTATTATTCAAACAGTAAAATGTGCTAAACAGACATACCAATCCACGATCCGGGGGCCATGTCCGGCTAGTAAGGATGTTCATTTCAGCTTCCACCATGTTTTTCTCCGCTTGTTCGCATCAGAAATGTTACAATTTTCTTGATATTTCTTATTAAAAACTTTCCTTCCAACTGTCTTCTCTAATATTAGATACTGTAATGTCACCCAGTGGTCCGCGGTTAGAAATATTTGCCCACCTTCATTGGGCTGGGGGGGGGAGGGGGAGGATATTAGGCGTTGTTTTAATTTTGAAAATAAGAAAAAAATATATTACTGTTTCATTTTGTAAGGAAGAAATGACGATATATTGCTTCTACACACTTTCTGTGATTGAATAAGCACAGATTTGTTCACTATTATAACCATCACCATCCATTCATATGGTTTCGGCTAAAATCATTTGAAATTTTCAATTGTCACGTGGCAATCCGTCTTCCCGCGCAGCGATAGGTACACTAATGGTCTTTAAACCAATCAAAGAACAAGATCTATATTAAGGGTCATGTGTCTCTCTTAGAGCCGCTTCAACAAATTATGTGCATGCCCTGCTACGAAATTTAAAGCACAAAAAGTAAAAAGATAAAAGTTTTTTATTGAAGGAAAATTTCAACTCTTTGCAACAGTTTTCCTCTGTAGCCATGCAAAATGACAGACAAAGCTTCAACTTTTTCAGGATTTATGCAGTTACGTTGTGCTGTAATTATGTGCCGTGCATTAAATAAATTAAAATGTCTTCACATTCCGCTGACGAAGCTGGGATGACGAATATCCTACGTGTGATGTCTGAAAAAAGTGGAAATCGTTGGACCCTTTCTGCCCACCACTTCAATGGATCAAATTCATCGGGCATATTTTCTTCTGGGACTGGTTCCTGGTAGTATTTCGCCATCTCTTGCTCAACTGGAGACAGTGACTTTAATTCTTTCACTAGAAACTCTTTTAGAAAGACAAAAGGCAAAATCAGTGTAATAAACAGAAATCCTAAATATTGAATAATGACGTAAACATATAACGTAAACATATAATATCACAAAATTGATTTAATTTTACTACTTCCATGATGCAAAAGAGAAGGCACTAATACATAACATACATACATGGACATTTACATGGTGCGAAAAAATCATAAAGCTGCAACATATATAAAGGTTAGGTAAGTACTTACTACTTACCCACTCTGAAACCATTCAAAAGGATTGGTTTTCGTCCTTTTCGTTAGAGTCGGAGGTTCATCAGTAGAATTTGTTGTTGATCTGTTGTTCTGTTCTGCCTTTGTTTCCGTTTCCTTGTAATCGCCGGCTAAGGAAAGTACACCTTCCCTGATTTGTTTTTGGAACGATTCTCGATCATTATGATTTATAATAAAATGAAGATCCCGTAAATTAATATCCAAGTATGTAGCAACAAATTGTAGCATATTTGTACTTCCCCAGTTCGTACTGTTCAGTGCAGAAAGAAATTCTTTCTTAAGAAGTGCAATATTTTCTGTATCTGAGGATTGTGGCTGCCAAGCTTCATACATTGTATAATAGATTGTCAACACGTTGTTGAGAGTGGGAAGATTTGCGTATTCTAACAGGTTGAAAAGAGTTGGAAACACGCACAAGAAGTCTTCAACTTCTCTTAGAAGATCGATATCAATTCGGGCTGTAAGGTGTTCCTTATTTTCTCTCCTTGAGAATATTATGAAGTGCTGAATGACTTTTAGATATGGACGTAAACATCCCACTTAGGCTTCGCCGAGGCCTATTTTCACCGCCATGTTTCAATGACGTTGGAAGAAGCGACTGTATTCGTTTCCATGATGTGTCGATGGCAGTATTAAGACGGTGACAAGTGCAATCCAGATGAGTTTTTGATACTGTGGCAGCAACAATGTTTGATCCTCTGTCAGTTAGTTGTGCATGGAGTGTCGGTCAAACGCAGACCCAGCTCATTCAGGTTTTCGTCAACGAATTTACGAATATTGTCAGCCGTGTGCCGTTCAGGAAAATGCTGACACTTGTACATGGCATGATTGATTTTCCAGTCTGAAACCCAAAAGACTGTAAAATCACTTAATGAGTTTTTATTCACATCGTCGGTAGTCATGTCAGTGCAGACAGCTACAGCATTATGTACAGCTACAGCATTATGTACAGCTGCCGGAGAAATCTGTTTTCTGATAGTTTCTTGGCAGTATTTCATTTTGTCTAAAGTCACATTCCTAACAGTTTTTTGTCCATAAAAACGTCATTGACTTCTACATTTCCATGCTTGCTACCGATATTAATCAACGTCTGGGCCAAAAAGCAAAAAACCAAGATTTTCAACAATAGCAAATGAACTGCCAGTCTCTGCAACAAAGCGAACTTCTGCATCTTTCGCTGTGTTTCGTTCTGCTACGCTATTTTTTTTTTCCTGGCGCCCGTTTCACAAAACTAGCCATTGTCAATTGTCTATTCGGACTGCAGAAACAATTCTTAGCATGATCTGCTATATTTTTAGTTCCATAAAGTTTCACTGAATCATCTTTACTCTGAGCCATATATATATTATGCAGCAAAAACAATCCGTACACGCGGTCCAGCCAAAGATTAGGGAGCCGTCACATGTCTCAAGTACACGAAATTTTTTGCATGATTCCGATTTACCATCATTATTTGGTTTCATAACAATCTGGCCTTTCATGATCGCTTTCTTCTGCCCGTCTGTTGTGTAAGACACATTATCGACGTCGTTACATGATGTACTCGCCGACATTTTAGAATTAGGTTTAGTTTAGATTAATTAAGATTGAAATTAAGCAACATTCACCGTAAAACAAAATGTCAACAGGAACAGGAAAGGGAAATCTAAATGCACAAACAAACCATAGAGTTTAATTTCGGTGATTGAGCATAATAGAAGATAATGAACTAATTTAATTAAATTGAATATTTAAATAATTAAATTAAGTAATTAAATAATAATTCAATTCAATTCAATTATAATTAAATTCAAAATATCGCTGCTAGTGTTTCATATATAATTTTCTATAAAAATGTATAGAGAAAGGGCACACCAATGTATAGAGAAAGGCCACACCAATGTATAGAGAAAGGGCACACCAATTGACAGAGAAAGGGCACACCAATGGACAGAGAAAGGGCACACCAATGGACAGAGAAAGGGCACACCAATGCATAGAGAAAGGGCACACCAATGCATAGAGAAAGGGCACACCAATGCATAGAGAAAGGGCACACCAATGCATAGAGAAAGGGCACACCAATGCATAGAGAAAGGCCACACCAATGCATAGAGAAAGGCCACACCAATGCATAGAGAAAGGGCACACCAATGCATAGAGAAAGGCCACACCAATGTATAGAGAAAGGCCACACCAATGTATAGAGAAAGGACACACCAATGTATAGAGAAAGGCCACAACAATGTATAGAGAAAGGCCACACCAATGTATAGAGAAAGGCCACACCAATGTATAGAGAAAGGCCACACCAATGTATAGAGAAAGGCCACACCGATGTATAGAGAAAGGCCACACCGATGTATAGAGAAAGGCCACACCGATGTATAGAGAAAGGCCACACCGATGTATAGAGAAAGGGCACACCGATGTATAGAGACAGGCCACACCGATGTATAGAGAAAGGCCACACCGATGTATAGAGAAAGGCCACACCGATGTATAGAGAAAGGCCACACCGATGTATAGAGAAAGGCCACACCGATGGATAGAGAAAGGGCACACCAATGGATAGAGAAAGGCCACACCAATGTATAGAGAAAGGCCACACCAGTGTATAGAGAAAGGCCACACCGATGTATAGAGAAAGGCCACACCGATGTATAGAGAAAGGCCACACCGATGTATAGAGAAAGGCCACACCGATGTATAGAGAAAGGCCACACCGATGTATAGAGAAAGGCCACACCGATGTATAGAGAAAGGCCACACCGATGGATAGAGAAAGGCCACACCAATGTATAGAGAAAGGCCACACCGATGTATAGAGAAAGGCCACACCGATGTATAGAGAAAGGCCACACCGATGTATAGAGAAAGGCCACACCAATGTATAGAGAAAGGCCACACCGATGTATAGAGAAAGGCCACACCGATGTATAGAGAAAGGCCACACCAATGTATAGAGAAAGGCCACACCAATGTATAGAGAAAGGCCACACCAATGTATAGAGAAAGGCCACACCAATGTATAGAGAAAGGCCACACCAATGTATAGAGAAAGGCCACACCAATGCATAGAGAAAGGCACGTTTTGTTTTCGTCGCAAAAAAAAAAAAATCACGCGACGACGGGTTTTGTTTAGGGTCGGGCGGAGACTAGGGATGGGTCGTAGGTCAGGGAAAATTGACCCATGACCCATGTGACCCATCCAATTTTGCGACCCATTTGACCCATTGACCCATGACCCATAGACCAGTTACGTATTCTGCCCAACCCCCCCCCCAACCCCGTTGACTTTAAATATTTAGACGTAAACTAAGCTAGCTAACTTTTGGACGTAATGTTGACATGATCAGCTCCAGCTCCCCCTACTAGTAGAGAGAAAAAAACTGTACAATTGTATACAATTCATAGAAACATTTCGGTCTTAATACGGTGTAAATATCAATGTATGTTATCTATAAATATATGTATATATTGTAGGAGATGAAAACTGCGTTTGAACGAGAAAGTAACATGACAGGTCGACCCAGACTTAAACTCACAGCCGCACTAGCTGGTGACGTCAGAGCTAATCCCAACTCTTACGAGATAGATAAAATATCTAAGTAAGTTGATCTATTCGTAGAGACAGACCGACAGACAGACAGACGGACAGACAAACAGACAAACAAACATACCGACTGCCAAACAGACAGACAAACAAACAGACAGACATACAGATAGATAGATAGATAGATAGACAGACAGACAGACAGACAGACAGACAGACAGTTAGATAGATAGATAGATAGATAGATAGATAGATAGATAGATAGATAGATAGATAGATAGATAGATAGATAGATAGATAGATAGATAGATAGATAGATAGATAGATAGATAGATAGATAGATAGATAGATAGATAGATAGATAGATAGATAGATAGATAGATAGATAGATAGATAGATAGATAGATAGATAGATAGATAGATAGATAGATTATGGTTCCAAATATATTTTGTAATATTGTAGTAATCAGTATATCAAATACATTCAAAGCAGATTAATTCTGAAAAAAAAATATTTACATAAACTCATTTCTCTACTTATATGATTTATTGTAACATTTATGATGCGTAATTTTACACAATTTTGAAATTAAATTGACACCGTAACATTCTACAGAACAAATATTCCTTATTAGATAAAATGTCTAAAGAGTATCAATAATTATAAATAAAGCGATAAATGTTAAACTGCTAAAAATGCATTTTTTATATTTACTAATTAACTGATATTCTGCAAAATAAAATACCCTGTTTCGCGAAAAGCTTTTGAAACATTAAACTTTGAATTTTTTAAATATAATTTAGAAAGGGAAGAAAAAAAACTGGCACAACTAGTTTTATTCATCAAAATTACGAGTAGGACCGAGAGAAATCTAAAAATTGTACGTCAACACCTTTGGTGGCACCGTAATAGATATGTATATGACGTCTTTTACATTTTCTTAGGGAACTGGATTTTGTTGGCATTATGACATACGACTATTCAATTCCACACACCACAATACATCCAAGTCCAATATATGGTGACAGTGCTGATGATACATTAAATATTGCAAGTCTTGAATTTTTTTATTTTGAGGGTCAAGGTTGAGTTGTTATTTGTTGTTTTGTTGTTTTGTTTCGTTTTTCAAGTTTGGAAAACAAATCTTTATTTTTTACTAACTCAAGAAAAGGTAGAGATAAACATTTACATTAAATGATTATTTGGATATGTTTGAAATGGGTAGTATGATAATAACGTTTTAAATATGTTAGCGCTTAAATATGTATTATTAATAAAATATTTAAAGTGCAAATACGGCAAAGTTCACAAACGTTTGGTAGCAAAGTTAACAAACGTTTGGTAACAAAGTTAACAAAAGTTTTTTTTTAACTTTACAAATGGATGTAAAAAAAAATCTTCACTGTTTCTGATAGTTTGTTGGTTAGTCTCTGATAGTTCGTTGGTTAGTCTTTGATAGTTCGTTGGTTAGTCTCTGATAGTTCGTTGGTTAGTCTCTGATAGTTCGTTGGTTAGTCTCTGATAGTTCGTTGGTTAGTCTCTTATAGTTCGTTGGTTAGTCTCTTATAGTTCGTTGGTTAGTCTCTGATAGTTCGTTGGTTAGTCTCTGATAGTTCGTTGGTTAGTCTCTGATAGTTCGTTGGTTAGTCTCTGATAGTTCGTTGGTTAGTCTCTTATAGTTCGTTGGTTAGTCTCTTATAGTTCGTTGGTTAGTCTCTGATAGTTCGTTGGTTAGTCTCTGATAGTTCGTTGGTTAGTCTCTGATAGTTCGTTGGTTAGTCTCTGATAGTTCGTTGGTGTCGTGACTATTTATGTTTGGGTAGCGTGTATGTAGAGTAACAACAACACAGGTATATATCACAATAACCAATCGGGATGGTAGCAGAATTAGTTTAATTTACAATCTTATGTACATTGAATAAACTCATGTATATAGAAACAAATACTGGTTCATCAACCATCAATATGTATGTCTGATAATATTTAGTACTTTATCTTTCATATATTCCCATTCTCTATTAGACTGTCCATAACCTTCATTTCTTCCGCAATCCAGCTATCTTGAATATCTCTTATTCTGTCTTTCTTATCTCCCCCTAACACGGGGAACAACTCTTATATTTTTTATACTGTCCCTTCCCTCCAGAGTTGTGTCACGACATATCCCCCTAACCGGAAGTCTCTTACAAAGTCTCTGTCCAATAAAGAAATCGCCTTCAAATCACAATTTCAAAAAAAACTCAATATAGTCATTAATCACTATAATAATCTTGAAAAGTACTTCACAATATTGTCAGTTTTTATTTATATAACACTTTACTTTGTATGTCTTCAATGTTTCTATATTCCTAAGAGTTATACTGTTTATTCATTCATCACTTTAATTATGTCACATAATTTGTTTCAATTTTACTTTTGATATAGCTTCTAAGCTTCCTTGTATTTATTCAGAATTATCTGTTTCATTAGCATTAAGTTGGGGAAGTAAAGGCGTCTGGGTCTTGTGTAAACCACACAATCCCTTCTTATGCCGAGGTTATAGAGGGCTAGAGGAACTTTTTTTTTACATACACATACACACACGCGCGCACACACACACAAACACACACATCTTTAAAATGTTTCACAAAGCTTCGTTATTATTTGTATTTATTTTGTTTGTTGACCTTTCATTAAAAAACAGAAATATACTGTTGAATACTACCTACAAAGAGGTGTGCCAAAAAATAAGATGGTCATAGGTTTACCTATGTATGGGCGAGGCTATAACGCTGACTCGTCGAAATGGAATTACAGAACTAAAACGTGGGGTAGAATAGCTTACAGTTACGCCACTGGGCTGGACAGCATTTTTGCCTATTTCGAGGTAAAGGTATTTAACTTACAGTATTACATTAGGGTGATTTAAAGAAAATTGCAATTTAATATTGCATTGTCGTTAATTGTTTTTTCCTTTTATATTCATGCAAAATGTTATTAAAATTAAATTACATTTAGAGGTCGCTCATAAAGACTGAAGTTTATAGTACCTTCTTAAATGACATGAATTCTTGTAATATAAACATAAAATTAAACATCTTAAAATCAACATTAAACATTAATTACAGCAAATTAGACATGTTGAAATGTTAAATAACATAAAATATAATGACCTGCACCAGTTACTGCTTGTTTATTCATGTATACATTGTATTATATACACTGACAATACACTTTACTAATGATCGTCAGTTCAACTTCAGTGTACTTTTCTTCAAATTTGGCACTCTCTGTCCATGATCTCCTACAACTTGCAGCAATCTCTGAATTTCAGATTCCGTCTTAGTGATTCACTTATTAAATGATGACATCAGTGCAACTGACCGCTCGGCTGCATCATTGACGCCTTAAAAGAATCAACAATACAATTAGCTTCAGCAAATGACGGCAATTGATCACAGGATACTGGATCAACTTCATCTAAGCTGGTATCAATACCGAATGAACGCACTGCAGATAGTGATGAGGTACCTATAAAGTGATCCAATTAGTGCAATTCTTCACTTTAAACACTCGATCCGTCCAATCATCGCCAGTATTCGACATCGCTTCAGCAATACTGCAGTTTTCATCTGCAGAAACTTTTTCAGAAAACAAAAAAAAAAGCACCTTTGGACTACTATACCAAAAATGGTTTTCAAATTTCCTTTTGGCAGCATCAGACACTGTTTTGTAATAACAGAATTATGTGATATCTGCTTGAATAACAATAGATTGTTAAACGGAGCATCACGACTCACAAGAAATGAGATCCAAGCTTTGACGTAAATGTGAGTGGCAAACAAGCAGAATTCTTGCAAAATCTTTACCTCTGAATGTGTGAGCTAGAACTAATTTCTAATCATGATGTCGGCAGGCAAAATGTAACATCTCCTCTTGCAACAATATATATGTCCCCTTGGGTAACACCAGTATTGACGGATGTTGTGTCAAAACACATACCAATAATCTCATCAGATACCTCCCATAGTCTTAACAGCTGTTTTGTTGCATTGGCTTGTGCCTTACCAGCACGGTTGGTATTTTAGCTAAACCTAAAATCTTCTCAACTTCTTTCCCAGTTAAAACTACAGCTAAACTGTCTACGTGTGACTGCAGCTCTGGATAATATGTAGTTTCCTCCATTATCTTTCCACCCCAGTGAATGACCAATGGGCATTTACTTCTAAATTGAAATTCTGATTTCAAATTTCTTTTCTGGCATCGAACCCTCGGACAGGAGCTTCTTGTAGGAATCTCAATTTCAAAATTATCGTCGTCATCTTTAACTTTAGTCTCACTTACGTTGTTGCTTGTAGACCACGTAGTAACAGCAGACTTCTGATGCCTTCTTTCGTCTTCAGTTACACTTTGATTCTCTTAGACTGCTTTTCTTTTTGAAGATCGTTAACAGTTACCTTAATGCTTTGGATCTTGTTTTCTTCAGAACCTTGTGATTATAGAAAACCCTAACCCTAACCCAATACTTTCTCAAATACATACAATTAATAACTAATAAAACAAAATCATAGAATTAAACAATCTTATATATATTTATAATTATAAAAATATACATGTAACTGATAATACTTATACAATTAAATATCCATATCATAGATATGCCGCTTTGTCGAGAGTGGCTACAAAGTGGCCCGACACCATGGTGTTCCATACTTTATAACTTTTCGTCCTTTTTGGATTGGTTTTGAGGACATTGAGAGTGTAAAACAGAAGGTGAGATTTGTTAACATTTAGAGAATAAAATAATTCCATGTTTTAGAACAATTTATTTTTGTAGATATATTGAAATGTATCATTTCAAAAAATATTAAAATTTAAAGACTGTATGTTAAATCTCAATGTCATAAAATAAAACACTTATAAGATTAAACATTGGTACACAGTATCTTCATTGCGCATGTGTAGATCTTATGCAGTGTATGCAAATATTTACACATTCAGGTGATGTTTGCCAAGAGACATGGTTTGGCCGGGGTCATGGTTTGGTCATTGGACATGGACGACGTGCAAAAAAAATTCTGTAGGAAACCCACAAAAAACTTGATTGAAACTATTCAAGAAACATGTGCTAGCGAGGTGGCAATATCAAGGTTAGTTTATATGGTATAGCCTCTAGAGCATTTTGAGAACTTTTGCTAGTATTATACCTAAATTTCGGATTTATTCCTTTTAGAATTATTGGAAGAAAAACAAATTTCCAAATGTTCATAGTTTTTTCGCTGTTTTGACAGTCGCTATTATGAACCCGAGCCCGTGACTGTATGTCAAATGAGCAAGATTATTATAGGATGGCAATATGTTGCGTGACTTTATGTCAATTAAGCAAGATGATTATAGGATGGCAAAATGTTGGATGACTTTATGTCAATTGAGGAAGATTATTATAGGATGGCAACCTATTCGATGACTTTATGTCAAATCAGCAAGATGGTTATAGGACGGCAATATAATGCATGACTTTATGTCAATTAAGCAAAATGATTATAGGATGCCTACATGTCGAGTGACTTTATGTCAAATGAGCAACATGATTATACGACGGCAATATGTTGCGTGACTTTATGTCAAATGAGCAAGATTATTATAGGATGGCAATATGCTGAATGAGTTTATGTCAAATGAGCAAGATGATTTTCTTGCAGGTCTGTATTCAACGAGGATGTAACAATAAAATAAAAGGGGGAAAGGGGGAGGGAGGTAAATTTTACCAGATGAAACTTGACAGGGTTGGGTGACTGCATTATGTCATCGGACTCATGATTGGGGCCTCTCTAGTGTGTATATGTGTGTGAAGTCCCTTACAAAAATAAGATGGATGGATGGATGGATGGATGGATGGATAGATAGATAGATAGATAAATAGATAGATAGATAGATAGATAGATAGATAGATAGATAAATAGATAGATAGATAGGCAGACAGATAGGCAGACAGACAGATAGATAGATAAATAGATAGATAGATAGATAGATAGGCAGACAGACAGACAGACAGATAGATAGATAGATAGATAGATAGGCAGACAGATAGGCAGACAGACAGATAGATAGATAGATAAATAGATAGATAGATAGATAGATAGATAGATAGATAGATAGATAGATAGATAGATAGATAGATAGATAGATAGATAGATAGATAGATAGATAGATAGATAGATAGATAGATAGATAGATAGATAGATAATTTTTAATACAACTTTTACAGTGTTGATACACCATTACCCCATGAGGATCCAAAACTTCTTTGGCCGTACACCCATCCATTTCCACTGTATAAGAAACCACTTGACCGTGATTTGACGAATGAAGGTAAATTTTTATTTTATCTATATCAAAATATGTCGTCGTTCTTTGTGTTGTTGTTTTTTTATTCAGTCTTTTCTAATTTGTTCGTGAATGAATGTATTGATGAATGGATGTATTGATGAATAAATGTATTGATGAATGGATGTATTGATGAATGAATGTATTGATGAATATATGTATTGATGAATGAATGTATTGATGAATAAATGTATTTGTCAAGGCCCCCTTTCGGGGTCCCTGCGGTCGTTGTCTGAGGGTATGATCACTTACTGAGTTCTGGCCAGCATTTATATTTGTCACAGCCACGTGGTTAAACAGGACGCACAACACAACAAGAAATGAGTAAAGAAACTCATAAGTGAATACGCCACAACACATATTTATTCACATTGAAAAAAAGGAATGCAATCTCAGCGTGTCCTAAAAAGGACAGTAGCGTTACCGGCTACTACAAACAATATAATACATACATCAGAATAGTTACCTGGGGTGGGTAGTTCTCATAAGAACTCAGGTCTGCGGTGGTCGAACGTCTAGGTTCTGCCACACTAACAGCCTGGTTCCCACCCCAGCTGGAGCCTGAGTTCGACCTCTCTCCTCGACTGCCCGATGCTCACTGATTAATTCTAACTAAAAGTCCCGCGACGCGCATCGGATCTCCGCGCATGCGTGCCGAGACTTCCGCTTCACTGACCAATCGCAGTGACCGTGTACGTCACAACGATCACGCGTGATCAGTGGCGCCTTCAAGCGTGGGGGATAAAGAGAAAGGAGCCCATCCCTCTTCCGCTTGAATATACCAAGGGCACAGGTTATCTCCCCCTATAGATATTTCCCAGGTGGTGTCAGAATTAAAGGGGGTTAATCTTATGCCAGACGCGCTGACCACACCTGGGAATACAAAAACCTTTGTCTATCCTATATATTTATCTCCTCCCTCCAGTAATTAAATAGGAGTGGGTTCTGGATTTCATTCCTTAAATCACAGAATGTGACAGTATTGATAAATGGATGTATTGTTGAATAAATGTATTGATGAATAAATGTATTGATGAATGAATGTATTGATAAATAAATGTATAGATGAATGGATGTATTGATGAATGGATGTATTAATGAATGTGATTTTAACATTTTTGCTGTTAAAATAGTAATTAATTCTCTTTTTATGATTAAACATGAAAAATTATAAGTTTGGTTATCGATGTGCCACTGTTTGATTATTACTTCACATTATGTCATCTTGATAACTTATGAATGCATTTGGAAATGTTTTCCTCAGCGGCGACTGCGCTTTGTAAAGGCAAAACAGGCGATTTGATTATACCGTACCCACGTATAGACTGCCAGCGGTTCATCAGATGTTATAATGGATTTGGAGAAGTCCGAACTTGTTCTTCTCTAATGGCTTATGACCCGGAAGTCAATCATTGTAACTGGCAAGTTTTTGTTCCCCAATGTCGAGCTTATATACACTAATAAAACGAGGCTTTTGAGATGGTGAGGAGTGGAAACGTATTTTTTACCAAATTATATACGTAACTTATTCAGATACATTGTTAATATGTGTTTCAAAAATATAGAATCTGAACATTTTAAAGAACTTATTACTCCATTCATAAACAACTTTTTATTAACACGTCAGACGAAAAATTTTAACTTTTATTAAACTTTGTTCATTTTTTATCAGTTAATAGAATTGTTTTCACAATAAAATTCGCTAATTTTCGAATAAAACTGGCCTTTGTGATGTTTACGCTATGTTTACTACGCCATTTCACAGCCTTTACAAAATAAGGATAGGATAATCGTTCGGTAAAGCGCTCGACTGTCTACCAGTGGGCTCCGGGTTCGAACTCCGATGGAGACCAATGAACATTTCAGGTCATGGTGAAAGTCCCCGATATTTCTCCAGTGGTGCCTCCTTGGCCATTGCACTTTAGGCCTCGGGGGTAATTAAAGAAAAGCAAAAATAAAAAACAGTTTCATTGGTGCGTATAAGATATGCGATCTAATATCATACTAGCTGGGACTGATTGTCAAAGTGTTTGATTTTCATATATTTGAGCCGTCTGTCATGTGTCCTCTGTCTAACTTAGGTATAAAATAGAAATATCAGTTCTGGAAATAATTATAATTCTAAATATCATCTAAGTGGTCGTGGGGGGGGGGTGAAACCATTCGGGGGTGGGGGGGAGAGGAAGGGAGCGATCACTTCAACCAATGGGGGAGGGGCGATGAAAGCTTATTGGGGGGGGGGGTGAAACAGTTTGTTCATTTATTAATTAGGCCTATAAGAATTTATATTCTTATATATAAAGTTTATTTAAAAAAAAACATGTTACTTAATTATTTCATTACATAGAATGTTTACAAGAGAATTTATTTAAAAAAAAACAGAAATGACGTCATTTAATATTGTTAATTTAAAATTCAGTGCAGTAGCTTAACGCATATTTATATTTAGCCAGTATGTGATTTAATCAGGCAAGTTTGAACTCTGCCCGTCAGGCTGTTCGGTGCGGCCCGCGCTGCCCGTCAGGCTCTTTGTTGCGGCCCCGCGCTCTGATTGTCCCCGCTCTTTCGCACTAATGACGTTTATTTTTAATTTATATTGTTTCATTGAAGCACTCACCCCCATTTGCTCTTGATCGGGCCAACCCGTTCCATTTGAGATCCCATTGTGGCCCGCGTGTCCAATAGTTTGCCCACCCCTGTGCTAACCTATCATACCCCCCCCTGTCTCTGCAACGCTAGTTATCGATGTCATTTAGCGACATACGAGATATGTGTCACTTTGTAAGCTGTATCCAGTTGATTCTGCAAATCTTCTATTGTGTGTTGAGAGACTATTTCAGTCTTTCTGTCGTCCGATGTGTAGATGTTGACGTGATTAGCAACCTGACAATATCCGAGTTGTCTTTAAATGGTTTTACAGTAGTGTTACTTGGTGGACTCAAACCCAATGTTACTTGGTGGACTCAAACCCAATGTTACTTGGTGAACTCAAACCCCATGTTACTTGGTGGACTCAAACCCAATGTTACTCGGTGGACTCAAACCCAATATTACTTGGTGGACTCAAACCCAATATTACTTGGTGGACTCAAACCCAATGTTACTTGGTGGACTCAAACCCAATATTACTTGGTGACTCAAACCCAATGTTACTTGGTGGACTCAAACCCAATATTACTTGGTGGACTCAAACCCAATGTTACTTCATGGACTCAAACCCAATGTTACTTGGTGGACTCAAACCCAATATTACTTGGTGGACTCAAACCCAATGTTACTTCATGGACTCAAACCCAATATTACTTGGTGGACTCAAACCCAATGTTACTTCATGGACTCAAACCCAATGTTACTTCATGGACTCAAACCCAATGTTACTTGGTGGACTCAAACCCAATATTACTTGGTGGACTCAAACCCAATGTTACTTCATGGACTCAAACCCAATGTTACTTGGTGGACTCAAACCCAATGTTACTTGGTGGACTCAAACCCAATGTTACTTGGTGAACTCAAACCCCATGTTACTTGGTGGACTCAAACCCAATGTTACTTGGTGGACTCAAACCCAATATTACTTGGTGGACTCAAACCCAATATTACTTGGTGGACTCAAACCCAATGTTACTTGGTGGACTCAAACCCAATATTACTTGGTGACTCAAACCCAATGTTACTTGGTGGACTCAAACCCAATATTACTTGGTGGACTCAAACCCAATGTTACTTCATGGACTCAAACCCAATGTTACTTGGTGGACTCAAACCCAATATTACTTGGTGGACTCAAACCCAATATTACTTGGTGGACTCAAACCCAATGTTACTTCATGGACTCAAACCCAATATTACTTGGTGGACTCAAACCCAATGTTACTTCATGGACTCAAACCCAATGTTACTTCATGGACTCAAACCCAATGTTACTTGGTGGACTCAAACCCAATATTACTTGGTGGACTCAAACCCAGTGTTACTTCATGGACTCAAACCCAATGTTACTTGGTGGACTCAAACCCAATGTTACTTCATGGACTCAAACCCAATGTTACTTGGTGGACTCAAACCCAATGTTACTTGGTGGACTCAAACCCAATGTTACTTGGTGGACTCAAACCCAATGTTACTTGGTGGACTCAAACCCAATGTTACTTGGTGGACTCAAACCCAATATTACTTGGTGGACTCAAACCCAATGTTACTTAGTGGACTCAAACCCAATGTTACTTGGTTGACTCAAACCCAATGTTACTTGGTGGACTCAAACCCAATGTTACTTGGTGGACTCAAACCCAATATTACTTGGTGGACTCAAACCCAATGTTACTTCATGGACTCAAACCCAATGTTACTTCATGGACTCAAACCCAATGTTACTTGGTGTAGTCAAACCCAATGTTACTTGGTGGAGTCAAACAAATTGTTACTTGGTGGACTCTAACTCATTGTTTACATCACAATAAATAATCTCACAAATAGGTGCAATGAAATATTTAAAAAGTGGAACTTGTCTCTCGATATAACAGAATCGAAATACTTTTTTTTAATATAGTCCATTTTATATTAATTTATATCAGGGGAAAACATACATTGAAACCGAATGGAGTTGAATACTTTCAGGATTAGGGTAATATCAATTTGATCACTGCCTGAAGAACTTGCTGGTGTAAATTATAAATCAAGTCCTTAAAATGTGGCTGTGTAATATTTTTTATTGAGAGATATTGCTAATTACTTTTTTGGATGATGTTGTATGTTAATACATTCCTACTTATTACATAAAATGTTGTATATTACTATAGGTCTCACAACTAAATGAAATATTTTCTTAAGAAAAGATTAAATATTTGATACGCATTGACATTTTCTTACAAAAATGTCTAACTATTTTAAAGGTCCTTAATTTCAACATAATCTGGTATGTTGACATATTTGCCTTCGGTAGCTGTACCTGTTGGTATGTTGACATATTGGCCTTCGATAGAAGGACTTGTTGGTATGTTGACATATTGGCCGTCTGTACCAGGATTCGTCTGTAGGTTGGCATTGTGGTCTTCTGTACAAGGATTTGTAGGTATGTTAGCAGTTTGGCCTTCTGTATCAGGATTGGTCGGTGTGTTGGCATTGCGGCATAGGGTAGTAGGAAATGTCGTTTCATCTCTGTCAAGTTCTACGACTCTGGCGGGTAGACCGGTAAATTCATGTCTTATGTATTCAAAGGTTTGACAGTAGGCTTGTTCAGGAGCGGAACGTCTTGAATTTTTGGATTGTCGCCTACGAATCAAACATCTTATAAAAATCGTGGCAGACCCTACAGCCAACATGACAGCAATACCGACCCCAACTCCCTTCCCAAAAGACCTGGTATCGAAATCTGAAAATATAGATGAAGACAAAAATATAGATGAATAAAAAGATGAAGACGAAAATATCTAACACATAATCGCCCTTCGTATGCTTGCGTCTCCCTCAGGCTAATGGTCCGTACACTAAAAAGATGTGGTGTAGTGTCTCCCTCAGACTAATGGTCCGTACTTTAAAAATGTGGTGTAGTGTCTCTCTCAGGCTAATGGTCCGTACTTTAAAAATGTGGTGTAGTGTCTCCCTCAGGCTAATGGTCCGTACTTTAAAAATGTGGTGTAGTGTCTTCCTCAGGCTAATGGTCCGTACTTTAAAAATGTGGTGTAGTGTCTCCCTCAGGCTAATGGTCCGTACTTTAAAAATGTGGTGTAGTGTCTCCCTCAGGCTAATGGTCCGTACACTAAAAATGTGGTGTACAAGGAAATCTATGATATGTATTGTGTTCATGGCAATAAAAGAGCAGGAAAAGATGGTGCAATCGGAACAACACAAATTGTCTGTCGGTAGATTCGGGCACCGAGTGGACCGCGATGGACGCCCAATGTAAATCACACTGAACCAAAATAAATCATAGTGTAAGTCAATTTTAATTCAATATAAATTGCTATCAATAAATATTTGTAAATTAATATAAATTGTTTTAGATCAATATAAATGACTCCTTATTTCGCTGATTTTAATCGAAAAATCGGACAGTAAATCACACATCTATAAATCATTATAACATTTTCAATCAATATAAATGATCGAAGTTAATCAATTGTAACTCAAGGTACGACATCTTTCTCCTACGCCTATATCATATTCTGTTTATGTCAATAAAGGCCACATATTCTATTGCAGTATTTCGTATACTTCTTTGTTATCCCTTCTGTCGGATTTCGTTCAGCCAGATTCAGCAGGCTTTTCCACTAGTGCATAAATAAATGGATGAAGACGAAAATATTCTCAGATATAAAGTGAGCATTATTATTTACATTCGTTAGAGAGTTCTATTTTAATGAAAGTCTGTAGATTCAATTCCAAAGTGGACATTTTGTTTTTACTTAACAAAATCTGTAACGGACTCATTTCATGTCGTGTCTTGCTAATTCACACTAGCACTTTAACCAGCTGATTATTAAAGTGATATAGCAATTAATTTTAGAAGTATGATTGTACATACCCTTGCAAGTGATATTCAAGATAGTTGATGGGTGAACCAATGTGGTAACATTTAAGGCCGAGACAGCCGTCGATTCAATGGGTGTAGAAGTGTCGGTGGATCCTGGTACCGATGTAAGGATTGTAAAGGTAGATTCCACAGTTCTAGAAGTAGTAGTACTGGTCGATTCCATAATTTTAGAAGTAGCAGTGTTGGGGGATTTTGGAATGGTTGTAGTCGCTGATTCAGTCGATTCAACTTGACTAAATGGAACAATTGTTGAGCAGCATTGTGAAACATTCGCGATCGACTTGTTAAAGGAATCTTTGAAAAAAAAAAAAAAGGAGAATGTCTGTCTGTCTGTCTGTCTGTCTGTAAGAGTGAATACGGAATGGTGAAAGAATAAATGAAAAAATCTAAATATGATCAAATAAAAGCTTGCTTTAAAGAAAGCAAATTAAGTCATTGCTCTATTTTACGGTCTAATTTATGGTATATTATTGACCTCATTTTTTCCATGCTTGTGATACACTCATAATAACAGACATATCTTACTTTCAAAAGTGTACCTACTTTCAAAGGTGTACCTACTTTCAAGGGTGTACCTACTTTCAAAGGTGTACCTACTTTCAAAGGTATACCTACTTTCAAAGGTGTACTTACTTTCAAAGGTGTACCTACTTTCAAAGGTGTACCTACTTTCAAAGGTGTACCTACTTTCAAAGGTGTACCTACTTTAAAGGTGTACCTACTTTCAAAGGTGTACCTACTTTCAAAGGTGTATCTACTTTAAAGGTGTACCTACTTTCAAAGGTGTACCTACTTTCAAAGGTGTACCTACTTTCAAAGGTGTACCTACTTTCAAAGGTGTGCCTACTTTCAAAGGTGTGCCTACTTTCAAAGGTGTACCTACTTTCAAAGGTGTACCTACTTTCAAAGGTGTACCTACTTTCAAAGGTGTACCTACTTTCAAAGGTGTACCTACTTTCAAAGGTGTACCTACTTTAAAGGTGTACATACTTTCAAAGGTGTACCTACTTTCAAAGGTGTATCTACTTTAAAGGTGTACCTACTTTCAAAGGTGTACCTACTTTCAAAGGTGTACCTACTTTCAAAGGTGTGCCTACTTTCAAAGGTGTGCCTACTTTCAAAGGTGTACCTACTTTCAAAGGTGTATCTACTTTAAAGGTGTACCTACTTTCAAAGGTGTACCTACTTTCAAAGGTGTACCTACTTTCAAAGGTGTGCCAACTTTTAAAGGTGTACCTACTTTAAAGGTGTACCTACTTTCAAAGGTGTACCTACTTTCAAAGGTGTATCTACTTTAAAGGTGTACCTACTTTCAAAGGTGTACCTACTTTCAAAGGTGTACCTACTTTCAAAGGTGTACCTACTTTCAAAGGTGTGCCTACTTTCAAAGGTGTACCTACTTTCAAAGGTGTACCGACTTTCAAAGGTGTACCTACTTTCAAAGGTGTACCTACTTTCAAAGGTGTACCTACTTTAAAGGTGTACATATTTTCAAAGGTGTACCTACTTTCAAAGGTGTATCTACTTTAAAGGTGTACCTACTTTCAAAGGTGTACCTACTTTCAAAGGTGTACCTACTTTCAAAGGTGTACCTACTTTCAAAGGTGTACCTACTTTCAAAGGTGTACCTACTTTCAAAGGTGTATCTACTTTAAAGGTGTACCTACTTTCAAAGGTGTACCTACTTTCAAAGGTGTGCCTACTTTCAAAGGTGTACCTACTTTCAAAGGTGTATCTACTTTAAAGGTGTACCTACTTTCAAAGGTGTACCTACTTTCAAAGGTGTACCTACTTTCAAAGGTGTGCCAACTTTTAAAGGTGTACCTACTTTAAAGGTGTACCTACTTTCAAAGGTGTACCTACTTTCAAAGGTGTATCTACTTTAAAGGTGAACCTACTTTCAAAGATGTACCTACTTTCAAAGGTGTACCTACTTTCAAAGGTGTACCTACTTTCAAAGGTGTGCCTACTTTCAAAGGTGTACCTACTTTCAAAGGTGTGCCTACTTTCAAAGGTGTACCTACTTTCAAAGGTGTACCTACTTTCAAAGGTGTACCTACTTTAAAGGTGTACATACTTTCAAAGGTGTACCTACTTTCAAAGGTGTATCTACTTTAAAGGTGTACCTACTTTCAAAGGTGTACCTACTTTCAAAGGTGTACCTACTTTCAAAGGTGTGCCTACTTTCAAAGGTGTACCTACTTTCAAAGGTGTACCTACTTTCAAAGGTGTATCTACTTTAAAGGTGTACCTACTTTCAAAGGTGTACCTACTTTCAAAGGTGTACCTAATCTTAAATCCAGACTTTGTTACTGATGTGTCTGAGATGAATATTAAGATGAGTGTAGCGCTGTTACTCCGGTAATTAATTTCTGCGGTTCCACAATACGTCATTTCACTTTTGTTACTTGCATTGATTATTTTAAGTACATCATAGCTGCATAAGGTCCCTATTTCACCATTCGTCTCATCTTCAAGTTCAAACGTATCAGCGCTAAATAAATAAGAACATATTGATTTTTTTTAAAGATTATTCGCCCATTTGTTTAGTCTATTGATTAAAATCAATGTCTGATAAACAAACGCAATGGAAAAAATAAAAAAGCTTATAAATTGTAGTAGCTATAAAAAAAAACAGATGTCTACTGATTCAAACGTAAAATTCTAAAGTATTGTGAATGTTTGGCCTTTGATTATATTTACGTCAAGGTCAATACGTAAGTTACAATCTTACATTCGTGTTTCAATCTGAGACTCTTGTTTCAATCTAAGACTCGTGTTTCAATCTAAGACTCGTGTTTCAATCTGAGACTCGTGTTTCAATCTAAGACTCGTGTTTCAATCTGAGACTCGTGTTTCAATCTGAGACGTGTGTTTCAATCTGAGACGCGTGTTTCAATCTGAGACTCGTGTTTCAATGTAATACGCGTGTTTCAAAGGGCTAAGATAATACTTTTAAATTGAAAACCAGTTTAGTACAATCCACACTTAGTTTTATGAAATCTGGCTTATTCTGAATCACAACAAATAAGTCTTTGGTGGAAATAAAAAGGTGCCATTACAAACATAAACGGTGGTACCTCAAGAGACGAGTGACCTTACATAAGAGAATTTTTTAGCACGAGCCATCGAACGAGAGATATTTTGCTTTAAAAAAAACCCAGAAAACTTTGAGAAACAGTGGGTCTGTCGGCTGCAAACGACCCAGTCTCGCCCGCCCCTCATTCAGTGTGATCGCTTGTCTCGCTATCGAAGTATCTTGGATATGTTGTGCTCAAGTTTTCGTGCTTTTAAATTAGGCTACAGTATTTTGTCGAACTTTTTTTTTGAATGGGTGTTAGAATAATTCCAACGCTCATCCGCCTTACAACCACGATCAAAATCAAAATGGCTAATCTCGAAGTATACACTCTTCATTAAACAAGTGTATTTTGTTACATTTTTTTTATTATGTATTAATTTTATATATATTCAGGAAAATTGCTTTGAGTTCTGGCAAATTGACTAGCAAACAACGTTATGGAACGAGATAAATTCTTATGTAGAGGGACTACTGTATTTAGTGGGAAGTATATAAAACATTTGAATGGAAAGTGCTGAAAATAAAATTATGAAAGATTCACGACTAAGATGGTATACCTCAAGGATGTAATAATTCCCGGTGGTATGTCAATTTTCCACACACAATTGGCATCAGATGGATAGGAACCGGGGTAATTGGGAGTTGAAATAAAGCCCGATGCTACACCATTCTGGACTTGACAAGCTGAAAATGGTTACGAAGATAAATGTTAATCATAATTTAACTGAATATAAAGAAGGGAGTTGACCGTAAAATAAATAATGAGTCTAAATTAATCAGCTATTACTTCCCTTAATCCACGTTCTCATTTTCTAGCACACATGACAACATATTTATTTTAGCGTGTTTCCATTTGCAAAAAAAAAATAGAAAGAAAAAATACAGAATTTCAAACTTCATTTTATCCCAATCAAAACCAATCAATGGGAAGATAAGATCACTTGAAGCTGGATGCATCACAAGGGTCCTTTGGAAATAGTTAGCCGAAAAGGATAAGCCTATGGCTTTAGTTGAAGCTTTATAGACATTTTATCTCTCCATTAGTGAGTGTAATGAAAAAAGGTAGCCATTTGTATTGCAATATGTCGAAAAGTGCAGATACAATTATATAAGTAACAAATGAAGAAAAATGTTTAGTATTGTATATAAGCGGTAATGTATGTTGTAATATTTCACTCATTTGTGCTATAAAACTAAATGTAATATATTGAGTAGGGCTGGGGAGCCGGTGTCGGTGTCGGTGTCGGCAGTTTTTGCCGGTGTCGGTGTCGGTGTTTGTACTTTGTCCGGAGTCGGCGTCGGTGTCGGCGCAAAAATTTGACCAAAAACGTGAGAGAAAAAATACTAGAACTTTAATTAAAAAATCCAGAACAACGTCAGACAGCTCTTAGCCAATCTTTAATTTAAAGTGTTCATCAAGTTCTTCTTGGTAAATCTGTTTATCAACAAATGTATTATTTTCAAAAGTGAGATTCTCTACAGCACATCGAATTGTTAAAATTAACAGAATTGTGACTGAAAGCAGATAGGAAGGCTACTGGCTATGTTCACTATGTTATTCTATCAATCATTGTAAATCATAAGAAATGTTTATTTGGCATCTCTATATCAATATACATGTTGGAGATAGATTGCCAGATTTTTCTGTCCCATCCTATCCCTTCCCATGGTAATTTATGTCTGTCCCGTCCCATGGGATTCCCATGAAATCCCATGACATCGCCAACGACACCAATCATCAACTACAACAATGGCTGACAGTCTGATGACTGGCGTAACGGTTGTGCCTCTGCTACACGCAAGCGGTAAACAGATTATGCATAAATGCGTATTGCTTCAGCTACGCATGGCAAATTTACATGTAATCTATGCCCATCTCTTAAAATCAGGCCGTACTATTGGTGTTAATAGCTTGCGCTCCATCTAGTTTTTTATACCACATTTTTTAGGCGTGACGCACCAAAATGTAAACGAACCATCTTATATGATAAAAGGTTATGTGTATGTATTAATTTATTATCTTCTATCCGGTTTCCCACCACAAGATAAAGAACAGATTACGCAATACATATTTAAATGAAAAAGAAGGATTAAAAGCTTTAAAAATTAACATATTTGGGTTAGCTCAGCTCAGCTACTCTGTCCCATGCCGTGTCCCATGGGCATGGAAAATACAAATGTGTGCTATACCATACCGTCCCATCCCATGAACAAGCCTGAAGATTACACAAAAACCTATTAAGGTCTTTTGGAACCTAAATGAATGACCTGTTTCAAATGTTCCTACAATCAAAGTTAACTCACAACTAACACTCTCCACAGCTTAATTTCTCTCAGCCAGACTGAAACATTCCCAATCTACGTCACAATGGCACTACATAAAATCTCAGTCCGTAGCTGGAGCTAATGAGGCGACATGAGCGCCCCCAGCCCACCCCCCTCATCGTTCTGAAAAGTGTGCAACCTATTCCAATACATAACATTTTTCACTACTTATTTCAGGTTTAATTCGGGTGTAAAATAACGATTCCTTCCTCTTTAAACTGTTAAGTATCTAGTGTCTTCATACGTCTCTGTCTTCTGTAAAAATAGGTCTGGAACAACCATTTTTTATCATTGTCTGTAGCCCTTGCTTTGATTTTATTTCAACATTCTGCATTCTCTGAATGACCACTTAAAAACTTCCAAGCATCATTGCTCTTGTGTTGTTGGATATGTCTGTACTTTGCAGTGACTTGCTGACTTAGGCAATCGTTGATAATAATCTTGACCAATATTTGAGCATAAGCCTACACATAAATGAGAAATTATTAAAAGTAGCGAATTGGCCGCTTCAGGTTTACTATAAAAAATAACATCCCGGATACTGTGGCATATCTCGAAGTAAACCATACATTTTGTTACTTCATTGTATTCACTGCAGCTACTCTTGATGTCTATATGTAGTGTTTTTGTGACCTTTCAATGTTGCATGTACAACTGATAACTTATTTTCATCGTTATGGACATGCTGTAAAATCGCAGATCACAGATGTAAATGTATAACTACTGAAGAACCACAATAGGTTCTTAAATTTGATTGAAGGGCTGGACCAAGAGCAGATCACTGGAGTGTTTATAATACTTTATCTCAGCTAACATAAATGTAAATGTTATCAATGCAATTGAACGAAGGGAGTGTACAGCGTGTCGAATCAAAACGTTTAACGGACGTAGATTGCCCATGTCTGGTTTAGAAGCTGAACATTGTTTTCAAGATAAATATTTCGGAGACCAGTCTAGCTAGGCGCCCTGTGTATAATTATTAACATAAACACATTTATTTATTTACTTTTGTTATTTTTAATTACATTACAAATGAGACTAAAAATAAACTATTTCATATTAGGCCCATATAAAGCATGCTGCAACATAATTATACCTTTTTTTTTATATTCATGTATAGAATTAGGTATATTCATGGTGGGGTCGGAAAATAAAAATGCCGACAAACTTGCTTTTAAAGAGCAGCATAGTAGGATACAAAGGTAATTTTTATTTTGTTAAAAAAAAATAAAAGCTACCGGTACCATAGAAGTCGTGTATGTGTTAGTGCAGTGGTCCCCAACCTTTTTCTCGCCGCCGACCGGTCGACGTTTATTATCAAACGATAATTCACCACGGCCCGAGAGGGCTAGGCGTCGCACTATCCTGAGAGGAGGAATACACCACAATAAATAAAAAGGAAATTATTTAATGTTTCTTGGGTAGCCCAGTGCCGTTTAATCTCCACAGTTTGGGGTTGGGGACCACTGTGTTAGTGGGTGCCTAGACAGCCGGTCAGTTTGGTTATACTTTAGAGCGGCAACTTCCAGATAATGAATAGGAAAGATAGGGAAATGTACGGGTATATCAAACTTGTATCAAACTTTATAGTTGCATAATATGTGCACGAATATTACCAGTCGATTTGATTATACACTGTAGGATGTTGGTATGCTGTCAATATTTCTTTTACGTTGTAAACAACTGATTGAGAAAAGGCAATAATACCAGTAGGGTACTGAAAAAAATATGAGCAATCTCGAAACTATATCAGTTTTACTTTAGTAGCATTCAAAAGTCAAATGATCGAAGTTAATACATTTCATAATATTAATGCTCAACGTAAAACGCTTCACGCTATAGAATTAGCCATCAAAATTATTTTAAAATTCTCGCACTTACAAATGGGATGTGGTTGGTGGCAAATAAGTTTTGCATGTGCGCCCAAAAGTTATTATGCTGACCCTGCCAAATGTTTGCATATGTATATATAGTATGAGATATATACAGGTAAAATAAATACATAGTTATATTTTTGCCGAAACCCCACCCATGATATTTAGTCGCTCCTTCAGCAGGACATCCTTATATATGTATATGTGTGTATGTGTATGTGTGTGTGTGTGTGTGTAATATTGCAGTCATATGTGTATCAGAATAAAAGTAAATAACATGACTGCAATTATGAATTTCATTATCGAATATCTTATAAGATTTACGATCTCATAAATAATATAGATATACAGATAGACAGACAGACAGATAGATAGATAGATAGATAGATAGATAGATAGATAGATAGATAGATAGATAGATAGATAGATAGATAGATAGATAGATAGATAGATAGATAGATAGATAGATAGATAGATAGATAGATAGATAAACAGACAGACAGACAGAAAGACAGACAGAAAGACAGATAGGCAGGCAGGCAGACAGAGAGACATCAGACAGATAGATAGATAGATAGATAGATAGATAGATAGATAGATAGATAGATAGATAGATAGATAGATAGATAGATAGATAGATAGATAGATAGATAGATAGATAGATAGATAGATAGATAGATAGATAGATAGATAGATAGATAGATAGATAGATAGATAGATAGATAGATAGATAGATAGATAGATAGATAGATAGATAGATAGATAGATAGATAGATAGATAGATAGATAGATAGATATTTTTCTGTCAAGATTACTTACGATTGACTTCAGCTACAAGTATAGTTACCACATAAAATGCTAAAAGGTTCTTGTATATTTTCATTTTGAAGATTTGATATACTCAAGTACAACTGAAATACAACGATACTTCAGATATTTTGTATCAAAATAATAACTATTTATATTATTGCGGCTCTATGTGGCACCAAAGTTGGATTTGCAAACACATCTTTTGTTTTATAAAATAAACTCCGTAAAAATTGATACATAAGAAACCTACCACTAAATATTGATCAGCTTTGTCTAACTATATACTGGCCAATATTACTTACAGTTAGCACAGATATAAACAAAAATACTTCTCTCTGTCTATCTATCTCTCTCTCTCTCTCTCTCTCGCTCTCTCTCTCTCTCTCTCTCTCTCTCTCTCTCTCTCTCTCTCTCTTTATATATATATATATATATATATATATATATATATATATATATATATATATATACAACTGATTACTTAAACTAGAAAACATATCCTTACCAGAAATACAGATTTGAATTATTCAGATAAAAGACTGTCGTAAGTCCTAAGCAGGTTAGTTCACTGGTAGTGTATAGTAGCATGTAACGTGAATTTGTTCAGTAGATGCAGGCAGTTATTGTCCAATTAAAATATTCAGTACGTCACTGCTGTCAGTAAAAAAATCACTTTCTAACGGTATTTCCTGTCTATGGCGGTAGGTTCATTCTGATCTGGTCGGAGTCGGGGGAGGGTGGTAGGTACGGAGCAAGTATTTGAAAGAATATGGCTGTTACTTGATATGCAATTAAATGTTTCTATAATATTTAAAACATGCACTAACAGATGATTTGCACACAAACACACAGAGTTAGGAAAGCAGGCAATTTAAGTTATAATCAGACAAAGACATATATATATATATATGACTACAGTGTCCCTACAAACCCCCCCACCCCACATCCCAACGACAGTATCCCTACAGTCCCCCACATCCCAACGACAGTATCTCTACAATCCCCCACTCCAACGACAGTGTCCCTACAGTCCCCGACCCCAACGACAGTGTCCCTACTGTCCCCAACCCCACACACAAACGACAGTGTCCCTACAGTCCCCCCACCCCAACGACAGTGTCCCTACAGTCACCCCACCCCAACGACAGTGTCCCTACAGTCACCCCACCCCCACCCCATCGACAGTGTCCTTACAGTCACCCCACCCCCACCCCAACGACAGTGTCTATACAGTCCCCCACCCCACATCCCAACGACAGTATCCTACGGTCCCCCCACTCCACATCCCAAAGACAGTGTCCCTACAGTCCCCACATCCCAACTACAGTGACCCTACAGTCCCCACATCACAACGACAGTGTCCCTACAGTCCCCACATCCCAACTACAGTGTCCCTACAGTCCCCACATCACAACGACAGTGTCCCTACAGTCCCCACATCCCAACTACAGTGTCCCTACAGTCCCCACATCCCAACTACAGTGTCCTTACAGTCCCCACATCCCAACTACAGTGTCCCTACAGTCCCCACATCCCAACGACAGTGTCCCTACAGTCACCCCACTCTACATCCCAAAGACAGTGTCCCTACAGTCCCCACTTCCCAACGACAGTGTCCCTACAGTCACCCCACTTCACATCCCAAAGACAGTGTCCCTACAGTCCCAACATCCCAACTACAGTGTCCCTACAGTCCCCACATCCCAACGACAGTGTCCCTACAGTCACCCCACTCCACAGCCCAAAGACAGTGTCCCTACAGTCCCCACATCCCAACTACAGTGTCCCTACAGTCCCCACATCACAACGACAGTGTCCCTACAGTCCCCCCACTCCACATCCCAAAGACAGTGTCCTTAAAGTCCCCACATCCCAACGACAGTGTCCCTACAGTCACCCCACTCCACATCCCAAAGACAGTGTCCCTACAGTCCCCACATCCCAACTACAGTGTCCCTACAGTCCCCACATCCCAACGACAGTGTCCCTACAGTCACCCCACTCCACATCCCAAAGACAGTGTCCCTATAGTCCCCACTTCCCAACGACAGTGTCCCTACAGTCACCCCAATCCACATCCCAAAGACAGTGTCCCTACAGTCCCCACATCCCAACGACAGTGTCCCTACAGTCCCCACATCCCAACGACAGTGTCCCTACAGTCACCCCACCCCACATCCCAAAGACAGTGTCCGTACAGTCCCCACATCCCAACGACAGTGTCCCTACAGTCACCTCACCCCACATCCAAACGACATTGTCCCTACAGTCACCCCACCCCACATCCCAACGACAGTGTCCCTACAGTCCCCACACCCCACATCCCAACGACATTGTCCCTACAGTCCCCCAACCCCATCCCAACGACATTGTCCCTACAGTCACCACACCCCACATCTCAACGACATTGTCCCTACAGTCCCCCACCCCACATCCCAACGACAGTGTCCCTACAGTCCACCACCCCACATCCCAACGACAGTGTCCCTACAGTCCCCCACCCCACATCCCAACGACAGTGTCCCTACAGTCTCCCACACCACATCCCAACGACAGTGTCCCTGCAGTCCCCACTCCAACGACAATGTCCCTACAGTCCCCACCCCACATCCCAACGACAGTGTCCCTACAGTCCCCTATTCCACATCCCAACGACAGTGTCCCTACAGTCACCCCACCCAACCCCAACGACAGTGTCCCTACAGTCCCCCCACTCCCACCCCAACGACAGTGTCCCTACAGTCCCCCCACCCACATCCCAACGACAGTGTCCCTACAGTCCCCCCACACCACATCCCAACGACAGTGTCCCTACTGTCCCCTCACACCACATCCCAACGACAGTGTCCCTACAGTCCCCCCACCCACATCCCAACGACAGTGGTCCTACAGTCCCCCACCCCACATCCCAACGACAGTGTCCCTACAGTCCCCCCACCCCCATTCCAACGACAGTGTTCCTACAGTCCTCCCACCCACATCCAAACGACAGTGTCCCTATAGTCCCCACAACCCACATCCCAACGACATTGTCCCTACAGTCCCCCAACCCCATCCCAACGACATTGTCCCTACAGTCCCCACACCCCACATCCCAACGACACTGTCCCTACAGTCCCCCACCCCACATCCCAACGACAGTGTCCCTACAGTCCCCCATCCCACATCCCAACGACAGTGTCCCTACAGTCCCCCACCCCACATCCCAACGAATGTCTCCCTACAGTCTCCCACACCACATCCCAACGACAGTGTCCCTACAGTCCCTCACCCCAACGACAGTGTCCCTACAGTCCCCCACCCCACATCCCAACGACAGTGTTCCTACAGTCCCCCACCCCACATCCTAACGACAGTGTCCCTACAGTCACCCCACCCCTCCTGTCACTGGTTGTGACTAATTTATCGAAACTACCCCCCCTACTCCAACCCTTAACGTAAAAATAGTAATATCTTTAATATGTATAACAAAGTAAGCTATACATCAAATCTCCGTTCCCGCTCCTTAGTTCTCCCCCCCCGTTCCCACCCCACCCCCGTTAATTGCATCTCTCGTCCAGGTGTTCGGACCGAACCTCCCTCGGCGAACCAAAGTTACGGGTAACAGTAACATGTTACATTCTTCCCTGGCCACCGGACGGCGGCGTCTTCAAAGAGACAGCGACTCGCGGGATGTCCAGTTGTTTTTTTACGGCGGACTACTTTCCCTCTCCCCCCCCCCCACATCTAGACGCCACACCCCACCATTGGTTTGAAAGTTTGAATTAGCAGTTAACATATTTGATTGGCTAATGGTCACGTGGGAGAAAGTGTTGAGCGGAGTAAAAGATAGATTCTAAGGGAGTCGGCCTGGGAACGGCGTCTCGACAAGTCGATTTGTGAATAGCAATCGGACTTAGTGATACCCAGTCGATTGCTGTGTCTCGGAGTGAGAGAAAGTGAGATATATATATACAGAGAGATAGAGAATAGAGAGATAGAGAATAGAGAGATAGAGAATAGAGAGATAGAGAATATATATATAGAGAGAGATCTAGGGTGGACACGCCCCTCCATTTATTGATCATTTTACATTGGATTACCACATTACTTATCTTTTTGGATTATTTTTGATATCTTTGAAAGGCCACCAGACTTCCGATACGGACTGGTGCCTTTGTACCGAATAAACATTTATTTGTTGTACCCACGACGTTGTTGAGTTGATCATAGTCACCTGTTTTACCTTAACTGCTGTGAAGACTGTGTGAGTGGCAGGAAGATAAATAAAATACGGGTCGAACGTTGAGTCGGCCCTCATACGCCTAGACACAAGCCCAGGTTACCCTTCTCGGGACCCTTCACAATCTGGGGGTCTCGTTGAGTGGGGCCTGTAACATCTGGGGGCTCGTCCGGGATGTTACCAGTATCTGAGTAATCAGACGGGGCCAATCACCTTACTGAGTTCACGGCCATGGGGGCTCAACCAGCCACGTGTACAGGCCACAACCAACAGTGGATGACATGCTGTCATTAAGTCGAATGGTGGCTCGATGAGTCGCTGAGGCCGAAATGTGGTTACCATAATCACAATTGTATTCCCTCTGGTGACAGGCAGATCACCATGAGGCGAAAGTGGATGACACGCTGTCATTAAGTCGAAAGGTGGCTCGGTGAGTCGCTGAGGCCGAAATGTGATTCGCACAATCACAAGTGTGGCGCCATTAGTGTTAGGCAAACACGTGGCAAAAATGGTAAACGATGGCGGTACGCTTAAACCGCCTACAACAATGCAGACGTCTTCACTCGGGCCAGAAGAGATCAACCAGAAGAGAAAGGAACCTCCACCAACCGAAGTCAGACAAGAGTTTCAAATTCATGAACGTTTTTTTATATAGACTCTTAGTTTAAGTTGTTTGGTGAGAATGTGATTCTGTGTTGTTTTTTTTCATAAACTGGAGGTCTGGAAGCGTCGAGGTAGGCCAATTATTTTTTTGTTAGTCTTCTCTTTCTGCCACTGTGAGCGGCCTAAATATTTTTTTTTCTTTTTGAGTAACGTATTTCCTTTTCTTAAACTAACTTACTTGAGTTTTAGTGTACCCCATTTTATCGTGCGGTAAAATCAAAAGTTCGTATAGGTTTAAACTTGACACGCATTTAATAAGCTCGTTATAAGTTTCAAACTTAGGAAGGTAACAACTTATATTTTAGTTACACGTGGTTAAATGCTAATGGCGTCATGAACTATACACTGATATTTACTTACAAATCACCAATCGAGTGTTGTCGAGTAAGAATATTTTTCGCACGTGTTTAGAGGGATTGAATTTTGTGAAGGGAAATAGTACGGATCGGGGCTCACAGAGAGAAGAGGTCGGAGGCCTAAGTTGTCAGGGGGGCCACGCTAGTACCATTCTTGGATAATGGGAGGGCCCATGGCAGTTTAACGTTGTAGGGGTGCAGTAAGGTACCGGCCATGCTGTTTTAATGGTGCAAGGCATCTCGCTGCCATGTACATGCGGTAGGAGATGGGCCTTTAAGGCGCCATTGTTGATCCATGCTAGGTTAAAGAGAACCGGTGGACTTTAATTCATTTTGTATATGTGGTGCACCAACTTTTTGGTCCATGCTGGTTCATTGTAACCGATGGACGTTATTGTATTTCGATTGTGTAGGGCACAATTATGTTGTTGGTCCATGCCTGGTTCATTGTAACCGATGGACGTTATTGTATTTTGATTGTGTAAGGCACAATTTTGTTGTTGGCCCATGCTGGTTCATTGTAACCGATGGACGTTATTGTATTTTGATTGTGTAAGGCACAATTATGTTGTTGGTCCATGCCTGGTTCATTGTAACCGGTGGACGTTAATACATTTGGATTGTTTGGGGCGCAGTTGGGCCATGCCGTTTTAATGGTGCAGGGCATCTCGCTGCCATGTACATGCGGCAGGAGATGGGCCCTTGGTGCGCTAATTAGCTGTTCATGCTAGACTCCAGAGACTCGGTGAACGCTAATATTTTTTTGTTTTAGATTTTGATTGGATGTTTATGCTTTTCATTTATTATATATTTTTTTCTCTTTTACTTTGGTTGTTGTAATCATTTTGAATTGATGTTGTGTACTTTTATTTGATTTTGCGTACTTTCATTTGATTTTGGGTAGATTTCTTCTTTATTTTGTGTACCTCCCCTTTTTCGTTTGTTGTCAGGGCGCCACATTAGAACCATTCATAGATTGGGTGGGCCCATGACTATATGTTGTTGATGCCATGCCACCTACCTCATGGTACATGTCCCTTAGATAGTTAAGGTCCAGCTGCTCTTTGGTAACACGAGGGTTGGGCGTGGGACTAGAGGAGCCCAGGGGGGCCCTCGAAACCGCGCAGTAGAACGCCTCGTCTGGTGCGGCCAGCGTGGAGTTATCCAAATGATTGAGTGGACCAGGTCTGATGTGTAGGGAAGTAAGGTTGTATGGAGGCGCGAAGTACTCATTCCTTGTGAACGCTAAGAGGTTGTGCGCTACGGGCAGGCGGGCCTCATTGATTAGGCGGACCCCGGACTAGTTGCTTGTAGTCTTCTTGACGGGTCCCTTAAGTGAATGAGTGGCTGGCTCAACTATTCAATCAAACTGGAGGGTTTTGATATAGGTGAAACCCAAGGGGGTCTGTGGTACAGCAAGGAAGAAAGGTATGTGCATGATGTTGTCATGAGCGATTGTTTGTTTGGGCGGCCCTGTAGAGGCGCGCCAGTTAATTATCTTTGTGAAACTAGAGGTGTTGATGTGTGTGAGACCCAGGGGTCTGTTGTACGACGTAGAAAGGTCGGTACATATTGTTTTTGGGAGCGGTTTGCTAGAGGCGATTCGGTGGTTGCCATTCGTTCTGTCATATTAGGCAATTTGTTGTACACTAAAGGCGGCGCAATCATTGCTTGGGAAGTTAAAAGATCGTTTCGCTAAGGCCATTCGGATCGTATGATTAGGTGGATGACGGGTTTGATGCTTGTAGTCATCTTAACGCATCCCTTAAGTAATGAGTTGCTGGTTCTAGTATTTGACTCATTTGGAACTAGGAGTGTCCGTGTAAGTCCAAACCTGAGGTGTCAACATTTGTCTTATCTTGACAGGTCGCGATTTGTCGTTTTTGGCCGAGTTACGCCGTAAGGCATTGTGTAAAATTAATGTTAGCAGTATCTGCGCGATAGGCCGAATTTTTAGGGATTCCAACATTTAAAATTCAAGTTAATTTACATTTGGCACTCACATGTCGGAGAAGAGGAGGCTAGTTATTAGGCCACCTAAGAGTGAATGTAGTGTGAAAAGTTGTGTAATTAACTATTTGATGTTATATTTTATAATGTTGATGCATGTTTACTATTGCCTTTTGCAAAGTTGATTTTTCTTTTGAACTCCTTAGTAAACTAAGAGGGGCACATTTTTCTGTCTTGTAATTAGATGTCGTGTCGGGGTTGATGTAACCCGGCATAATTTTAGTTGGTAGGTGGGCTTTATTATACCCACCCCTATCCTTTTACCCCTGGGTTACTTTCCCCTTGATTTCATCTTTAGGGGGGGGGGCTGATGTCGCATTCTGTGATTTAATGGATGAAATCAAGTCCAAGCCCTACCCTGCTTTCATCACCCGAGGGTGAGATAAGATATAAATAGGTTAGACAAAGACATTGTCTTCCCATGTTTTCCACACTGTGATTAGTCTGTCTAGCACCCACTATCACTTTTTGTCACCTGGGGAGAAAATGTCTCTAAGGTAGATAACCCGTGCCCTTGACCTTCAGACGAGCGAGAGGGATGGGTTCTTTGTCTCTTTACCCCCCCCCTTATCTTGAAGGTTGGAACTGTCCACGAGGGAGGGGCAGCAGATCACGCACGATGAGCGTGCTATACCCTGCTCGCTGCCCATTGGTCAGCGAAGTCGCTCTCGAGCGAGAGCGGTTTCGCGTGGCGCAACTTCCGGGCAGTTGGCGTGGACTTGACTGAAGTTAGATTTTGGCATTCAGTCAGTGCGGACCAGTGGAAGGGAGAGGTCGAACTCAGACTCTCGCACTGGGGTGGGGGGAAATAGGCTGTTAGCCTAAGTTCCTTTAGAACTACCCCACCCCAGGTAACTATCCTAATTTTGTTGTACATATTGTTGTTGTAGTAGCTTGTAAAGCTACGGTCCTTCTTAGGGCCCACTGATGTTCTTTTTATGGCGTGAATAAATAGGTGTTGTAATCGTATTCACAATTGAGTTGTGTACTCATTTCTTGTTGTGTTGTGCGACCTGTATAACCACGTGGCTGAGACAAATATAAATGCTGGCCAGAACTCAGTAAGTGATCATACCCACAGACAACGACCGCAGGGACCCCGCATGGGGACCTTGACACCACCCCAACGACAGTGTCCCTACAGTCCCCCCACTCCCACCCCAACGACAGTGTCCCTACAGTCCCCCCACACCACATCCCAACGACAGTGTCCCTACAGTCCCCCCACCCCAACGACAGTGTCCCTACAGTCCCCCACCCCACATCCCAACGACAGTGTCCCTACAGTCCCCCCACCCCAACGACAGTGTCCCTACAGTCCCCTCACAACACATCCCAACGACAGTGTCCCTACAGTCCCCCCACCCACATCCCAACGACAGTGTCCCTACAGTCCCCGACCCCACATCCCAACGACAGTGTCCCTACAGTCCCCTACCCCCATTCCAACAACATTTTTCCTACAGTCCCCCCACCCACATCCCAACGACAGTGTCCCTACAGTCCCCCACCCCACATCCCAACGACAGTGTCCCTACAGTCCCCACACCCCACATCCCAACGACATTGTCCCTACAGTCCCCACAACCCACATCCCAACGACATTGTCCCTACAGTCCCCACATCCCAACGACATTGTCCCTACAGTCCCCCACCCCACATCCCAACGACAGTGTCCCTACAGTCCCCCACCCCACATCCCAACGACAGTGTCCCTACAGTCTCCCACCCCACATCCCAACGACAGTGTCCCTACAGTCCCCCACCCCAACGACAGTGTCCCTACAGTCCCCCACCCCACATCCCAACGACAGTGTCCCTACAGTCCCCCACCCCCACATTCCAACGACAGTGTTTCTACAGTCACCCCACCCCACCCCAACGACAGTGTCCCTACAGTCCCCCCCACTCCCACCCCAACGACAGTGTCCCTACAGTCCCCCCTCACCACATCCCAACGACAGTGTCCCTACAGTCCCCCCACCCACATCCCAACGACAGTGTCCCGACAGTCTCCCACCCCACATCCCAACGACAGTGTCCCTACAGTCCCCCCACCCCAACGACAGTGTCCCTACAGTCCCCTCACCACATCCCAACGACAGTGTCCCTACAGTCCCCCCACCCACATCCCAACGACAATGTCCCTACAGTCCCCCACCCCACATCCCAACGACAGTGTCCCTACAGTCCCCCCACCCCCCATTCCAACGACAGTGTTCCTACAGTCCCCCACCCACATCCCAACGACAGTGTCCCTACAGTCCCCCACCCCACATCCCAACGACACTGTCCCTACAGTTTCCTACCCACATCCCAACGACATTGTCCCTACAGTCCCCCCACCCCACATCCCAACGACATTGTCCCTACAGGCCCCCACCCCACATCCCAACGACATTGTCCCTACAGTCCCCCACCCCACATCCCAACGACATTGTCCCTACAGTCCCCCCACCCACATCCCAACGACAGTGTCCCTACAGTCCCCCACCCCAGCGACAGTGTCCCTACAGTCCCCACATCCCAACGACAGTGTCCCTACAGTCCCCCCACCCCAACGACAGTGTCCCTACAGTCCCCCACCCCAACGACAGTGTCCCTACAGTCTCCCACACCACATCCCAACGACAGTGCCCCTACAGTCTCCCACACCACATCCCAACGACAGTGTCCCTACAGTCCCCCCACCCTAACGACAGTGTCCCTACAGTCCCCCCACCCCAACGACAGTGTCCCTACAGTCCCCCACCCCACATCCCAACGACAGTGTTCCTACAGTCCCCCACCCCACATCCCAACGACATTGTCCCTACAGTCTCCCACACCACATACCAACGACAGTGTCCCTACAGTCCCCCCACCCCAACGACAGTGTCCCTACAGTCCCCTCAACCCCACCTCAACGACAGTGTCCCTACAGTCCCCACACCCCAACGACAGTGTCCTTACAATCGCTCCTTCAGCAGGAGGTCCTTAAGCGAGTGTAATATGCCAGACGACAGCCCGATTCAATATATCACAAAGTCTCAATTTTTTTATTTAATAATGTCCACCAAAGGTATGAAAAATTAAGTTTCTTTAGCCCTAACAGGGCAGATAAAGTGTAGATCTCATCTGTCTCTATAAAAAAACTGGCATATAAAGGGGTCGGTGAGGTTAGAACCTTCTTTAGTTCCCTCCATTTTAGTCAGTTTTAAATCTGAGACGACTTTGAAATAAATTTCAACTGGAAAAATTTCAATGATTCCCACCGCGGATCGAACCTCGGACCCTTAGGTCGACAGTGGACCATCTACACGTCAATCTTTGGCTTGCGTGAAGTAAAAATGAAGGCTTTGACTTTTTCCATCCATTCATTAAAATTTTTATTCAGAAGGAAATTAATTCTAAAAGTAATGATAAAATAGCACAATGAAATATACGGTTTTTTTTTCTCATTCTAAACTAGAATACTTTTACTGCATGCTATTTATCCTTTTTGATAACTTAAAACTGGTGTAAATGGTAGAGTCAGTCGTATTGTACTATTATAATATGTCTAGTCTGAAATGTGTTGCTTTTTTCCCCGCGGTAATGATTTAGTCCCGAACGAAACTGACACTTTGTATCAATGTTGCCAGGTCGGCGGGTCTCCCACTGGATTTGGCGGGCAATGGCGTAAGTTTAAACTCATTGGCGGTTTGGCGGGTTCAAAGTTCATAATACAACACACACACACACACACACACACACACAAATCACACATGACAAATACAAATTAAGAGTAAAGTTTGATATTTATTTTCACTTTTTCTATCTTGCGGATTCTGGCTGGTATTTTATCTCATTTTATAAACAAAAATCTGGCAAACGCCTCTCGGTATATGTATAGAAATCTATTTTTAGTTTGTCAAACTGACTGCCACAGAAGCAGTTGCTTAAAGAAAATATGTCACATGGACTAGGGGGTTGGACCCGCCATTGCACCACCAACAACAAACTCACCTCCCTACCCCTTTTCCTTTTTATTCCTGACACATTCCGAGAGAGAATAAGACACTAAAAGTCTAAGCTTTTTCTTTCTTTGTCTACCAGGACATTTCAAAGATGTCATCTAGCTAAATGTATGGGTTAAAAATTAATGGCTCTCAGCCCAGATGTTTACGTCATTGATAGTACTCTCTAAACAAATATCAGGTTAATGTCTGTGTAAACATACAGAGATCAGCTCGTTGCCCAGTGGCTTCCACCCTATTCTACCATAGAACAGTGGCCCCTGTCATTTGAAAGAAAGGCAAAATAAAAACAGTTTCATTGGTGCGTATAAGATATGCCATCTAATATCATACTAGCTGGGACTGATTGTCAAATTGTTTGATTTTCATATGTTTGACCCGACTGCCATGTGTCCTCTGTCGAACTTAAGTATATAATAGAAACTAAAGTGCGTGTGATCGTCACGAAACACTGTGAGCTGCTTTTCCAGTGACTACGTGTTGACTTCGGTCAAGAGAAAGGGGGTTGGTGAGGGTTTATCTAAACTTCAGTACAGTAGCTGAACCAATATTTATATTTAACCAGTATGTGATTTAATCAGACAAGTTTGAACTCTGCCCGTCAGGCTGTTCAGTGCGGCCCGCGCTGCCCGTCAGGCTATTTGATGCGGCCCGCGCTCTGACTGTCCCGCTCGTTCGCACTAATGACGTTTTCGTCTAATTTATATTTTTTTCATTGAAGCACTCACCCCCATTTGCTCTTGATCGGGCCAACCTGTTCCATTTGAGATCCCATTGTGACCCGCGTGTCATACAGTTTGCCCACCCCTGTGCTAACCAATCACACCCCCCCCCCTGTCTCTGCAACGCTAGCTATCGATGTCATTTAGCGACATACGAGATATGTGTCACTGTGTAGGCTGTGTTCAGTTTATTCTGCAAATCATCTGTATGTGTATGTGTTGAGAGACAAGCTCAGTCTTTCTGTCGTCCGATGTTGACGTGAGTCGCAACCTGTCAATATCCGGGTTGTCTTTAAATGGTTTCACATGAGTGGCAGATAAAAATAATTGTTAAGGACCCGTCGATGTTAAACTACCGTCTATCTGTGCCAGCGCAAAAACCAGGGCCGGTTTAAGATTTACCGAGGGCCCGATTTCACCAATACAATGACACAACGTATCACCTGTGACATGGGCCCTTCCACATCTCACATAATATAGGCCCGATTCTTTTTAAGAAGGGGCAACTTTTTTTGGGGCCAAAAGGCCTTATAAGGCAAATGGTAAATCCGGCGTTGCGCATAGCTTTATCCGGACTCGAAGGGAAAGGTTATACGCTGTTGGTTTTCCATATGTGTATGTGACGTGTACACAAAGTATAAACATTGGGGTGGTGGTAATAAAGACAAACATCCAAAACTGGAGTAACGCTGTGGCCCTACCAATTACAAACTCCTACCATTGTTTATATAAAAATTGCATAAATTTAACACACACACACGCACATATTTATAAATATATATGGATTGAAGGATGGATGGATGGATGGATGGATGGATGGATGGATGGATGGATGGATAGATAGATAGATAGATAGATAGATTAGATAGATAGATAGATAGATTAGATAGAGATAGATAGATAGATAGATAGATAGATAGATAGATAGATAGATAGATAGATAGATAGATAGATAGATAGATAGATAGATAGATAGATAGATAGATAGATAGATAGATTCTAAAGAAACAGCGTTAAATGATTTGAAACAATCGGAAACATACATTACAACAATGTTTGCAACGGAAGACATAACATCTATCTGGGACGTTCAAAACGTGACAGTGTTATTCCATACGGGGAAACTGAAACCAAACCACTGAAGCGTGACATTCAAGTAATATATACTGCAGCATGGTTATTACTGTATCTGTTCAACGTGTTATCACGTCACGACGGGTTACCTCATGTCAAGCGTGTCCTTTGTCCGAAATGCAGACTTCCTTCTAGCAATACACTCAATGGTTAATTTTAGTGCACAAGGCAAAAGATGTCTTTTCTTGAATCGTTTAGTTCTAATGTCGGTTTGTCCTGAGAGGACGTGTTAACTTTTTTTTGTTTTCATCATATTGTTTACATTTACTGTTCTAACAGGAGGAGATTATTTACAAAAAGGTAATGTGCCTCTTTCATTACTTTAATAGCAGTTGTTAAGTATGGGCTTATTTGTATTTAGAATGTAACTTCTCAGTAACTTCTCAGTAACTTCTCAGTTTAATAGTAGGGTAATTGGTTACGTGCTGAGCTTACTTCGTACATTTAGATTATACTAGTGTTTGAAATATGTATGTGCAGTCGCCGTCCATCACAGACTGCAATGTTCGAGTCCAGGAGAGAAGATCGTACTGAAGTCTTGTAAGTAGGAATCGTCCATCTGTCAGAAACTAGAAATGGTTTTATCGTACCTTACTTTTATTCCCCACCATACCCCCAGTGTGAAATGGCTATGGAGGTACCATGGATGGCCTAGCATAAGCAGTAGTGTTGTTTTCGTTGACGAAAACTAAAACTAAAACCTTCGTTGACGAAAATGTTGACTTTTCGTCAACGAGAACTAAAACTAAAACTAAAATTAGCAGCAAGACTAAAACTAGACGAAAACTGAAATTATTACAGAAAAAACAAATTAAAAACTGAAACTAAAATATAGTGTTGCTTTCGTTCACGAAAACTAAAACTAAAACCTTCGTTAACGAAAATGTTGAATTTTCGTCAACGAGAACTAAAACTAAAACTAAAATTAGCAGCAAAACTAAAACTAGACGAAAGCTAAAATTATTACAGAAAAAACGAAATAAAAACTGAAACTAAAATATGACCTGGGACTAAAACAACACTAATAAGCAGGCAACTGGACTTGGTGGGGACTTGAACTTGTAACCTACAGCGTGCATTGCGGGGGAGGGGGGGGCGGGAACTTCAGCTCTTTTTTTCTCTTTCTCTAAACTTTCAGTGGTCAGAGTATCATCGGGCAATATTGGCAGGGCCGGAAACGCAGTATCATGAGGCAATATTGGCAGGGCCGGCAACTCAGTATCATGGTGCAATACTAGCAGGGCCGGCAACTCAGTATCATGGGGCAATATTGGCAGCGCCGGCAACTCAATCACTTTCACTTGGTGCATTAGGGACTTATGGAGACAGAGTAGTTTGTTTTGTTTTTTTCCTGCAAACATTTGTAAATTTTCGTTGCAAAAGTTTTTATAGCAGACGATAGCTGAAGACGCTACTTACTGTAAGCACCTCCTTATATAAGATCCTCGCTGTATAAGGACCCAGTATACATTTCCATTTTACTACCGGAAATAAATACACGCCTTTACCATTGTAATGTAAAGTTTATTAAATTTACTTTTAATATATATATATATATTAGGGTGGGTCAAAATTTTTTTTTTATTGAAACATTATTAAAAAGTTGTTACATCATGGTAGTACATGGAATATGTACAAATATTTGAAAACTACATAGTTTTACTACTCCCAACTTTTGTTCGAAATTTTTACTATATTTACTATGAGTTTTTTGTGACTGAACATGTTAAATTTGTGACCTAGGTTATTCAAAAAAGAAATGATATGCATATAAAATTTGTGTTTTATCTTTATAACCTTTTTTATGAATAACTAATTAGTTCAGACAACTGGGATAAGCAATGCATCCATTTTTCTGTCAATATAACTGGTGTACCATGTATTCATTATCGGATCACACACGGTTGTTTTATTTCATTTTTGATTAATTGTTCAATTATTTTACTAAGTTCTTCTATGAATATGAGTTCTTCTACAAGAAGTGCAACTGTACATTCTGTGTTTGGGTCAGCAGCTGAATTGCCTAAAAGACAACTTCCAAACAGTGAAGATGTTTTCAAGGCTATTGGTGGATGCTTAAAATGGAACAATACAATCATAGCCTTCATTCACGAGCTCACGCATTAGCGCATGAAGTTAAACAATTATATGACCAGGCTAGTATCCCTACAAATGACATTAACAGTATAATTGTTCGAGAAAAAAGATGCAGATGTTAGGGATAGAGGAGACTGTAAATGTCCATAATAATAATTTCTGTGCTTGAGTGGGCATTTTGGGTGGATCAAAAGATGGCAAGAAATATGTTCATAGACAATGTTGACAAGCAAACAACAAAAATATTACAAAATCGACAGAAAAGAAAACATTCATTGATGCAGGGTGGCGATCAGATAGGAACCACAAATGATAACGTCAATGATGAGAAAGATAATGATATTCCAGATCAGGATGCTGAAGATGATGAACTACTTGATGTAGACTTCTCCAGCGATGAGGAATGTTCCAAATAACAAAACAGATATCAATATGAAGCAGTGGATCGATGTAAACTAAGCAATAGGGATACATGTCTTATCGTTAAAGCTATGTTGAAGGACTTAAACATGTTAACACCATCTACAGCTCTGGATCCAGCAAAGATGCGTCGACATAGAAACATTTGGAGAGATAGGGCAGCCAAGGAACATACTGATGAGAGCAAAGATGGTCAACAAAAACGAACAGGGTTTTTGCGATCCATCTTGTCAAAGTGGGGCTAGAAACTTTTTCTATATGATACAACTGCTTCAGAACCTTGACACTGCTGATCAATCTATTATATTGCCTGTATTGGAAAATAACTGCTACTTTGCACATCCAGAAAACATTCTATTGGCTGCAGTTAGGACAATGATGAAGAAATTGGAAGGTATACAGTAAATAAAATCATAACAGCACGATGCAGAGTTAGAATTTTTCAACAAAAATGACATAATCCTGAATATTGCAGCTAAATCATATGATCAGATGATTAACTGGGATCTTTGTGCAGTGACATCCCCTCCTCTGCTGGAACATATTTGTGATGATGAACTTAAACGCAACAACCCAATCATACTGGATCAAATTCCCTGTCACTCTCAAGCTGTTGAAAGAGCAATTAAAGAAGTTACTGCTGTTAGTTTGAAAGTGTACGGACATTTCAAACTGTACGGACATAGCTCTCGACATGGGATGGTTTTGCAAACAAAGAAATCAAGGGATGTTCTTCAAAAAAATTGAAAGCAAAGCAAGTTTCCTGTGACAATCCATAAACAGTATTATTAATATGTACATTGTATATTTTGCATGAACGATTTATAGATTTGTACAATTTCATATTACTTATACCAAACATTCTAATTTTAATATCTTAGTAATAATATAGTAGATTTAAAAATAATTTTGTAAAAAAAAAAATATTAACATATTGATATTTGTGGGTGCGGCATGCCGCCATCTTGAAATTTATTACCTTTTTGTGGCAAATATTTCTGAAATATGTATATACTGTTTCATATACAATGCACATTTTTATAATCAGAAAAGCTTACTTTAGGGAATGTCAAAGTACTTTTTTGATAATGTAATAAATACATTTTTTATGAATTTTAAAAATTTTGTATGGTGAAAATAAGCAAAAAATGCTAATTTTGAAAATTAAAAAAAAAAAAAATGGACTTAAAATTTCTTGAAGAGCCTCTGACATTCTATAAATGCACCTCTTCTACATAAAAATTAGAAGTTGTATCAAAATCTGACAGGTGGTTTTTGAGATTTTCTTGCCATAGTGAAGCAAAATGTCAAAAATATTTTTTCCGAGAAAAATGACTTTTAAGTTTTTAAATTATTGAAGTTTCTGAATGAGTAACATTCTGAAAATACATTTTAATTGATCTAAAAAAAATTTTTCTGCAATATAATTAATTCGTAGTTATTATTGACATGTTTTAGTATCTAAAAATAAAAAAAAAATAAAAAATTGTTTTTTTTTAGACATAGTGCATTTTTTTCGCCCCGTACCCCCTTGAACTAAAAGTTGGGACTGGAAGACATTATCTGATTTTTACAAATTTTACATTTTTACAATCAGTAGGACCATAGGCAACTTTTTGAATATGTTTCATAGTCCCAACTCAAAAAAAAAATTTTTTGACCCACCCTAATATATATATATATATTAGGGTGATTCAAAAAAATGAAGTTTTGAATTTTTCATGGGGCACCATCTAAAAATGTTCCAATATATGAAAAAATAAATCAGTAAAATTTTTATTGATTTTGACACATGTTTAATGGTTGCTACCACGTTGTGAATTTTACGAATTTCAATTATGTTACTCCTTGTTGGTAATAACGTGACTGCCTGACTGACTATGCCCAAAACATATTATTAATTAATGTGAAATGATGAAGATACAATGTCACTCTTATTTATTTCAGTTAATTTTAATCTTTGCTGTTGATTATTCTTTGTTAAATTTTTTTGTCTAATTTCTTTGGCCACGTTTACACAAAATTAATATTATAATATCACTCAGATTTGTGTATTGTATCTCTTAAAATCGTTTCAACTAGTTTAATAAAGATGTCCAGTAGTAGAGCAAAATTCACTGGAGCATGTGTCCTACTGGAGCGAAAGATGCAGAAGGAAATGTTGTGGCTGGCCTGTCGTCATCATATGCTTGAAATTATGTTGGAAGCAGGTGTGAAGCATTCATTTGGTCCTTCTACAAGTTCAGACATAGCAATCTTTAAGCGATTTAAACAACACTTGCCACTAATTGATAAATCAACATCTCAGACTGTTTTAACAGAGGAGTCTAGTACATCAGTCGTTGTTGACATTGCTGAAGAAATTATCAAATTTGCACAAAAACAGCTCACAACTTTTCAACCTCGTGACGATTACCGAAAGCTACTTGACTTAGTCATTTTTTATCTTGGAGGAATTCCAGCAAAATGTATATCATTTAAACAACCAGCTGGACTTTATCGTGCTAGGTGGATGGCCAAAGCCATATATGCCATCAAAATATGACTATTTCGGGCCCAATTTCGACTCACAGCAAAAGAAGAATGGGGTCTCAGAAACATATGCATTTTTTGCCACAAGAATTTACACTACAGCCTGGTTTACAGCACCATCAGCCATTTCAGCTCCTCGAAATGATCTTTGGCTTATCAAAAGCCTACAAAGGTTAGGGTGAGGGTTAATATTAGTTGGACTAATTAATTTAATGTACCAAGTGAATAGTGAAATTGTTAATATTATAAAACTTATTGTATCATTTACGTATTTGCTTGCAGCTATCCTGATTCACAGATTTAAGCGGTGGCTTTGAAAAAATTTCTAAGACACCTCTGGTATTTATCAGACGAACTTGTTGCATTGGCTTTTTTTGAGGATGAAGTACCACTTGACATAAAACAGAAAATGGTGAGATGTTTGAAAACAAATGGTTTACCTGGCTCTTTGAAAAAAACAACAATTGATCAATCTCTGATAGAATTCAAAGAACTTGATGATTTTGTTTCAAATAACACCTTTCGTATTTTTGCCATTTTTGGAATGTCATCTGAATTTTGAGCAGTGATCCAGATAGTTGGGAGACCAATGAAACCTTCAAAAAAGCAAATGCTGAACTATCCTCTCTCAGAGTTGTGAATGACATAGCAGAACTTGGAGTAGCTGTTATGTAAGATTACAATAAACTTCACACAAACAATGAAGAACAGAAACAGTACCTGCTGAGGGTGTGAAACAGTATAGACAGAACTGCCCAGACAGGAACAAGTCAACATTGGTGCAGTTGAACCAAAATTTAACTATTAATTTCATTGTTTGTATACTTTTTATTAAACAAGTAAAAAAACTTTAGATTTGTTTAACTGGTAATAAATATACTGATTTTTTCATTATTATTATTTGTTAAAACTAAACATGGCGGTAGCACCCTCTTAATATTGTCCAAAAAATTTAAAATTTGTACTGAATTTTTTTTCATATATTGGAACATTTTTGGGGGGTGCCCAAAGTTAAATTCAAAATTTAATTTTTTACCATATTGTTTTGAATCACCCTAATATATATATATATATATATATATATATATATATATATATATATATATATATATATACAGTGGATTCCGCTTAATTGGGACACCGCTTAGTTGGGACAGCCGCTTATTTGGGACAAATCTCAAAGAAACCAAACCAAGAAGCCAATAGTAAATTTGTATTTTTAATTGGGACAGCCGCTTAATTGGGACAAAAAGCCTCGGTCCCGATGTGTCCCAATTAAGCGGAATCGACTGTATATATAAAGTTTAGTAGAGGCAAAGTAGCAGGCAGCGTCGGTAGCAATAGAAGCACCAGAGTGCGAGAAATGCTCCCCCCTCTCTATTACGTGCTATGTATGCATACAAAATACAATACTCGGATATGGATCACTAAAAAGAACGGCCCGTTATGCGGTTTGATCCTATTCCCCCCCCCCCCCCCAGCAGTACACTCCCCTCAGTTCATTTACATGGATAAAGTTTTACATTTAATGTATGTCAGTTCATTTGAAGTATTATAAACACTACATTTGTCTGTTCTTCGCCCGGCCCTTTATTCAAATTGAAGATCTTATTATGGCCCTACCATGGTTATAAATCTACATCTGTAATTGTTGGTTATATATATTTCATCACACCGCTCTCTTCACAATCTAAACAGCACTCTGCGTTCATTTATTTGTAATCGAAAAAAAAAAATTTAATAAATTGGTAAGTGATGATCTGTTGTTGTCAAACTGCATAGGATAAGGTTAGGACGGTGACCAGCCTATGAAATGTGTACAGGCACACATATCAGCTGCAAATCATAGTGCTAAATTATGTACATAAAGTACTATGAGCTGCTTACACACTGGACTTTAAATTTGTTCACAATACTTCTGTAAAATGGAAGAAAATATTGGCTGTTCAGTCGATTTTTTAACCATTTCGTAGCATGTCCGTTACGATGAAGAAAAACAAGTATTATCAGTTGTAAATATAATATTGAAAGGTCACACATACACTAGAGATGGAAGTCAGGAGTAGCTGCAGTGAACGAACTTTGCAGTGAAGACACTGAAGTGTATTGTCTACTTTCATAAATTTTAATGTATTAAATCCATTTTATTACAATTAAATAACAATTACATTTTAAAAAAATTATAAATAATATTATTTGAATTAAGTTTTTAAAAAGGCCAAAAATGGTACCATTTATTAGTAAGCCGTCGTTTAAGATTTAATGAAACATGTGGTTAAAAAATCTTACTCATATATATATAAATATTGTGAAAGATTTCACACTTTTCAGTACAGTGGGTAGGTGAAATATTACTTGCATGGGTCACCACATTAGCTAACGAAGACTCCTGATAGTGCGGTGGCTGTACACTAGCGAAGCGAATAGTCAATGTCAATACAGCACAAAGGAAACGCACTGAAGAGGCACATACTGTTATTACTATTATTATTCTATTACTAATAGAATATTACTATTAGATGGTTAGATATTTGTTCCAGTTTTTGTTAAAGCTCTTATATACTGAAAAAAAAAGACTGGTTCATTTTGTTATATCTGTCTAAATTAAGATTTCAATGAATACAGTTAATGGAGTTGTGTTTAAAGTTTGTTATTTAACGATATATTTGTTGGGGGGGGGGGTATAGCATTTGTACTTTTTTTTTCGTTTTTAATAAGTTTTATATTTTTTAAGTGGGGGGGGGGATACAATTTGAAGTAATTTTCATCAAAGTTTCGAAACTTTTTCCAAATGTAGGCGGAGGGGGGGAAATCTAAAAAGTGTTAAAATATGGTGAAGTAATTAAAGGACGAGCCCTAACATAGGCCTATAATGTACTTACAAATAATCAGTTTGCAACAATAACGTAGGCCTATACAGGTAATTACAAATAACTACATTTCGAATGACAAATTTGTTGCTTAGATTGTTGAATGCGGTTGTTGTAGTTTATTATAACTTCTGAAACTTGAGTCTAAACAGAAGTGGACAAACCATAATGGAGTCTTACATTAGAAAGAAGATCCCGACCGATAGAAGGAGTTTGATTTTGTTTTGTTTAAATAAAATACTTTAAATTAAATGCAGAAGTCAATGATGTAAAATAGGAGAGCGCGGGCCTTTGAACCTAGCGGTCATTACTTCTCCCACAGGCCGTTCTTGTCCCACTGGCTGTAGTTCGCCCACGTGCAATACTTCTCTCATGGGCAATACTTCTCCCATGGGCTGTGGTTCGCCCATGAGCCGTAGTTCACCCATGTTTAGTCTTTTCAATATTTCTTTCATTCATTCTCTTGTTTTTCAGAGTTGCCGAAGATTCATTGCAAAATGTTGAAAAAAATCTAAGTATACTAAAAGGGCAAAGGTCGTCGTTGTTATAAACTGTTTCAAGCATCGCAAATGAAAATTAAACAATCAAAACACCACCAAAACGCCAGGTGTTAAAAACAAAACAGCACCGCCAGGTTTTATAAAACACAACAACACCATTTAATGTTTAAAACACCAAAACACTGCCAGAGATAACGTCAAGAAGAGAAAAAGGGGACTTCGAGGACAGCCATGTCCGTGACTAGACAGTGCTTTCATAAGCTCATCTTGACCGCTTGGACACTCTACGTCATCTCACTTATTCTGATCATCGCTTCTGTGTCCACTGATTCCTGGCTGGTTAGACTTTCAACCGGAGAACATCATGGAGTCTTCCCATGCTGCCCATCTTTCAAATGTTCCGCTCCTGATACATTTCAAGGTATTTAATGATTCATGTTTACATGTATGGCCTATACGCATGTTCCATTCTTATTGCCCATATCATGTTCAGGTATGTCTGAGACTTTTTTTAAAACTGAAGTGATATCGTTATTATGAATATCTGTCTAACACTCGACCCCCCTATTAAGCCGGTGACAACTCATTGGGATAGTTTATTTCGGGCACTTTTTTTTTTATATTCCAACCGTGGCCATTAATGCAATAACCGTGGAGGCACTACGGAGGTTGGGGGGGGGAGGAGACATTCAAGTAACATTCACTAAAAGTAGGAGAGTGGACGGATGGCCGACCGGTGTAGAGCTATAGACTTTCGACCTGATGGTACTGGGTTCGAACGCTTTTAAGACCTAAGGGAATTATTCTAAGTGAAAGTTCGTGTTAAGTCCCCCAAGTCCACCCAACCTTTAATAGGGATTGGGGGGTGGGGGTGGAGGGGAGGGTAACCTGACATTAGTTAAGAAAGTAAAGGCGGATGAAAATTATGCCGAGCACACGATCCCATTATATGCCGCGGTTACAGAAATAGAATAATTATACGCTTCATAATCCCCGATGGCCAGTGATTCCCAAACTCCCGACATATGTGTACCCCGTTTCTTAATTTATCCTAATACTGAGTTGAGTACCTCTAGTAAAAAAACAAAAAGAACTGGTTTATTGGTTTTATAGTCCTGGTTTCTTCTCATTTCATTGTTTTTGTTTTGGCCTTGTATGTTCCATCTCCGGTGCCGTGCTAACCACACAATCCCTTCATATGCTGAGGTTATTGAAACAGATGAATTCTACACTTCATCTGCCCCCGATGGTCCGTTAAGGAAACTTTAACAGTGGAGCCCCTGATTAATGATACACAATAGAATAATACACAAACATGTCAAATTTTTTGGGAAAATGTATTGAGATTGACGATACGCGTTCTGTAAAATTTACATTAATTTCAAAAGGTATGATAAACTAATAAAAGGGTGAGCGCCTGTTTGAATCTGTTGTGCTTAACAACATAATAATAATAATACACACAAAATAAAACATTCTGGACTTAGTATGTATTCCAACTCTGTTCATTTGTCAATAATATAATAAATACTGGAACTAATTTTTTTCCGTAAATATCATTCACTGACAAATTGCATGCTGAATACGTTGATGTATTGTTATTTTATTTCCTAGTTGAAACTAATGATCCAAATAGGCGATCACCCTCTTGTTTGAATTGTCTGTATATGTTATTTTATAAATATGTGTATGCTATGAGTATTTATTTTTTTTTAACTTTTGAGTATATTGCAATAAATCATGGAGTTTCTATCTATCATGTTTCAGCCGTCCCATGGGAAGCCTTCGTGGCTGTTTTCTGCCTCGGGTTCATTGTGTTCTTTGGTGGAGGCGTGGCCTCGGTGGCGTATACCTGGAGGACCAAAACAATGGGACGTGTGAAGTGGTACTACGTCATAGCAGTTGTGATTGGACTTGGAGGTAATATTTGCGATTACCTAATCCTAATTGTGTAGGTGATATGAACATAAAACTTTTTTATGGAGGTAATATGGGCGATTACCTAATTGAAAAATTCCATGGGCCTCACCGAGGACCGAACCCAGGACTCTCAGGTCGACAGTCGAGTATCTACACCACTCGGCCATCCGTCCCGCTTTTGTCCCAGATAACCCTCATAAAAATCTGGTCACCGTGTTAAAATTAATGTATTGTGTACATTTGACAATTGCATCATCATAGTAGTTCTCCTTGCCCATATCACGCAGAGGCCTAACTAGATAGAGTGGTTGGGGCGCTCTACTCTGGGCGCCACCTACTTTAACCATTATACGTGAACCGAGCGGCATTTTCAGACTCTGACCCTCGCGCCACTAACGCTAGTTAAGCCACTAACACTAATTAAGCCACTAACACTGGTTAAGCCACTAACACTGGTTAAGCCACTAACACTAATTAAGCCACTAACACTAATTAAGCCACTAACACTAATTAATCCACTAACACTAGTAAATCCACTAACACTTATTAAGCCACTAACACTAATTAAGCCACTAACACTAGTTAATCCACTAACACTAGTTAAGCCCATAACACTAATTAAGCCACTAACACTAATTAAGCCACAGATGTTACGTTTATCTTTTTTTTTCTAACTGCGATTGATTAACTTTGATAAATTTTAAATCATCCATTGTGAAGATAATGATCTGTTGTATTTTTATTCCTATATAGGGATCATTCTGTTAGTGGCTGTCATCATATTTGCCACGAAATTTATAACACGAGTGAGTTCAACGTTAAAACAATACTGCTTCTCTACCTCTGACCAAGACGTGCACGTGGGTGGGTCTTTCGTGGCTTTTGCAATAGGAACTATCAATATCTTCTTCGTTTCTCTGACTCTCTTCGTGGCCACCCCTAGGGTAAGACAGCCAGTGATGATTGGGGACATTGTGGAGGAGAGCGGAACAGAGATCGGGTCGGCCTCTTCCATGCCGATGCAAAGAAGCTCAACAAATGGCGGAACAGAGATGAGTTCGGTCTCTTTCGTGTCAGGACAACGAAGTTCACCAAATGGCGAAACAGAGATGAGGTCGGCCTCTTCCATGTCACGGCAGCAAAGCTCACCAAATGCTGCTCAAAATAATTCATTGGTAACAACTCAGACTGAACTAGACCACCGAACTGAAGCTCATGGTTTAGAGAGTTCCAGAACTACAGACGTTCATGTCGACGATAGACGTGGGAGACAAGGGCGTGACCTAGGTGTCGATACTGTGTGTGAAGTGTCAAACCCGGAATCGAACTTATTGAATCTGCATAAGCTCACACCATCAGCGCCTGATTTGGATTTGATTTCTGAAAAATCTGCGTCGATCAACGTCGATTTTGAACAACTGAATTTAGGAGATCCACTTTCGCAGGTGACACATGTCAATCAATCCAGATGCAGTCAGCCAATCGATCGGACAGAAACAGGTCATTTCATTATACCGCACCCAGAAACAAGTCATTTCATTATACCGCACCCTGAGACTAGCGGTCTTGTTTCTTCCTCATCAGCGACAAATCACGCCATTTCTAAACAGGCAGATGAAATAAAACAAAGCGATAGCTCTATCTATGAACAGTTCGAAGTAGAGCAAGCTATCTCGGAACAGTGTGAAAACACTCATTCATCTTCAGAACAATCGGCAATAAATCACCCCATCTCGGAATCATCGGAAACGGAATACGCTACTATAGAAGAGATGTTAAGTTTTGTCGCTCAGACCGAGTCGGTGTACAACAACCTGCCCAGCGTCAAGCCTGGTGGCAACATCTCTTCATCGCCAACCAATGATTACATGACATACGAAGAGCTGGACATTGTCCAGCTTCAGCTGGCACAGCGAGAACCCCGGCACTCTGTTTCAGAGCTGTGTGAGACAAACCAGTCTATTACTGAACTCCAAATAATAAATAGTTCTAATACTAACCAAATACAATTAGACTACACCACTACAGAACAACAACAGTCGAACCAATCAATGCCAGAACAGTTGGAAGAGGAATACTCTACAATAGAAGAGACATTAGCAAAGTTTGTCGCCTTAAATCAGTCGGAATCCGTTTACAGCAACTTAGAATATCAAAAACAAGATTTAGTAGTATCGGAATCCGCAGATCAACTTTCAGAATTAACATCTACAGGTCAACTAATTTTTGAAGATACACAGAACCTAGAACCAGGATATAGCAATCTAGCTCAGCAAATAGCAAATCTCTCTACATCAGAAATGTCGGAGACAGAATAAGTCTGTGCAGATTAGCCAACATCAAACAATGATCAAGTAATAGGTACGGGAGATGTGTTATAATAACGATGCAAAATGAAAATAATAGCAACCGTCGTACCTATGTGGCCGTTTAAGCCCTGCGAAAAGTTGTGGCTATGGGTTTGTTTTGTTTTTTATAATATTATTTTTTGTTGTGACGTGAGATGTCAATCATTAACTTACGGTAAAGAATATGCTGACATGGAATATATGTCAGTAAGTTGATTCCAGGTTATATACTTATTGGTTGTGTTGTGGGCTTAAGTTACGTAATTTGCCTAAGGGCATTGATCTCGCTTGGGTTTGCGAGAGGTACTGAGACGAATAAGCGATGTTGAGGATAGAGTCCCTTGATCTATGATTTGATCAAATATGTGTTCAAGTATTGAGACCATGTTTAAAACTTTCTTTAAAATGAGAACCTTATAATAATTGTATGTATTTTGTGTTTTTTTTTCCCACATTCATAGTCATTTTGTCATATTTTTGTGTTAGCCTTGTGTAATAAAGGTTTAGTATATAAATGTTAGGTCATGTTTAATTCGTATTATATGCTTATTTCTTGCTTTCAACTCCTGAAAGAACATTAGGTCTCTTATTTATTTCTGTACCGGACAGTTTAGGATCGTCGTATTGAATTGGGCCAAAGACACATCTACTGTGCTTTCGGCTTAATGGTCAATAACAAAATTTATTCAATTTTGTTTGTTTTTTTCTCTTTTTTAACAAAATGAATGGACTAGTTTAAAAAAAAAATTCTGGTATACATAACATGAGAAGTAATTTCTTTTTTTAATTCACTTATCATTCTATAAAATGATTGAAAAGTTTTCGATAAAACCTAAATGTCAGTAATATAATAGTATTCAACTACTAAAATAAATAAATGCTTGAATTAGTAGAAAGTGTCTTGGTGTAGATCAGCAAACTACATGTATATGTTTTGTAACATACAGAAATAGAGCTTAAATCATGCTTACATAGACCGTCGATCCGTTCACTACAAATTTTTATTTTGTTGAGACCCACCAATTGGTTTGAGACCCGCCAATTGGTTTGAGACCCGCCAATTGGTTTGAGACCCGCCAATTGGTTTGAGACCCGCCAATTGGTTTGAGACCCGCCAATTGGTTTGAGACCCGCCAATTGGTTTGAGACCCGCCAATTGGTTTGAGACCCGCCAATTGGTTTGAGACCCACCAATTGGTTTGAGACCCGCCAATAGGTTTGAGACCCGCCAATTGCCAATTGGTTTGAGACCCGCCAATTGGTTTGAGACCCGCCAATTGGTTTGAGACCCGCCAATTGGTTTGAGACCCACCAATTGGTTTGAGACCCGCCAATTGGTTTGAGACCCACCAATCGGATTGCGACTTCAACTTTGAAAACCCCTGACCTAGTGGTTTGCTTGAATTTATTGCTGTGTCATGAGCAAGGATTCTTCTGATGAATGTTTAAGTATGCAGCCACTATCTGTATCGCAGCCATATTACATAATAACCAGTGGCATCATATGCTCTAAGCTCGCTGAATGTATCTTGTATATCCTTATCCCAGGGTATAGTATGATCTAACATACGTTAACTTTTAACATTTACATGGGGAAAAAACGGGATTTTTACTAGACGTTTATTTTAACTTCTACAGATAATGATAGATTTGGATGATAGATGGATGATTCAAAGTCTCTAAGAATTTTTTATATTGATTAATTTTGATCGAGAAGTAGACATAGATTCAACCTAAAATACATTGTTGATGTGAATTGTTGACTGCTAATTTTAAACTTTCGTTACATTTTAAGCAAAGAAGTTAATATGTGTATAGATGATAGATAGATAGATAGATAGATAGATAGATAGATAGATAGATAGATAGATAGATAGATAGATAGATAGATAGATAGATAGATAGATAGATAGATAGATAGATAGATAGATAGATAGATAGATAGATAGATAGATAGATAGATAGATAGATAGATAGATAGATAGATAGATAGTGCATGTGAGTGTAAGTGTGAACAAAAATAAATAAAACACAAATAACAACTCTATTCTGTAATAAAAACTTAAGTTTAATATGACTTGTAACAATTACATGACTTGTATGCAACAATTATTTTCATCCCCTACATATAAAGAACGATATATTACATTAAATAAGACAAACTAAGTGGTTTTGCGGTTTACCTATACTTTCCCCTAAAAATTTCAGGAGCCCAATATGAAATTCTATACATGGAAGGGAACATTTGTTTTTACATGGGAGCCGAACGCCCTAAACCGCATGACCACTCGTCACCAATGTTACAAAGTAGGTTAACATTTTTTAGTAGGAAAATTGTTTTCCCTGATATTTTTTTATTAATGTTTTCAGAGGAAACAAATAAATAAAAACAGCAATCAGCATTTAATCAATGGATCATTAGATACCTGAGCTCGAACGGACCGCTAACATTGTCAATATCAACTTAAGTCAACTATATTGGACAGTTTAGTAACTCGCTCATCCAAAAGACCATCAATCCAGATCAACAAAAACTTTTGTTAAGCGAGTAGATTTCAGCAGACTTCTTCGGCAGTGACCACTGGTCATCAGTCGCCTAAATTGGTTTATCAATGTCATCTTATGTAACCTCACCTGACACAGGAGGTAACATGATCAATAAGGGGGGATTGATCAAAGATGTCTTCTGGCCGGAAAACTTTTTTGGCGACGGTGGTGGACAATGAGGATAATCCCAGACTATAGTATTCATAGCTGGTGGTGGGGACGGATGTTGTTGGCACACTATACCCTTCCACACTGTCCCACTCAAGCACACTGTCGCAGCTTGCCATTTCTGGCAGAGGGGTTAGGCACACTTCACCCTTCCCTTCTGTGTCAGTGTGGTGAGAAAAAACATGTCTTGCCATTCTGGCTAATCGGCAGTATCCAGACCTTGCTGGTATGGCCAGTCTAGGCATGAAGCCTCGTGTTCTGCCATGCCGGCAGAAGTAGCGAACAAACACAACCCGCTGCTCTGCAGGCGTGGCAAACAAGCATCAGCGCCGCCAATTAAGCTGGTGTGATAGGCACACGACACCCTGTCATGCTGTAAGTGGCAGCGTAAAAAACAAAGCGATTGTTTGTCTAGGGTGACATTTTTTTTTCAATTGATTTGGGTTATATGGCCTACAAGTAGCTAAATTACCAAAGGAAATAATATTCCTAGCACTGTAACATAGTGTGGGCCTCCCAGGGTTAAAAGCCTCGTGTTCTGCCATGCCGGCAGAAGTAGCGGACAAATACAACCCGCTGCTCTGCAGGCGTGGCAAACAAGCATCAGCGCCGCCAATTAAGCTGGTGTGATAGGCACACGACACCCTGTCATGCTGTAAGTGGCAGCGTAAAAAACAAAGCGATTGTTTGTCTAGGGTGACATTTTTTTTTCAATTGATTTGGGTTATATGGCCTACAAGTAGCTAAATTACCAAAGGAAATAATATTCCTAGCACTATAACATAGTGTGGGCCTCCCAAGGTTAAAAGCCTCGTGTTCTGCCATGCCGGCAGAAGTAGCGGACAAACACAACCCGCTGCTCTGCAGGCGTGGCAAACAAGCATCAGCGCCGCCAATTAAGCTGGTGTGATAGGCACACGACACCCTGTCATGCTGTAAGTGGCAGCGTAAAAAACAAAATAATTAAAATTAAAAAAAAAAATTCCTAAATCGGCTGCAACATATAGTACCGGATATTTCCATATCAGTGTAAGAAAGTGAATGGACTGCAACTCTGAGGTAAGCATGGTCGACATGGTATTGGTTAGCGACTCAGCAAGTCTTCCTTTGTGCCATTATAACCATTACACGTTCGACAAAGCTAGAAATTGTAAAAATGGCACAACATTCGTGGCCTATAGGATCAAGATATCGAAATCTCATTCTTTAAGTACAGTCTTCAAAGATTGATGGTCAAGCACTTGCCAGACAAGGCCACTAGGTGAAGCATGTATCCTGACTGAGGTTATCGGTTAATAGGTACAGTGTTTGTTGCAACCTCTCTGTGAATAATTCCAAGGAGTGAAAAATCGCATATTTAACCAGTCCCAGATTTTTCAGTAGCATCAATCAAAGTAGTCTTAATAGTTCCTTTTCCAGTATGGACATTCACAGCATTATTAATGTTCACTGTAGCACAGCCCAGTGATCTGTTAGGACTGAAAAAGAAGCAGACGAGAATTCTTGTCAATCTTATTTATAATTCGTATTGCAACAACATACAAACATTCAAGGATGATGTATAGGTAGGTATATTAAAACACAAATTATGTGTGAATGTTGAAAAAAAAAGTGTTTACTAAATAAATGAGTTTTTTTTTCTACATTTCACTTTTTAAAACTATAGGCTGAATATAGCTTTACTTACAAGTTTAAGTTAAGAGTATGAATGACGAAAGGGCCACTTGAATATGGTTTCTCATCTCTGATTGCACTGGATATCAAGTCATCACTATGGAAAAGGTGTATATTATATATGTGTGTGTGTGTGTGTGTGTATAGAGAGAGAGAGGGAGGGAGGGAGGGAGAGGGAGGGAGGGAGGGAGAGGAAGGGAGAGAGAGGGTGAGGGGAGAGGGATAGATAGATAGATAGATAGATAGATAGATAGATAGATAGATAGATAGATAGATAGATAGATAGATAGATAGATAGATAGATAGATAGATAGATAGATAGATAGATAGATAGATAGATAGACAGACAGATAGATAGATAGATAGATAGATAGATAGATAGATAGATAGATAGATAGATAGATAGATAGATAGATAGATAGATAGATAGATAGACAGATAGACAGATAGATAGATAGATAGATAGATAGATAGATAGATAGATAGATAGATAGATAGATAGATAGATAGATAGATAGATAGATAGATAGATAGATAGATAGATAGATAGATAGATAGATAGATAGATAGATAGATAGATAGATAGATAGATAGATAGATAGATAGATAGATAGATAGATAGATAGATAGATAGATAGATAGATAGATAGATAGATAGATAGATAGATAGATAGATAGATAGATAGATAGATAGATAGATAGATAGATAGATAGATAGATAGATAGATAGATAGATAGATAGATAGATAGATAGATAGATAGATAGATAGATAGATAGATAGATAGATAGATAGATGCACAAAATAATGATTTGTTAATACTTCAATACGTTGAATCGTCAAGCATTAGTTACTGATAGACGGAATGTGACGACGGTGAGGAATTTGCAAGATTTCCATTTTTAATATATATATATTCGTGTTTTTTTAAGTTTCCATGAAGTTTAAAAATTAGCTCAATCAAAGAAAATCTATCAATAAAACATTGTTAGCCAGAAAGAAAAACAGCATTATGATATGGTTATAAAGATGATAATTAAAATGTGGGAAACAATGAATAAAATTATTATGTAAACCTTATAAATACCTGACAGAATCCCTTTTGGTAAACTAAAAAAGTGCAAATACTAAATGAAAAAGGATTATTGAAAAAAAAAAATTACCTCATTTTTAAATTTGCATTGCAGCTTTGCGGGTTAGGTTCAGGCGATTGTTTGTCTAGCACATCTATACGTCCTTCCAAATAGCATTCTATCGTTTTATTTCCTTGTTTAGACGCTATTTGCAAAGCTGTTTGCTCATTTTTATTAGTCATCTTCACGTTGGCTTTATTATCTACAAGGCTCTGCACTATATATATATGGTCTTCTGAACTGGCGTACATGAGTGCTGTCCAGCCATCTCGATCTTGTTTATTTACATCAGCTTTCTTGTCTAGAAGATATGCCACTGTCTCGGTGCATCCTTTCTTACAAGCCATCATTAAAGGGGTCATGCCATCCCGATTCGCCTTGTTTACCTCTGCCCCACTATCTATGAGTAAATTAGTGATCTCACTGTGGCCGTTTTTGGCAGCAAGCATCAGAGCTGTCCTCCCACTGTTATCGCTTTTATTAATGGCAGAAGAACTACAATATTTCAAAATAAATTTGACTGAGTCGTAATGCCCATTTTTTGAGGCAAGCATCAATGCACTTGATCCTTCTTTGTCTTTTACTTTTATGGATGCTCCTTCGTTATGCAAAATCTTTATTCCACCAGTGTGACCCTTATCTGCTGCCAGCAAAAGTGCCGTTCTGCAGTTGGAATATTGTTCATCAAGCTTAGCACCCGAGCCTACAAGTAACTTAATCAGAGCAATGTGGCCATTTTGAGATGCCATGGAAAGCGCTGACATACCATATTTACTTTTGTGATTTACATTTGCTTTATATGATAGAAGTATTTCCACTGTTTCACTGTGACCTTTTTGAGATGCGTAAATTAAAGCGGTGCACCCGTTTTTATCTTCGTCATTCGAACTAGCTCCAGCGCACAGAAGCTCTGTAACAACTTCATGGTGCCCGTGAACGGAAGCTATAATTAAAGATGTCTTTTCATCCCTATCACGGTGATTAATGTTAGCCCCGTGATTTATATGTAGCTGAACTAAGCGAATGTGGCCTTTTTTACAGGCTACGAATAGTGAAGTATGGCCGTCTTTGTTCCGTTCTTTAAGACAGTATGAATATGATTCTATGTGTGACTTAACTGTTTCGAAGTCTCCATTTTCACATGCTGCAAAAAAAATTCTAACAATTCTTTCTGTCGAGTTAAGTGAACTAATTCCAGAGTTGTTCATTTTCACACTGCATGTTTGTAAGTAGGTTAACTAGAGATTTGTTTCTGGTGTCTGTTATACTCCATTGTGTGGTACACATTGATAGAGTCTGAAAAAATATATGTATCTGTCAAATGAGAGCATTGTAGAGAATATGTTGATTCTATAAAGTAAATATCGAGAACAGAACTCTATTATTTTTTTAATATTTAGAGTAAATTTGTGTTTTAAACTATTATTCTGCGTATTTAACATTTACAAAAAGGCTTCTTTTAAAATTATCATTAGTTTCCAGATTTAGACCCTACCCACAAAACTTTGCAACACCTTTTTTATTTCATAAAAAAATTAGATGATCATAATTTTATAGAATAATTTATTTGGTTTGTCAACAGCCTGCAACTTATTATTTATTTAATTATTGATAATTTGAATAGCTTTCCTAGTTAAGTTGTGCTATTTTAAGTGATGGGTTATATCCGAAATGATACTTTTTATTTGATAATGTCAAGTTTGTTTTGCGTTGCGCAATTTTAAAAAAATGTGTTCAATCATAGATATAAAGAATGTGTTCAATTGAATTATTTAACTTTATTTTCCATAAATGTAAATTTTCCCAATCCAAATGGCCCCCTACGACAGCTCGTCTCGTCGTTCTTGGTCAACACGTTCCTGTCAAATATCGTTTTAATGACGGCATTAGAAGCTGGTATTTTTTGTGACCGCATCAGCATCAAGGCACAGCAATGAGAGTTTGGTTTTTAACCCTCGACCCAAAACATTACGGTCTATTTAACGCAATATATAAGAAACAGACAAGCCGCGCATCCACTTCAATAGTGAAATTAATTAATATTCAATTTTCATTATAAAATATGAATGGTAACTTTTAATAAATGTATAGTTACAATAATAGATTAACTATCATTTAAATAGGATTTTGGGAGGCGGAAGTTCTGTGACGTAGTAAAAAACATAAGCCAATTTACAAAATGGCGTACTAAATCGAGAGAAGAAAATGACCGTTGTTCACAAATACATTTTTTATATATTCTTTGAGTTGTTTATAAGCAAATAACAAAGTTTTCCTAATCATATACATTTTTGACACTAGTTTATATCCTACAATTATTTCGAATCTATATTTAGTCACATATCAATTAATATATATGCATATTTCTGCGAAATCTAAACTTGTAATTATTTTATAAAAGGAGATTTTTTTTTTTGTTGCTGCTTTCATCTCGTGTCGAGCATGAAGTTTAATATAAAATATAGCAATGGATGCTTAAATTTTGTATGAATACATCTAGAATAATGTTCTAGGAAGTTTGTTATCAGATCACAAGTAAATTTAAGAATATAATTTTTTTTCTGTTGATATGAAACGTATTCTAACTTAGAAGTGCAACATAATTATTGCTGTTTAAGATCACGCTACACAACTTAAATCAATTATGTACATATTTTTGCACCTTTATAATTAAAAATAATGATCAATTAAAAATATTTTTTACCTGAGAAATTTTCACATCGAAATAGTCAGTGTTTCTGAAACGCAAAAGGTGTTTCGGGAATCTCTTCGTTGACTAGTAAAGAACTTAAGTTATAAACAGATTACGTTATAAAGAAGTAAATTTCCGAAATGAGTTGTGGTGCTTATTAAAGTTAAACAGTTGTTCGTTAAAGTAAGTTTCTATAATATAACTATGTAAATGAAGCTCATAAAATATATAAAATGGTCATTTTGTCTATGTATCTCGCGACATTTGTTTTTTTTTTTAAAATAATTACATTCATTATTTAACCATTTGAAGTTAGAATTTAATGGGTTTATTTTCTACTACCGAAGTCAATCAAGACATACAGCGTACAATTATTGTTGTTGTTTTGTTGTTTTTTTCCTAAATAATTTAATAGCATTTTTTTTCATCTCTTAAAGTTTGAATTTCATTTTTTTCCCTTGCATCGATACTTATATAGGCATGCTTTTTATATAGTCCTATTTTGTAATGTTTATAAATTAGTGTACAAAAAAAATAACTTTTGTGGGTGGGGAAAGTTAAACTTGCAATACATTTTTATGAATTTCAAAGTGGTGATATTTAACTGTTCATTTTCTTTAATAACTTACGTGTGCTTAGATATTATAATTTATTGACTTTCTCTCATTTAGTTGGCAGAGAAGGAGATAGACTTTTAAAAAACAACTGTAACGATGGAGCCCAACACATACGGGATAAAACAAATGGCAGAGAAAAAAAGCATGCTTCTTGATAGCATACAGGCTGATTTTGACGATACGATTGTTACCGAATCATGTTCATTCAATCGATCTCGTACTGTACGTGCAGTAACAGCTCCTGTTGATACAGAAAATAACAAATGTATGTTAAAGCTGAACACAGATAGCTTCTTTCCAATCAAGAAAAGTCGAGTATGTTTTATAAATGTAGATAAAGTTAAACGGACTTCGCTGATTGCAGCATATGAATGTGGTGATGTTGAGGCTGTCCGACTTCTTTTAGAATCGAGAGCTAATGTTAACGAAAAAAATGAGAATGGATTTACTCCACTAATGATATCATCTATACATGGACAAACTGAAGCAGTTAAATTACTTATACAGTCTGGAGCTATGATTGATGCATGCGATAGAGAAGGGTGGACAGCACTAATGTTGGCATCTGAAAAGGGACATACTGAAACAGTTAAATTACTTATAAAATGTGGAGCTAAGGTGGATATAAAAAATAATAATGAATTTACTGCTCTCATGGTAGCATCTAAGCATGGACATACTGAAACAGTAAAATTACTTATAGAATGTGGAGCTATGATTGATTCATGTGATAGAGAAGGGTGGACAGCACTAATGGTGGTATCTGAAAAGGGACATACTGAAACAGTAAAATTACTTATAGAATGTGGAGCTAAGATTGATGCATGTGATAGAGAAGGGTGGACCGCACTAATGTTGGCATCTAAGAATGGACATACTGAAACAGTTAAATTACTTATAGAATGTGGAGCTATGATTGATTCATGTGATAGAGAAGGGTGGACAGCACTAATGTTGGCATCTAAAAATGGACACACAGCGATTCTTAAAGTACTTGTAAAGTATGGTGCAAATGTAAATAAACAAAATAATAATGGTTTTACTGCTCTCATGGCAGCATCTAAACATGGACATACTGTTGCGGTTAAAATGCTTTTTCTGTGTGGAGCTCTGGTTAATGCATCTGATAATAATGGATGTACAGCACTAATGAGAGCATCTTTAGAAGGACATTTTAAAGTCGTTCAGTTTCTTTCATTAATGGGGGCCAACATCAATAAAGAAAACATAGATGTTTGGAGATCGCAAATGTTTCCGTGGCTTGGATGTTATAATGGTACTTTGGAAACACATTTCGCACGTGATGTAGACGTCAAAGATAACGTCAACAATACATTTGTTCCACCTTGTTCTAAGCTGATGGTACATGAAAATAATGAAAGTAGAACAAACCGGACAGCACTAATGTTAGCATCTAGAAATGGACACTCAGAGACTGTTAAAGTACTAATAGAACAAGGAGAAGATGTCAATAACTCTTCTAAAGAAGGCCAGACAGCATTAATGTTAGCAGCTAGAAATGGACATTCAGAGGCTGTTAAAATATTAATAAAAAGTGGGGCGAATGTGAACCAAAGAGATGACAACTGCTCTACTGCATTGGTTTTAGCAGCTCAAGAAGGTTTTACTGAAATAGTAAAGCACCTTATAAATTCTGGCGCAAACGTGAATGAGCAGAATAAGTTTGGAGTTACCTCGCTTATGTTTGCGTCGTTTCATGGACACATTGAAATAATGAAATTACTTATAGACTCTCATGGATCGGTTAATATTTCTAGTAACTTTGGATGGACGTCATTGTTGTACGCATCACAAAATGGTCATACAGAAACAGTTAAATTATTGATAGACTCCGGCGCAAACCTGATGGACAGAAGGTCAGATGGCGTGACTGCATTAATGTTAGCTGCTGAAATGGGAAAGTGTGAAACGGTTGAATTACTTATCCAACACGGAGCTTCTGTCAATGAAAGAAACAATGACTGTGAAACTGCTTTGATGTTGGCTTCTCGGAAAGGACATTACCCTACAGTAGAAGCTCTGTTGAAACATGGTACTTCAAATACCGGAAATAAATGTGGAGATAATATATTGATGATGACATCAAGCGCCAGCCAAGCTGAAATAGTCAAGTCCGTTACACATTGCAAAGAAGGAGCAATAAATGCATCGCAAAAAGATGGTCGTACAGCATTAATGATTGCTGCCCAGAAGGGACACGCTGACATTGTTGAGATGCTATTACAGTATGGAGCTTCCATTGACAAAGTTGATAACAATCAGCATACCGCATTAATGATCGCCATAGAAAGACAACAAACAGAGACTGTACAATGCCTTAAGGAATATAAGTCTCAGATAGAGGAAAAATTAATGCTTTCATAACAGAGTCCAGAGTTGACGATAGTGAAAGTAGGACAATTGTGATTATATGAAATTCAGAAAGGACTGGAAATCGCGAGGCGAAGAAATACTGGAAACAATTCAGTACAATCAGGAATGTTGCAGAAGCGAGGAAACTTCCTCTGCCAGTTGGGTAACATTTTTAATGCTTACAAGTGTCATGCTTGTTTAATCATCACTTTGTATTTTTTTGTGTTTGTTTATATGGTCAATCGAAATGTACTTTTTATTTTAATGTGTTTTATATGTACTTCAAACATGATGTACACGTAATATATTATTATGTACATACAAGTATTCATTTGCTAATCAGATAAGAAGGCATCATCTTTGGGATAAGTAACATTTGTATTCTTTTTAAGCTATAAGTGTAACAGATGATGACATTTCCAATTTAGAAAAAATTGATACAAATTTGTTATAGATTTTATTTTCATTCTATATATTCTGTAAAAGAAAGTACTCATTTACTTTCATCGATGTATTTTGAATTAAATATTCTAACTTTGTATTTGATAAAAAAAAAATTGTTATTAAAACGCACTATTTTATTTCTTTTTATACACTCTTAATATAGAAACCTTCAATGTAGGAATAAAAAAAACGAATCTCAAATAAATCTCTTCAGGTGAAGTAAAAAAGCAGTCGGTCAAACCTAGAAGTCAATCTGTTTGCAGTAAATTTATCTTGCTTTAATTTTTTTCTCACACCAAGAAAGTCCATAATCGGTGATATATTTCAAACAATACTGTTCACATCGTCACTTCGACGTTGACCGGTCGTACGCAGCCAATGTTCCCATTGGCCGGCTAGCAAACATTATATATATATATATATATATATATATATATATATATATATATATATATATATATATATATATAACATTTTGACGTCAAATATAACGAATTATTATTGAAAGATGTAGATTTTAATTTATAGTAAAAAATGGAGCGTGGCATTAACTCTCTAATTAAGAATCCCGGGTTAAATCCTCGGTTCCCTGGTCTGCCCAGATTAAAAAAAGGGACCTAACATTAATTGGGAAAGTAGCTGAGCAATTAGCTAGCCGAGCAATCCTTTACTATACCATAAGCCAATTATCCGATCGATCGATTCTGCACCTCATCTGCCACAAAAAAAAGTCTTTGTGCTTTATTTTCTATTCCTTAAATCGTGGTGCGAAAATTTAAGGTTGTTTTTTTTTAATCCCTAAAAAATCATCGACCTCATTAATGAATATGGCGTTTATCAAATATCCTGATGCCCTTTTTCATCGGATTAAGTATCTCCGCCATGAAAATATTTCAATTTTCGATCAAGAAATTTTAACACATATACAATAATCGTCACAAGTTCACCTTATTTGGGAAACAGTGTTGGGGGAGCAGTTTGGTCCTTCCTTAAAGACACTGACGGCAAAAATCACTAATCTACTAAGAAGTATACTCGCTATTATTATATTATGAACAATTATGATGGAACTTAAAATATTTTAAATCTAAAGAAATGCATGGCGTTTCTCATGGTTATGTGTCAATTACATTGAAAAATAAAGTGTAAACTATGTCCAAACCTTTATCTTTGATTTTCACATTTATTGAAGATTTTGTTTATTACTGTTGTAAAATATACGCCTAATTATATATCTTTTGGGGAACTGTGCTTATTTGTATTTTTATAATCATAGAACATGTGTAGAGCTTTTAAAAGCTATGCCTGGGTGTATTTCAAATATGAATTAAAAAGAATCATTGAAACATTTATTTTATTTTATGTGTTGCATGGGTTTGATAAAGTATATTAAGACAATGTTGACCTTCTGATTCTATATATTGTAATAAAAATCTCGTATTATGTCAAGTTCTTATCCGTGAGCCTGAAGTGGGAAGGGAGGGGGCACGTTTTTCTGATATCGCCTTTTTCTTTCAAATGTAACGCAGTTACTTTGAAATATTACTGCATGTTTTTGCAGTTGGAGTAACATTTTGAGAAATAAAAACAGCAACCAAAATTTCCAAGAATAAATTAAAGAAATAAATAATTATTAGAAAGAACATTTATAAATTAAAACTGTTAATTACTATAAACTAAAATGAATTCTGCTCATTATTTTAATTGTAATCATGTTCAAAACGATATTTTTCAAAAATCTAAAAAAATTGTTTGTGCATTTGGTACGAAATTCATCCCACATTGTTTTATCATAAGGGATACTTTCCCCATCACATATGATGATTATATATATTTTTTTTATTATGAATCAAAAAATGTTCTACATTTTTGCATATTTCTAAATTTCAAATGAACTTTTATTAGAGGCTATACAAGACGCCAGAAGATATCCAAGAAAATTATATGTCGCTGCAAAGTTAATTCTTTTTCAAACATTTTGATGTAAAATATACCCTTAATCTTTTAAAGTTATTGTGGTTTCTTATTGAAAAAAAAAAGTGATTTACGAATTAGGAATAGGTCAATTTGTCTTTATACACTTGATAAATCCCAGGTAGCAAAATTATTGTCTATTAGTGCAATTAACATGGTAAAAAATGTCATTGTTAATAACAATTTTGACACATTAATGTTTTTTTTTTATGTATGACAATATTGATATACCAGCTTTACATAGAGACAGACTATCATTCAGATTTGATACATTTTTTTTATTATGTTATGAACGAAATTAAAAAAATCTAAGTTGTTGTTTCTTTTCCTTTTAACATCTTAAATGATAAATTATTTTCATTGAAACAAAAAGTTTTTAAAATTTGCCACAGAGATCTAATTAGTTGTTTCTTCTTTACAATAAAACAACCAAAAGAATAAATTATTTTCAAATAAAAAGTTTAAAGAAAACAATAATAACCCTTCAAGGAAATCAAATCTGGGTGGTCAGCGCAAGAGTCAAGTAGCTTGGCCATAAAGCCCACATTTAGCACATTACTGTGTTTTTATGTTATTACATTAAAGATTGCTTTTTTTTTTGAACTTGTATTTATTACAATGGTCTTATTTTGTAATTTAAATATAAATCAAAGTACAATTTAATTTAAAAATGAAATAACATGGTAGCTGAGAACTTTATTTGTAGGCTATATTAAATTTTGCAGAATTTCTTTTTTTTATACATGTATTAGATTGACTTTTAAAAGGAACTTTTTTGTGCAATTAGGTAGGAAACTAACACAATGTCTGAGAATTTATTATTCTTACTATTGTTTTCGTTGAACAATTTTAATATGCTCTCTGTTGTAATAATAACAATTACAATGTTTATTTTATTTATGAAAATATTGATATATTTTAAAATATTATTTATGTTTTTTAGTCAACCTTAGTGCAGTGAATGAGCTATTACAACTGTAATTTTATATACTGATTTAAGAATTAAATATTTTTAAAACGTTTATACTTTTGTGCAGTTTCTTTTTTTGTTCAACCTAAACAGTTAACTACGTTTAAGATTTCTATTATGTTGTTCTTGAATACTTAAGTGTAAGTAGAGAGCAAAGATAAAGAGTGCTAAATATCTGTGATGATGGAGACTATTATAATTAATACATCATTAACAATGGTGTGTCAAGTGTTAACAATATTATAGGGGGAGTCTCCTAAAAAAATGTTTGACAAGTGCCCTTTTAAACAAAAACCCTACCCCCTCCCAAAATACCTATAAGGACACCAGAGGATCCATAGAGTTCTTCAGATTTCTCACCGTTTTCTTGTAAAAAGTTAGGGGTAACCACTGCAGTTTTGTCGATGCATCACATGTTTTTTTTATGAAAATAGAGTAATCCACAAGAGAATGGGTCACTCACACACCAAGAATTCAAGTTGCTTCTTTCATGTAATCCCTTTATATGTCATGGTTACTGAAACACATGAATCCTAAATTTTGTTAGCCCTTGAAGGCATTTTAGAGCTAAGGGAATATAATATGTGCAGTTTTTAGAAAAAATATTTTTGTCAGTTGATCCATTTTTTTTAATGTTTTTTTTTTAATATAGTTAACATTGTTAATATAACAACAAAAAAATAAAAAAAAAATTTGTTATTGGAAAAAAGTTAATTTAATAATATACAAAAAATAAATCGTAAGTAGTACATTAGGACCAAAATTTTAATTCTTTTTTTCTTAAAACATTTAAATTATCTGAAATAACAATTAATCGTATGCAATCTCTGTCTACTAGTTAAATCCAAAAGCTGAAGGTGGTTAGCAATGCCCAGTTTAGACAATGCGGTCTTGAGATGTTCAATTTCAATCCAGCATTTTTATGTCTTCAACAGTTCAGCTTAAAGTATAATGACAACCATTTCAACATTTTACATTTAAATGATGTTTCAACAAAAAAAATTTTAATATTTAGCATCAACTGTCACATGGTAAATAATATGAGAAATATTTAGTTTTTGTTTGATAGTTCATAGGGAATGCATTTTTTTTTTCACATGATGGTTAAGTGATACATGCATAATCTTATTCAGAGTCTATCTAGTTTGACTTGTGTATCCCTGAAGCTGGCTGAAATGGAACGCACTTGTGGGTCGGTGTTACTGGTGGCCTGCAGCTCCACCTGGTAGCTGGCCACTGTGTCCATGCAGGTCATGACGAGACGCTTGCGATCCGGAGCTGGTATGAGCTGGGGGTTTCTGGCAATGTGATCAATGAAAGCCTGCAGCACCACTAATACATGGAGAGGTTTGTGAAGGTTCTGCCACACAGGGTCCTTGCAAATGACAAGAAAAAAAAATTTGTTCGTGAAACATGATCACAGTCGCCTGTGCAGTTACTATAAAAAGATTTAGTTTAACCAAACACAAAAAAAAATGGATAAAAAGTCTGTTAAAAACTAATAAATCTACCTTTGATTTGTACATTCTGTCATATAATTCAAGTAGTCTCCCAGGCGGGACTCCTACTTCTAACATCAGCTGGAAAACCCAGCGTGGGTCGAAATTAAGTTCACATGATCTTTGTTCCAAGTAACGCAAAATCATAGCTGGAGAAGAAAAAAATTAACAAAAAGTGTATTAGCAAGCTAGACAGATATGATTTGACCGGTGTAAAATATTTATTGCGCTGCCAATTTTTTTTTATAGAATAAAGTCAATAGTAAATGAACATATTATCACTCTGCTCAGGTGCTCTAAAGATTAGACAGGGATGGATATAGAAATTAAAAAAAATATATATGTGACAAAATTTTAAGAGAAAGTTTAATCTTTAAATAAACTTTGTTCATTAGTGCATCTGTTAAAAGCCTTTTTATCACAATAAAATGCGCTAATTTTGAAGAAACGTGTCTTGGCCCCAAGAAACACACCACTCCCCCTAATTTTTAAGCTATGTTTATGGTGCCACTGGCCATCAATTTTGGGTTGTTTTCCGCTGTTAGCACTTATTTTTAACTGATTTTTATTTTATGCTTTTGAAATACTAGCCCAAGAGAACAATAGCGGTGCTATTTTTAGATCTTTGATATTTTCAGCTATCATGGTCTGGTTTTTTGTGATGGTTCAAAAGTAATGTATTATCTAACTTATTTTACAGATTGGATATTTTCATTAGTTTAGGGTTGCGACAGGCTACAATTATGTGAAAATGTTAACATTTTAGAAGAGATGAATTATTGATGTAATAATGAATGAGTCATATAAAGTATCTTGAGTAGAGTGTCACACTGAAGTAGTGCAGGGGTGGGCAAACTTTTTCTACATAGGGCCACATTGAAAACTTGATTGTTACTAGCGGGCCGCATATTTATTTTGTCTACTTCAACTACAATTTACAACGTATGAAAATATGAATTTAAGATAATAAACTTGTATTTGTCATTTTATTTCACATTCACACTGTATTACACATGCACATTATATTTTAAAATACGAACATATATTGCATACGGGCAGCACAATATACTCAGACGGGCCGCATCTACTTCAAGTGTTGAGTGATTTCTTCGTATTTTTATTATACTTTATATGTCCATTTTTTCTATTTTAAAAATTTAGCTGCTTAAAACTGCAATATAGATAATAAATGAACCCCCCCCTATCATAATAAAATAAAGATTTATCTAAACAGCTGAAATGAATTATTACTTACCAATCGGGAAATACCTCTCTGCCTTGATGTACAATTTCGCTATACTGCACAATCTGTTACTGATGTTAGCGATCCTGTCTCCACTGGACATCTGTGCTGTACTGGCAATTTCTGCAAGCAAAAGAATTAAGAAGCGTTAAAACACCTTCACAAGTAATAAATAAACTTCCATTTAGTCTTTGTTCAAAATTCGGAGCATTATGCCTACTGAGTTGCACAATTGATTTACTAGATAACTTACTCATTGAAAAGGACAGTGTGAATTCAAAATGACATAACTTAAGATTATATACAATAAACATGTATAATTACATGTATTTATTTTACGTAGTTGTCTGATAGGTTTGTTGTCTCAGAGGCTGCCTAATCTCCAGCATGTTATTTTAATCCTGATGGTCACACTCTCTATCACTCCACTTCAAAACACAGAATACTTTAATTCGGAAAGAGGCAAAGCCCTCATACAATAAAATCCTTTCAGTATTAAAAAACACTGCCACTTTTTCCAGGTGAACCAAATAACCAAGGTTCTACATAAGCATAAATTACATATCTTGCTCTACAAGTTACATCCCTTACACAAATACCACCAGTTGGCCAATATGTTTCTCCTTATCACCATTCATATTAGGTTCGGATGAATGAGATATCTGAGACTTTCGGCAAATAGACAATGACTATACATTGTTTGGTCCCAGACATTTACTCCTCCACTGGTACGAGTGATTAATAAGTGACATTCTGCACCTATGCACACCACATACCCTGTAAATTTTTGGGAAGGAAATCTGCTGACCCTTTAACCTGGTGCAGTCTGTCTATAAAGGGGGACATGTTGCGACTCAGAGGGACAGAAAGCGAGAGATAAACACACACAGGATGGACACACAGAGAGCTGGTGAGTTCACAAACAGTCTAGGCTTGGTCATCTTAGAAGCCAAGGTCTGTTTGTTATTAGTGCTCCACCATAACCCTTTTTACTCAACAACTGGGTCAGATGATTGCACAAAGACCCATTTAGTCTGAACAATTGTAGCCTGTGCATTTTGATTTTTTTCCAAACTTGCATCATTCAATTAAGAATCCCACTTGTCCTTGAGTACTGTCATGGATGTGTTTTGTGTGTTGTGTGTATGACTGAGCTGTGCATGAACTCAGTGTGTTTGTGAAGTAAAAAGTGAGATTGAAGTGAGTGAATGTCCAGGTGGAGAAAGGGGAATAATTAGGATCTGAAGGTAGTGTACACTGGTCTCTTGAGGAGAGAGGACCTACTTTTATTGCTATGACCAACAGTTAGTGCTAGGCCAGTGAAGAGAAAGGAAGTGCTGTGGAATATAGTGTAAATATAGAAGTTAGAAAGTTAGAAAGTGATATTATGTAGTCTTAAAGAGACATGTGTTCTAGTTGATATTATGGACTATTCGTACTATGGATTTCTGATATTTGTTTATATGTATATACGTTATTATTCACTATTTGTGTTGTGGATATATTAATAAATTAACCACGACCTCCGAAGCTTTTCTTGTGATTTATAAGTGAATGTGGAAGATGAAAGATAACGTTTGAAGATAACCTTAAAACGATCTATGACAAGTACCTACTTTAGAACATCTTAATAGTATATGGCAGGGATGTGACTGATAGGACATGGAGAGATGTGACTGATAGTACATGGAGGAATGTGACTGATAGGACATGGAGGGATGTGACTGATAGGACATGGAGAGATGTGACTGATAGTACATGGAGGGGATGTGACTGATAGTACATGGAGGGGATGTGACTGATAGTACATGGAGGGGATGTGACTGATAGTACATGGAGGGGATGTGACTGATAGTACATGGAGGGGATGTGACTGATAGTACATGGAGGGGATGTGACTGATAGTACATGGAGGGGATGTGACTGATAGTACATGGAGGGGATGTGACTGATAGTACATGGAGGGATGTGACTGATAGTACATGGAGGGGATGTGACTGATAGTACATGGAGGGGATGTGACTGATAGTACATGGAGGGATGTGACTGATAGCACATGGAGGGATGTGACTGATAGTACATGGAAGGGATGTGACTGATAGTACATGGAGGGGATGTGACTGATAGTACATGGAGGGGATGTGACTGATAGTACATGGAGGGATGTGACTGATAGTACATGGAGGGATGTGACTGATAGTACATGGAGGGATGTGACTGATAGTACATGGAGGGGATGTGACTGATAGTACATAGAAGGGATGTGACTGATAGTACATGGAGGGGATGTGACTGATAGTACATGGAGGGGATGTGACTGATAGTACATGGAGGGATGTGACTGATAGGACATGGAGGGATGTGACTGATAGGACATGGAGGGATGTGACTGATAGTACATGGAGGGATGTGACTGATAGGACATGGAGGGATGTGACTGATAGTACATGGAGGGGATGTGACTGATAGTACATGGAGAGATGTGACTGATAGTACATGGAGGGATGTGACTGATAGTACATGGAGGGGATGTGACTGATAGTACATGGAGAGATGTGACTGATAGTACATGGAGGGATGTGACTGATAGTACATGGAGGGATGTGACTGATAGTACATGAAAGGGATGTGACTGATAGTACATGGAGGGGATGTGACTGATAGTACATGGAAGGGATGTGACTTGAATTTAATATTCTGATAACCACATCATATTCTTTCATTTTTTCCCACACAAATAAATTTTTTTTTTTTTTCAGCTGTAATTATGAAATGTTTCACTGACGTAGTTGTGTTGTTTCTTACCTTTGTCAATTATGTTTCGCCACAGGTCTTCAATGAGGGCTGCATCATACAGACCAGCACAGTGGACAATGGCTAACCTGACATCATGCAAATTAAATCTGTCTGCAAAATCCTCATACAGCTAGAGCGATTGGAGTTATAAAAAAAAAAGAATTTTAAAGTAATACAAAAGAAAAAAATAACCAGGTTTTATTACCAAAGCAAAAAAAAACTTCCACATGAAATGAAACCACTTACTGATGTAATATCCAGCAACCCTGAATCTAGTTTATTTTTTGCTGCCTCCACCTCAGGAGAACTACTCAGTTTACACAGGCATTTATAAACTTGCATTTGCAGCCGGGCAACCTACATTTCAATGAAGTGAGAGCAAAATTAGAGAAACATTTGCACAGTTTTGCAAAAGAATTTTTTTTCTTTATTTCACAAAGACATTATGGGCGATTAGGTAAAATTCAGACGGAAATAAATTTCACTCACCTCCATTTTTTCCTCCAGTTCATGCAAAAATTCTCCAGCAGCTGAAGTCCCAAGTCTGGATGTGGAGCTTTTAGCAGAGATGACTGCTCTGGATAAATAATCTAGTCGCTGGTTAAGGTTTATGTGTGACCTGGCAAAAAAAGAAACATAACACATTTCCAGCTTGCCCATCTTAAGCCTCAAAGGAATAGAGCATAAAGGAACGTAACACCGACACTGGCAATCAAGCAGCTTAATGCTGACCATGCTACAATCTGGTTGGTTAATACAACGGGGCAACAATGAAGCATGATTTTAATTGATTCTAGTTATTATTGTTAGGAATGCCCTAAACCTTTAGTCTTAGATTTAATACAACGGGGCAACAATGAAGTATGACTTTAATTGATTCTAGTTATTATTGTTAGGAATGCCCTAAACCTTTAGTCCTAGATTTAATATATAAAAAAAAATTCAGATCTTACCCTTGTCTCTCAGCTAGCTGAGCCAAAATGCGAGTGGCTGCTTGGAAGTTTTCAGTTTTTTCATAATATTTCCACAACATGTCTAAGGCAACAGAGTTGTCTGTGTGTAGGTTGACTTTACGGCGTAGGTACGGCTCCACATAGGGTGTACTGATCTATTAAAAAAAATTACATATAATGAATTATTAAATTAAGTTACCAGTTAACCTATTTCAAATTAACCGATGAACAAAGGATGTTATCAAAAACATAATTACGTAAAAATCCATAACAAATTACCTCTAATAGTTTCTCGGCATGGTTAGCAGTAAATAACCAGTCATACAAAGCTGCATGAAACAAAGGGTCATCACTCCTGAGTAATGTCTGGAACACTTCTTCTTTCTTGGAATTTAAAGAAAAAAACACATTTCGATAATTGGTTTTTTTCTCACTACCTTATATGAATGGAAACTTAAAAAAATATTGAACTAGATTTAGATTTAAAAGCCGACTCCTAAGAAGTTTCCTTACATAAAACTCTGCCTGCTGCGCGTCCATTCTTGCAGAGTCAACACTTGCTGGTGGCCCGGGCAGGGAGGGGATACTTGGGGCCTGCGGATGACTGTCACTAGCTGACCACAGATAGTTCAACGTGTCTGTTATACATTTATAGCACTCCATTCTGAACAAAATAGAAAACAACATGGAGTAATGGCTTAACAACAACTCTGCCCTGAATCAAACAGTTAACTACAGGGAAAAAAAATTAAAATAACAGCTTTTGTAGTTTATTTCTTTAAATTTAAAACCAAAAAGATTGCAAAGTTTCTATTCCATACAACTAACGAATTCATTTATAAACGCGTCAGATTCTGACTGACCTAGAGATGTAGGCCTGCATGCCTTGGATGTCTTCCTGGGGCTCGCCATTCTGATAGAAATGGACTGCAAGCTGCTGTGGGTCGATTTTGCGGGCTTCACTGAGGCCGAGCTCCACAATGCCCAGGTAGTAATGGAGGCTGGCCAGCTGGGGGCATATGACTCCCAGGTTCAGTGGTTGGTTGACACCTTTTAACAGGTGAAGAGCCTGCTGCAGCTGCTGCTCTTTTTCTTGTTTATTTTGATTCACTTTGGCTGCTTGAAGTAGTTCATTGGCCTGACACAAACAAAAAATTTTTAATAATACAAAAGTAATGATTGATTATGTCAGTGGTAAATCTGCAATGATTTACTGTATGTGACCAATATTCCCTCTAAGGTGTGGTATGAAGTGAGCAAAAAATTTTGTCTCTGGGCGACATTTTGTTTGAGGCCAAAATTTGTGAGCGATTTAAGCGATGTCGTCCGTCGGAGTGAGCGATCGTACGTGTAGTATGAGCGAAGCTCTGAATTCATGTGAGCGATCGCTCACGCGCTCAGCTTAGAGGGAACATTGTATGTGACTAGTGTTTATAAAAGGGTTAATCAATATCTAATGCAATGTGGGATGGACGGATCAGGTAACAAAGATTGATTTAAAAAAAAAATCTCCAGTTCACTATTACATGTATGTTGTTAATTACTGTGATTGAAAAGGTTATATGAAGAGTTAAAAGACATGAAATAAAGAAAAAGTAAAAAATGTTAAGTAAAACTGATAAAAAAAATGTACAATAAGTTAATTAGATTTTGCAGAAATAAAAATAAATCAAGAAACTCCCAACCTTTGTTTGCTTAATTTGAGATGCTATAAACACTGAAGAACTATAAAATTTAGTAAAAGTGAGGTATTAGAATGAAAGGTGGCAAAAGATGAGAAAATAATTAAATTTTTTCATTTACTGTATACCTTGGAGCAAGTAGCATCATCTGAGCTGTACAAAGTTGGGCACACCTGACGCAGCTTATCACTGATGGCATCAATAGTAGCATTGTCGTCAAGGTACCGACTGATTAGGCAGTTAACCAAGGTACTACACACCTGTAAAGGTCAAAGTTTAACTAAATTAACTCAGAAATACTCAAATTCAGTTTTTTGTTTAAAATGTGTAGAACTTTCATCCATTTAAACAGCAATTATTTTCGTAATATTACAACACATGTAAATGAGCCTTACTGAAAGATGTAAAATTCTGAATGGAAGACAATGGGGGAGGGGGGGGTATAAAAATTCAGTGCTGAATTATTAAATTAAATAAAACCTTCCCCTACTAATACTTTATCAGACAATAGAGTTATACAGCCTTGTACAGTTGAATAGTGTTTGTATACAAGAATAACGTTGTAACAAGATGGAAGCGCAATGACTACAAAATACTTCTTTTTGTTTTACTTTATTTATTACAATTATTTTGATTAGTCAATAAAATCAGGTCCGTGTTTAAACCATAACAGCGATACGGTTATAAAATGCAATATTTTTTTTTTTTTTAAATTTTTGGGATACTTTTGCTGCCTTTTTTTTTTTTCATATAAAATATTTCCAACTCACATCTTTCCCACTGATGACCAAAGTTTTGAAATTTATATTGCGCAGCTGATTCTGCATATCCTAGTAAAAAAAAACAAGAAAATTAGAATTAGAATTTCATCAAAATTTAATTCTTTATCCAAAAGTAGGTAATGTTGAGTAAAAATATTCAAAGGAAACACGTAATAAATACTTGACATGTTAAGGGTTAGGAAATAAAATTTAACATAAAAAAAGAAATGACCTCTGATAATGTGGACACTAGCATATGAAACTGATGGTCAACTAAAACTCTCCAAAGACCGAGGACTTCCTCTAGACGATGCAACAGCTCCTGCACATGCTGAAGTGATATTTTTTCCATTCTCTGCACATCTGCCTGCAGCCTCTTCCTTGCATGCTCATCAAGTCCAACATCATAACGTAAATTCCTTCCCACAGTCAAACTGTCCAGAAAACCAGAAAAAATATACAGTGAAATGTCGCTATAACGAAATTGACGGGGGACTCGAAATTCTTTCGTAATACTGAAAATTTGTTACACTGAAACGGGGGGGGGGGGGGGAGCGGCGGTTTCGACGACGTCATTTTCTGTTCTTAATATGTGGATATAGTTCAATTGGGTATCAATGCAAATATATTGTGACATTTTGCAAATTTCTCCAAAGGTATTTAGCTAAAAAAATGTTAAATTTTCTTTCCGTTTATTTCTTATTAATTTAGCTACTAATTTAGCTTTTAGCTTTTGTTACTTACTGCTAACGGGCATTGAACTAAGGGGCGTAACTCATTTATTTTTGTAACAGTTATTCAACATGACTTACTCCCCTTAAAATATGAGACCCATGTGCAATGTGCCTATGACGGGTTTTATATTGTCTCATCTAGTAAACAATGAAATAATTTATATATTTATAAAAAAACATATATGTTTATTTTTTTTAACTAGAATTAATTTTATTACAATTAGAAGAAAAGTATAGTTATATCACAAAAAGGTCAAATAAATCACTCTTTGATTCTTCACATCCTGTATTATTAATTAAATACCAGTACCAGCAGTTCGTTAACATTATTGATTTTTTTTAATCCCGCAAGCTAGGTTGTCCTATGATGTCTTTGCACTTTCTTCCTCCCCCCTTCCACCTAGCTAAAACTCTCATCCCTCCCCCCCCCCCCCCCCCGTTCGTTGTTACATAATTGTGCCCGCCGTAGCTCGGCTGTCCCATGACGTCATAGCCCTCTTCCTCTCCTAAAACTCTCATCCCTTCCCCGTTCGTTTTTACGTAATTTTACCCCCCCCCCTTTTCCCGCTGTCCCAAGACGACATTTGATTAAGCAACGCACGTGGTATAATTAATTTTTACTATCATCATCAACAGAGGTTAAAGGTTATCTTACTCCTCTCACACTCGCCCCTCGTTGAACTCAAGTTGACTTGAAATTTAGAAATTTGCCGAATTAAATTTTTTTTTGGTAAGAGGATAAAATTAAATATCGGCAAAACGGCTATTTTTTTCGCAATACTGAAAAAAGAAATTCGTTACAACGACACTTTTTAACAGATGTTATATAAGCGTTGGGGAAGGGGCGGAAAAAAAATTCACTGTACTGAATAATTCGTTTACACTGACGTGACGTTTCGTAATAACGACATTTCACTGTACTTAATGAAGTAAAAAAAAAATCACTTCAAACAGCAGAAGAAAAAAAACAGGTTAAAAAATAGACATATTCTTGTACATTAAATCAAATGGTCACAAAAAAAAGAGTACAAATAGTTCGATTAACTATTTCCAATATCTTATGACTATAGGTCAATAAATGGCATGATTAAAATTCATTTAAAAGATTTACAAAGAATTATAATTTAAAAATAAATATATTTAAATCTATTTCCTCCATAAAGGAGAGGAAAGTATATGGCCATGTTAGAAATAGATGGGGTCAGATGATAAGTAAAGGGCCATAGTAGAAATAGATAAGGTAAGATGTTAAGCATAGAACCATATTAGAAATAGATAAGGTAAGATGTTAAGCATTGAACCATATTAGAAATAGATAAGGTAAGATGTTAAGCATAGAACCATATTAGAAATAGATAAGGTAAGATGTTAAGCATAGAACTATATTAGAAATAGATGGCGTAAGATGTTAAGCATAGAACCATATTAGAAATAGATAAGGTAAGATGTTAAGCATAGAACCATATTAGAAATAGATAAGGTAAGATGTTAAGCATAGAACTATATTAGAAATAGATGGCGTAAGATGTTAAGCATAGGACCATATTAGAAATAGATAAGGTAAGATGTTAAGCATAGAACCATATTAGAAAAAGATGGGATAAGATTTTAAGCATAGGGCCATAGATGAAATAGCTGGCGTCACAATCAGATTATTTTTTACTGAATGAGAAATATTCATTAATTTTTTTTTAACAACTAAAGTTTTGTTTGTTTTTTTTCTATGTACTCACATATCTACTTGAGAATCATGATCAAACTTTGAATTGAAGTCAACAAAATCTGACAGGTCCCTAACCAAGTCCAGGGCCATGCTTAGGTCATCTACTGTAAAACTACTCGTCAGCTAGAAGAGACAGTGTACACAAAATGTAGCCTATAAACAGGTTTACATTGTCAAACATACATGATTTCAATTTGGGTATTTGTTGATCTTAGTCTATTTGGTAATTATTTATCATCCATAGTGAAATAAAAAGAATTTTAATCTGTTTCAATCCAAGACATAAAACTCCAATTCAATTTCTTCAAGTTTTCAAAAATGACATGTTTAAACAAATGGCTATCACAAAACTGTAAGAAGTCAAATTTATGTTCAATTACTTGATCAGAAAAAAAAAAAAATGTTTTCTACCTATCCCCACCTGATAATTTTTTAATGTAGTTACTTCTACGTTAGAAATATTTCTCATTAATTATAAACAGTGCCGAACCTAGGGATTCAGGGGACGGGGGGTGGGGGGGGGGGGGCTTGGCCTTTTTGGGGGCCCCTGCATTTTGACATTCGACACCATGACATGTGATAATGTATTAATATTTAATGTATAAAAAAGTTTTGCGGGTCCCCCTCAAAGTGGGGCCCGGGGGACTTTTGAAATTGGGCCTCCACCCTAGGTATGCCCCTGATTATAAAAAAAAATTATAACCTACATAAGTTACAGAGCCACGTTTTGAAGTGCAGACAAATTCTAAACAAACAGGCATGTCCCAGAATGGACGCAGTATCCTGGCCAGGTAAATGTAAATGCCATTATGTTTGCCAGAGTAAATGACCTCTTGTGCTTGGGTTGGAGCTGGAGCCATGGACATGGCTGAAGGGATGACTTGTCCAGTTGGAGTAGACATATGAAGAGGTGGCATGTCTGAGAAAGAAAACAATTATAAAACCATAAACAGAAAAAAATAGAAAGCAAATCAAGGGGAAAGTAGATGTAGATAAAAAAATGTCTAACAAAAGCTTAACCGTTTCTCTACAAAAAGTTATTACAACAGCGATAAAAAAAAATAATTGCAAAATGAACAGAAATATTTTTAATAATCTGTTAAAAAGCAGGATTATCTATTCATTATTTAAATTTTAAGAAGTAAAGATGAATCACTTGGTAATGGAGACCCTGGCATCATGGGCATGCTCATACCCCCGGGGCTGTACAGAACTGTATTTGACATGTGCATTGGGGCACCTGTAAAGTATAAAAGAAAATTTAGCAAAATATACAATCAAAACAAATTCACTTTATCACTCAAAAAAAAAAAAAAAAAAAAGACTTAAGTAAGTGTGCATTCTATTTGTTATAAATCTGTCCACTTACCGACGGCAAAGGAAGTGTTACCCATGAGACCAGGTCTCATGCCAGACAGGTTGTACTGAGCCTCTCCACCGTACATAAAAAATGCCATTCTGGCCCAGTCAGAAACCTAGAGATGAAATAAAAACTGGCTAGACGGTGATTTTTTAATTTTAAAAAAATAAAGGTGTCTACAATGCACAAAACCTTGGTGGGTGTCTCAGCATGTCCAAGCACCGAATCAATAATTAAATGTAATAATCATGAAAATAAAAAGTTCTTTTATTTCACTGCATATTAATTCCACTACTGAACATTGGCGGTTGAATTGGTAACTTGTAAAAAAAAAATTGCTTTAAAAAAATTAACAATAGACCTGTAAAAATAGTACAATAAAATAATCTGCATTTAGAAGAAATATGATAATGATCACTATAATAAAGAAACCTTATTGTTTAATTGGTAAAAAAAAATAAGTTACTAACTTGCTGATCTGCAGGGGATCGTGAACATGCCAGGACCAGAGTGGTTGCACAAGCCTGATCAATCTAAAGAAGAAAAAAAAAATCAAGCTTACAATTGCATTTAAAATAATACCAGTAAATCTGTGAGGCTGGAAACACTTAATAAGTGTATTTTAAAAAAAATCAAAGGTTATTCATGAGATTAAATGTTTTAAGGCAGTCAGAAGTTATAGAACTTCAGACAACGAGCAATAGAATACATGTACATGTATACAGATTTAAAAACAAATAAAACATGATGGTGATCAACACTGTGAAGTTAATTGAAGGGATACATCTTTTCATAGATACATGTATACCATGGAGCCGAAGAAGCACAAGATGAGAACAATTTAAAGAAAAAACTTAATTGCTCAGGAAGTTGATATAATCATACTTTAATATACAATGTGAAGCAACATTTGAACCTTAACTTTAATTGTAGCCCACAAGGGGTTTAAGAATGTGTTACAGTAAAAGTTTGGCAATGAAGGTTCATAGATTAATGAAAAAAAGAAACAATATACTGTAATTTAATGACGTTTGAGAACAGTAAAAGAAAAAATACATGCACAAATTTAGGACATTTATGTAATATTTTAGTCAGATGTCAGTATTTCTGTTTTAATAATTTAAACCCAAATTTTTTACTAACAATCAACAGAAAAAAAAGATCTACCTTGTGCAGTCTAAAAAATGCTTTCACTTGCTCTGCATCAGGACCACCGAATCCTATCAGCAACTCTCGAAGCTGCTCCAATGGACGCAGTTTTTGAATAATGTGGATGCCCTGAGCACTGACAATAACGAATTTGCGAGGCGGTACGGCATGCTGGGTGACAACACTCGGTGGATCTGGCCGAGGCCTGCCAACAGAAACTGCAGCTGGCCTTGTCTCCTGATTTGCGGCTACACTGACCTCTTCAATAGCCCACGCTTTTCCATCCATAGGCAAAGTGTCCTAGCATATTCAAATAAAAAGGATTCTACGATTAAACAGTTTGAACATGAATAACAAAAATCTACATAATTAGGAAATACGGAATGAAATCAAGGTGTTAGGTCAAACTTTAAATTTCTATTTGAATTACTGTTTAAAATTAACATAACGTATGTTATTTTTGTTTCATACATTAGAAAAATATAAAAGAAGAAAAAATGAATATATATTTAATGAACATTGTATCAATTTAAACTCATTTTTCAAACTGTAAAAAAATATTCAAGCCAAATTAGGATTTAAAAAAAAATTAAAATGTGTAGATTAAAAAAACATTTACGTTTTTGCTATTAAATTATTCTATTATGTAAAAAAAAAATCTTACATAAGCTTCCATCAACTGCTTAGGGAACGGGAAAGAGTCTGGGCTTATGGCCCACAGAAGATCATTATCTTTATTTTGTGATGAGACCAGGAGAAGTGTACCTGGACAAAAATCAAATACACAAAGAGCAATAAATATCAAGTTTAAGTATTTCAACATGTACTATACTGATGATGAAATAGAGCTTCTAAAAGCCGATTCTGATATCGTTAGCATACCACGATTGTAATAGGCTGTGTGGACTAGAGTTGGACGCTGTTTAGCTGATGTCGCTGAGAAACCTGGGGGCAGTCTGACGTGTACCAGGGACAACCTGCTGGGACGCCTACTTGTTTGCTTGAATGGAATAGCAGCGAAATATAAACGAACACCTAGAAAAAAAAAAACATGGATGTGCTAATACATTATAAATACATGTATTCATTGAAAGGTCAAATGACAAAAGACATTAATTTTGGACTAGTCGTGTTAATGGAAATTTTTACAAATCACTAAAACAATCAGATTGCTTCATTCTTACAATTTGAAGTGATGATTCAATAGTCAATTTGACCGCTATTTGGAAGTGATAATTAGATCGTCGATTTCATTCTAACATGTTTTTGCATTCTTGCTTTGAGAACGAAATATTTTATACGGAGATATAGCTGGAAAATCATTTTAGCAGAAAAAATCTAATATTTTAACATTTAATGCCCGTTAATTTAATTTTTAATAAAAAAATTCTAAGTTTCAGATGTTCAATAATTATTTTAGATTGTAAAAAAAATAAAATTTCAAAGGAATATTTGTATTTGGTATCAAACTACAGATAATTAAATACAGAATTCAATGAAATGAAAGAAATAAAGTCTTGAAATATATAGCTATTATTTTAATATTGGCATTTTTTTAATTATTTTAATGAATAAATAAAGTATAAATTAAACAAACACTAGTTTTTCAAAATTTCTTCTATTCCGTCCAAATTTAAAACAATTACAAACTTTATAAGTTCAGCCACAATAAAAATATTACATTCTAACCACTATAGGCAGCTTCAGAAAAATTACACTGAAAAGCCAGTAATTTGAAATTATCTTAAAGAAGGAAAAGCAGATAACATTCTGAACCTGCGACTATCAGATTAGCAGAATATATTTTTAAAAAGCTTAAGAATAGAATTTGACATTGATATATGATTGCAATTAAGAGCAGGACATCTAACTACTATTGCCATACCAGAATCTGTTACAGCAACCAGCTGAATGGCATCAGACTCTCGTTCAGTAACAGCAGAAATATACACAATGGACTTGAAGCTTGTTGCCTCTATAGTCCTGTTCAAAAAGTAAAATGAAGGAATTAAAACCAACAGTTTAATCTACTAATACGGTTATAAATGTAATGACAGTTACAATGACCAATTTACTACATGAATAACGATTAAATGAGAAATATCTCATATTCCTAAGAGACTTATGCTTGAGCCTTTCTCTTTTAATCTTTGAAACTTAAAATAAATCAATTTTTTTAAAGTGGCAAAATGAAAAAAAATTTGGATTCATGTGTTTCTTCTACAAGTGTTGAGATTTTAAATCTATGAAAATTGCAAGCATGCAGCAGATGATTTTTACAATAAACTGACCTGGCAATGTTTGCTGCATCGTTCAAGATGGTGGACTGTGAAAGAGAGACCACCCTGCTCATCCCATTACATTTTTCACCCAGATCAAACACCTGAAATACAAAATTCAGTCTGGCAAGTTCAGTATAGTGCTGCCTGGAAGAGATGATGACATTATTTCTCCTTATGATTTAAACATCTCTTAATAAACCATCATCAATAATAATCAGATGATTATCTTTTTTTTGTAATATAAAAACGCAGTGGCTATGGTTCGGTCCGACCGAACCCATATTTTTTTTTTCGGGTACCAGCCATAGATATTGCTCCACACCCTAATCCTATCCCTAACCCTATCCCTAACCCTGAAAAAAAAAATTCTGAAAAAAAAAATTATATATGCCATATTCCTTATACACTAATATAATGATTTTGGCTGGTGCCGGAGCCACTGCGATATAAAAACATTAATTAGGATAACATAATTTTTTAATCACTGCAGTGATTGTTACGTTACAAACAGTGCAACCAATCTTTATTTACACTCTAGCAAAAAAGTTTTAAATTACTTTAACTCTATATGAGTCAATGGTCTGGAGTAGATACTAAGCTCTGATTTGGGGATACTCTGTGGCTTTTAGAGCATGAACCTGATTAGCATGTTTAGCCCAATCTGCATGGTGAAAAGTTATAGGTTCAAATCTCTGCATTTTAGTCACCTAACATATATGATTGTTACGTTACAAACAGTGCAACCAATCTTTATTTACACTCTAGCAAAAAAGTTTTAAATTACTTTAACTCTATATGAGTCAATGGTCTGGAGTAGATACTAAGCTCTGATTTGGGGATACTCTGTGGCTTTTAGAGCATGAACCTGATTAGCATGTTTAGCCCAATCTGCATGGTGAAAAGTTATAGGTTCAAATCTCTGCATTTTAGTCACCTAACATATATCTTTCCTGGTGTCTCATAGCAAGTGCACACTTTGTGATGGTGGGGATGAAAGAAGGAATGTACTAAAAACATTCCGTAAGATATAAACAATAAACATCTCATCCTTACAGGGACCTGAATAAAAGTCTTGGAAGAGGTAGCGAGAACTGAGAAATCACATATCTTACCTGAATAGTTCCTTTCTGAGTGCGTGTGTACAATATGCCTCTGCTGTTGTCAATACTGATCTGTACAATAGGGTCTGAAAAATTTGGAAGTAGAATTGACCACTTGCATCAAAGAGTATTTTACAGTCAAGCATAATCTTCAGTCTAAGCCATAAAATGAAGAAAAAAAAAATGAAACATGTATGAGAATAAGACAATAAAGACCTACTAAAAAGTACTTACCATCCTCACTGAATGAGAAATTTAGAAAAGATGGAATTAGGAAAGACAAGGAGCTGGTGGAGTGATTCACTTTTCTGCATTTTCTGCTAAACCATCCATCTTCAGCCTGGAATGTGATAAAAAAAACATCATCATCATTAACTTTCTCATAAGAGAGTGAATGCAAATTACTGGCTTAATAAACAAAAATTAAAAATAATTTTATGCATTGGCATATAGTGTGAACTTAATTTTTGCTAGCAGGACACAACAGTTTATTATAAGCAACAAAATCACTAATGATTTTTCAATTAAAAAAAACTAGTCTACTACACAAATAAAAACACAGAGAATGAAAAATCATTCTAAAAATGTCTAGCGTAATATATGCAGAAAGCCTTTGTAATTTTTTCATAGCTAAGAGTAACATTTTCTTTGCTAGTACATAGTCAAGAGTAAAGGCAGAGGTAAAGGTTTTCATTTCTGTTATTAGAAAAACTGTGGACATTCAAATTGTATTATTAATTTATTTTAAAAAATACATGGGGCGATCATATGATTATCTCATTTACTGTGTTCTATAATTTAAAAAAAAAACATCTAGTACTTACTTGATAAATGAGCTCATACAAACAGCCATCTTTACCGGCCATAAAAATTCTACCATTGTTCGCTCCAACTATGCTTGTGATGTAAACACCATCCGTGGGTATTGAGAAGAGAGCATCTGGCAAAAGATGCATCTCACCACTTAGATAATCTCCACTACCACCTACAAAGAGTTAAAATATATAAACAGAAGATAACAAAAACAAGATTCAAGTAACAGGCTAGAAAAAAAAGGTAAAAATTTGCATTATAATATAATATATGAAGACTTCAAGGCAACCTATGGCATAATTAAGCTTTTATTTTTTTTTAATAGTTCATACATCTTTTAGACACTTAACAGAGCCTCACTTGGTGCCGTTTGTAACTGAGCACTTGTAGAGGGAGAGGGGAAGGTTAAAAAATAAAGGGCCCCTTGGGGGTGCGGGTGGTCTGCAGCTTTAAATATTTCACCCTAAAATTATTTTGTAAGAGATTGTAAAAAGTTCCCTTGGCCCAAATGGGCCATCGGGGCAGATAAAGTGTAGAATTCATCTGTTTCTATAACCACTGCATATGAAGGGATTGTGTAGTTAGCACAAAGCCCAGCCGCCTTTATTTCCCCAACTTAAGTCAGGTACCATTTAAAGCTGGGTGGACTTGTGGGACGACTTTGAAACACATTTCACCTGGAAAAATTCCCAGGTTTCTCAATGAGGATTGAACCCAGGACTCTACACCACTCTGCCATACGTCCAACAAGAGATTGTTGCAGGGCATACATTTTTCAGACTGAAGACTTGAATGAATTATTTTTTTCCAGATATATCAATACTTGAACAACATGCAACTTACCATCTACATATTTATAGAAACTGACGCCAAGCAAGACAATGTCAACTGGTGTAGCCAGACACATCAAGTACTGTATGTGTGGCTGAAATATGCCTGAAAAAACAAAATCCATTTATGAGTAAACAGAACTAAAAAAAAAAAATAAGCTTTAAAACTGTAAATAAAGCCAAACCAGCATTATTTTTTTTATAAACACTGACGGCATCATAAAGTAATCTACAGAAAAATCTAATTAACGTTATATATTATCTCAATTAAAAATATTTGGTGATAGAGAGATTATTTTTCATTCAAGTCTCTTTATCTACATAAAATGCTGTTAAAAATGATGGATGTGTATGTTAACAGATTTTTAGTAACCAACAATTTGTCTTAAAGTAAATTTAGTTCAGATCATATTAACCTGGTTTAGGTTTGACTAGTGCAGCACTCAGGATTGTTTCCCCAAGTCCATCAAAATAAGCCAAGTCCGAACTGTAAAAATATGGATCAGAAATTGCAAGAAATATCAAGTAAATGTAATAATAATATAACAATACAAGGTATTATAAGTATTCATTATGAAAAACTGGTTAAAAAAATGTATTAAATTTTTACCCGTCTTCATATTTCCAGATAAAAATATCACTGTCTACAGTGAGCCAGGCTCTTTCAATTTCAGGAAACAGGCCCATCATACAGTTGCATTGCATACCTAGACCAGCAGTTAAACAAAATGTGTGCTTTTTTTTTTCTTATCTTATGATTATGGTTCGGATTTCTATGACCTATAAAATTTCAAAATATGCATGCATTTAAACCCTTAAAAACTCAGAAATACGCCCTAAAATTTTTTTATACATTTATGCACTGCAAAACATAAATATGCCTAAAAAATACATCTTAAAAATGACAGAATTTTAGCATATGCCTAATGTGCTAAAATTTAGTTATCAAAACAAAGTTTTAATCATATAATTTACAGTCTTCTTGTACATGCATAAAATCCTTTTTAAGCACTTTGCCTTTATCTAAGTTTCCACTTTAGACATCAAAGACACTTTTGCAATGCATTATAAAAATTATTGTAAGCGTGATGATATTCCCCATATAAAGTCAAAGTATTAAATATATAATTATTTATATCCACAATAAACCATTGTTATGGGTATGTCGTTAGTGCCACAATATTTTCTTATATTTCTCACAACTACATACATGTGATATCGAAAAATATGTTTATACAAGTAGTTCTCTGACTTTTCTGATATTTTGACCCACTTAAGAGAAACCTGTTCCCTTTTGACAAACCACAATTTGAAAACCATTGTTTTAGACTAAGTACTCTCTTATAATACAGCTGTATAACAATCTGCCCCCCCCCCCCCGCCAACCTTCTTTCATTGTAGTAGTAGTCGGTTTTTTTTTTTTCAGATGGTGAGAGGTGGGTAAGGATGAAGAATTCATTACATGCATCAAAAGACAATCTAACTTTCTGCTAAGACTGTTGATGTCCCTTTGTTTTGTGAGCGGATTGATTGTTTGATGAAAAAAATAACGAATAGTCGGAAAAATATTATTCTGTAAAATGGCACTTAAAAAAATGCACTTAAACGGACAAAATATAATCTAAAAATATTTAGACAAAATATGCTCAGATGTCCTTAAATGATTGTCTAATGGCATTCAGACTAAGTGCAGTATCATTAAAAATATATAAGTATGAAAATTACCACACAGATTTTTCATGGAAATCCAAGCCTTAGTCAAGATTAATCAATATTAAAAGAAACAAATCAAGAAAAACATTAAATTTAAGTGCTCTTTCAGATTCAATTATAAAAATGAAAATATAAAGGATACGACCAAATTGTTCAACTAATTCTGGGGGCAATGGAACTTTTTTCTCCACAGCTATCTCAGAAAGTGAATCAAGGTAGACTCCAACTTCTGCAAGGCTTGGGTAATCATGATTGTAGAGTCCACTTAAGCTGGGCTGAGCTAATAAAAATTTTAAAAAAAAAAAAAAATTGTTAAGCTTACATGAATGCTATAAAATTATTTTTTTTTAAGGAAATAAAAATTATCTAAGCAATTTTTCTTATGATTGAGCAGTTTCAAAAAATCAAGTTAAAAATTATTTTATAAAAAAAAAAAAAATAATAAAAATGAATAACTTTTCACAGTGAATACTTTTTACTTACAATCAGATGGAATATTCAAAAGATCAACTAAATCCAAATATGAACGATCATCCTGTAAATTTTTATCTACTAGTCGTCCAGCATTTTCCAGGATATCTTGCATGGAAAGTGGCGGCAGTCCTGGACTCAGTAAAGATACCATGGCCACCTAAATGTATTCAAAGTATACAGTACTATAATAACAGCATCAAATATTTCAATACAAACTTGAGAGCAAAGCATTAAAAAAAAACAACACTTTACAAAAAAAAACCTGGCTATTTATAACAGTACAGTTGTCACTGAAAAATTTAGGACATTTAAAAAAAGCTGTTTCTATTTTGAGAAAACGCTAAAGAATTAGTTCATAAGCATTATATAGTTATATATGATATGACTATACTATTCTAATAAAATTAATCAATTAAAATGATAGTATCTTAATAGAGGCCAATAAAACATCTCAAATCATTATCTAATCTACTGTAGTATGTAGATGTAATAAAGATTTACAGTTTCACATATAAAAGAATTTTACAACTTATGTTTTTAGAAAAAAGGCGGGTAGCCATGCATTCAGGACTTTCACATTTTCTAGAGAAGGGGTGGGAAACTGTGGCTATTAAGGCCGTAAGCGATTTTCAAAAAAATAATTGCAGCTTTCATAAGAAAATCAAGCCAATAAAATTTGTGGATAAAAATGCATTAAAAATCACACACAGTTGCAGCTCACTGATTTCAAACTTCCCTCTAAGCACACACATATATTGCAAGGATGGCAGTGCCAGAAGTTACTATCATTATAGTGGCATACAATCAAAATGTTTATGTGTCAGCTGAAAATTGCTCTTTGAGTACTTTCCGCTTATGCTTGATTAGCTCAATACAAGCACCAATCTAGTATTTTTTTACATAGTAAAATATTCTATATCCATAGTCCAGTGCACATTACAATCAATATAACAAGATTTGTACAGAATAATATGAATACATTGGGAGCCACACTTAATACATTTGGCCACTGTACTAAAATTAATATAATCAATTGGTGTCCAATCCATATAGCGGCAAAGCCTAATTAAGAAAGTTCAGTATGGGATAGCACAAGTGTAGGACAGAATTTCCAAATAAAAAAAAAAAATATTTGAATCAACTAAAAAGATTTTCAAAGCATAAAGAACTATTATTTCTTAAATGAATTTTTGTCTTATGATAGACATCAAACAAGACATGAAGCCATTACAAATTTGATGATTTTTACACTTGTATATTGTAAATTATCTGCCAGAAATTAAAGCATGATAATAATTAAGGTATAATATATTTATACTTATTTAAGTTATTATACCAAAGGCGCCCAAGGCATATACATTGTAAAAAAAATGTGGTCTTAGCCGAAGACTAAAACATTCATTGTTAAAAAAATTCATTAAAACATTAATACAAATTAAAACTAAAAGTTTTAGTAAAAGCTAAGTATTACATTTTATATTCAAAGATGAAAGTGACAGCAGTGGGGAAACTGAGGATTTGGACTTGGTCTGATGACAGCCAGCACCTCACTTATTTATCCTAATTCAAAATAATCATACTAGCGAGCTAAGTTAAAAATCTCAAATTTGAGCCTGCATTTACTTTATTATTATTACATTTTGTTTGCTCTTAAGAAAAAAAGAAGCCTATTTATAAATCAATTAATTTCATTTTTACACCATGGCAAGACACAAGACAAGTCCATGACTATGAGTCGTAAGTTAAGTTAGTAATAAGCAGAGTCACTGGTTGCAGCTAGTAATTTGTGTCACCTTATAATTCATATTCCACAAAACAAAGGGTGTGAGTCATTATCATTATTCAGTAATTTTATAATCAAACATTACTATCAAAGTCTCATAAAAACGGATAATCTGTTTCCTTTACCTGTCTGATGGTTAGGCCAACTTTAATATATTTAATAATATTTATTGTTGATATATGTGCACTATTTGACTATACTAATTTACAATTGGCTTTTAATTCAGAGAAATATAAAATAAAATGTATACCTTTTTAGAACTTTATCCCACTAAGCTATTTATTGTTGTTAAAATGTATAAAAATAAAGAGCAAATATCGATAGTTAATTTGCTTTGGATTCTCATGCCGCTATTTTCGAAGTGATGTGACCTTAGCTGCCAACTCTAAAATACGTGTAAACATTTAATCTTTAAAGACGCACATCATTTGGTAAATATGTTGAATATTATTTAAGATATTTAACAAAACTAATAAAGCCTATTCTCTTTATTAGTATTATTTTGAAATTCGTGTTATAAATTTTAAAGACGAATTGTTATTAGATGTAAAAAAAAAATCCTGGCTGTTACAAGACCAGTAAGGTAATGAATGATCATTAACAAAAAACACACGTCACATGGACATTCACATATCGTATAACTGCAAAATCGTAAAATCTATTGTGATCTTTACCAGAGATTTAATAGTATACGTAAACAGCTTTTTTCATTAAATGTTAGTTTTGTTGCATTAATAAGTGATTTTTTTTAGAAAATAAAAAAAAGTTGGCCAAGCCTTCTAGGCTTAATTAATAATATGGTCGAAAAAAATACCATTTTGGCGTTCAATTTTAAGTGATCACTCTTTAGCACTAACCCCCCCCCCCACCTTTCTAGATCTACTTATGCGGGCACCTATTGGTTGTAGGCCTTTTCTAAAACGCATTCATTTCGTCTAAAGTTGAAGGGCTCACAGCCCAAATATCATTATATAAGAGTACATGTCTTGAACTCTGGCTTTTGTGCTGGCTAGGTAACCTGTACTTCCCTTCTGTTCACTATAGTTCTCATCTAAAATGCTGAGGATCTTGTACTGTCATTAAATTTTTACAGGTTTTGGAGAGCAATACATTATCTGTATCCCCATTTATACTGATTTTACATTGGTGTTAAAGTACTTGGGAAGCTTTTGTCTTTTTTGTTCACTAAATGACAAAACAAGCAATATGGGATTCCAATCAGCATACTTCCACTTATTTATTCCAACCTATGTACGTGAGTTCTCTTTGGGACATCAAACATGATAACAATAGGCTTACAACAGCACACACATCTATTACACGGTAACATTACTGTACAAATCTATATTCTGAGAATCATCCATTTATGTAAATGGTAACAAAACATTTGGTTGGAATAGTATACATGTCCATAGTCAAATGGTTCAGGGAGGTGTGCCTAAATATTCGATCAGGCTAAGTATCAGTTGAAGGTATTTCACTATTTATATTGCAATAGTGAGACAAAATATAGGACTTACACTGGTCAATAAAACAAAATAAAAGTGTTAAAAACAATTTTTTTTTTTTGCACAAAAGAAATTATTACAACCAATTAATAAACAGTTTAAAAACAACTTTTATTCAACATAATTTAAAAGGATGCATTAACTAAAAATTCAATCAACATTTTAGACTTTCTTTAGCAAGCTTACCAGCTAATTTTGGTTCAATTTGGCTAAATGAAACACTAATATTTTTTATCTATTTACATTCATTACTGGTCGAGAACATTCAAATACAAACATCTTTCATTAAAGCAATCAAATTGTTTAAAAATTACTAATCTACTTTACATTTACACCTCAGTATTGATCAGGGATGAAATAAACATTTGCTGGACTATTGCATTCATTAAAAAAAATACATATATAAAATCATATGCTACCATTGAGTGTAACGTCTGGTAAATACTTTCATTATTTTTATCATATAACATTCTGATAAATGGAAAAGACAAGTCTCATAACATATCAGTCAGCAGAGTCAATGAATAAAATAAAACTGAACTGTATGATGCCTATATATTCAATGGGCGTTCTTTAGTACCCAGAAAAGAAGTCCTGAAAAAATGGCCATCATGTTCCACTGGTACAACACAGATAAGAAGTAAACCTTAAAAAAATAGCGTACAAATATTTCTGTAAATTCACATTCATATACTTAAATGTATTCTGCTATTTACCATACTCTGGTTTAATTTTTTATCAATATAAAGATATTTCAAGAAAGAAAATACAAATTAAAAACGGGCATCACACATTTGTTTTATAGCAACGAGAATTTAAAAAAACAATTAGTCTAGCACATATTTAATTTTTAACAGACTTAATACATGAAATGCAGTTATATTACATTGCATTGCAATACTTACATATATGCAGTAAAAATATAACTATTAAAAAGTGAGAAATTTCCAAAAGTGTGGTAGGGGAAAATTCATACATTACATAGACCCCAAGAGTAAAAATGCACTTCTACAATTAAATCTTTTTTTTTTAAAAGGGTCAACACAAAGTACAAATTAAAGGCAACTTTTTAAACTGTTTAAGAGAAACTGTAAGGTGTTTTTTTTTTTTTAAAATAGATCATGTGGTAAAAAAAATTATATTTTAAACCTTATTTTAGAAAAGAAATATTCTCACATATGTAGTTACAAGAAAATGTATGATAAATTACAAACTGATATTTGCCACCTTTTTTTTTTTTTTGAAAAGATAAATATGGGTAATATACAAAGATTTGAAGATATCAATGTGAAATACCAAAAATTTGATAATCTCAAAATATTTGTCTAAATATGTGATGAAAGATGTTCTTTTTTTGTGTGCGTTTCAATGTCATGCATTAAAAATAGTATTTTTATACTGTTAAAATGATATACAGCCATCAATGTTGCAAAGGTTATAACATGTGGTTTTAAACTGAGGGAGTGAGGCAAAAAATTTTTATCTATGAGATCAGCCATAAAACACTAGCCCTGTGAATGATTTTATGGTTAATGAAATGATAATGCTGGTGAAATAAATTTCCAAAATTATAGGGATAAATAGCAATGTCACTTCTCCAAAATATTTAGAAATAGTCTTTGAGACATCACCAAAAAAGGAAACCTATGGTGGACTTAATATTAGTGAGGGGTGGATTCATAAGTTTTAAAAAATTATATGCACAAAATTTTAGTCAAAAAAGTTATTTGAATTGTTTCATAAACATTGTCCGATTTCCCAGAAGAGAGTGTGATTTTATTAGTTAAAATTTTTTTTTTTCTACTTTATAATATTTATTTTTGAAACCATTGGTTTTTATAACTTTAAATGGGTTGCATTGCATGGCAGCAATAATGTAGCCGTAAAAAAGCATAAAAACTCCGGGGGGAATCTACAAGGTATGGCAAGTTTCTTTAAAAAAATTAGTGCATTTCATTTACATTAAAATATTGTCTGTTTCACGAATGAACAAAGTTTAAAATCTTCTCCTAAAAAGAGTTTTACATATTTAAAAAAAAAAAATTTCCTGAATACGCCCCTAAATCCTATTATGGTAAAAATATAAAGTTTGACAAATGTTTATTTAAGAAATGATATACATACCATAAACAGTCAAATTAAAAAAATGTTTTAAAATAATGAAAAAAAGTGCTATCAAGATATGCTGTACAATTGGCGCATTAAATTGCGAAACAGAATCAATCTGGATTATATGGTTTTAGAAGATTAGCAGAAAACTCTTTGATCTTCTCAGCGCCTCGAACCTCTTCTGGTAACAGCGGTAATTTCGTCAAATGGAAATCTTCATATAGATCAGTTATCTGTGAATAAATACAACAATAAATGGCTAATGAAGTATGATTATCAGAATAAAAAGAGATAATGATAAGTTTCTGGCCAGTCAAAATCTCAAAATACAAATATAAAAAGATATGCCAAAAATATAGTAAAGTTCCCTTAACCCTAGCGGGCCATCGGGGCAGATGTAGTGTAGAATTCATCTGTTTCTATAACCTCGGCATATGAAGGGATTGTGTGGTTAGCACAACGCCCAGCCGCCCTTTACTTCCCCAACTTAAAGTCAGGTACCCATTTAAAGCTGGGTGGACTTGTGGGACGACTTTGCACCAAATTTCACCTGGAAAAATTTCAAGGGCCTCACCGAGGATCGAACCCATGACTCTCAGGTTGGCAGTCGAGTATCTACACCACTCGGCCACCCGTCCCACTCATAAAACATAGCCCACCTCCATATTTTAAAATTTATGTAGGATAAAAACAAACCAATGGGGGTATTTATTACCTGATCCAAATATTTACTTTGAATCTTATGTCGAGCTTCACAGAGACGACAAGGCCTTTCACCCTTGCGAATAAAATTCAGTTGATTGATAACAATATTGTGCGTGTCTATGCCAAACTGGGTTAATTCTTGCACCAGCCTTTCTGTTTCATATAATGACAAAAATTCTGCTATACAAACACATACAAAAGTGGTCTGCTCCTATAGTAAGAAGAAAAAAATATGTTTATAAGACAAAAATGAATAGAAAAATTAAATATAATCTGTAATTGAAAATAACATAAAAATAGTTAAGAAATTAACCACTTTTATGGGCAGAAATTTCATGCTAATCAAAATAGATCTTAAGCAATTTGACTAAATACATTTTCTCCTTCTTATCAATGAGTGAAAAATTTTTAAAATAGTGTTGTTAATAAGGACAATATTACAGTAGACTCTCAATTGTATAGCCCGATGTGGCACAAGGAAATGTTCAACAACTGAAAACCTAGATCTGCCTTAATTATTTATATACATTTGGCCTCAAACTTAATATTATTAAGAAAAATAATTTTTGAGGCACACAACATTCTGGATAGTGGATTTCAAATGTAGTCTACTAGACATTTTAGGTAGGTTTTTTTTTTATAAATTTAAAAGAATACTTTAAATTATATCTTAACTAATAAATAATACTTCACACAGTTCATTATTTAATATATAGATTTACTTGTATTTACACACACAAAATTTACCGATAAATTATTCATTAACAAAGATTTTACTTACAGCATTTTTAAACTGTGTATTTACTTGTCTTATAGTTGCCAACATGTCTTCAAATTTATTGGACATTTGATCTGCATTTAAATCCTGAAGGCCAATCATACCTGCCATCTGCAGAAGATATAAAATTTGAAAAAAAAAAAGAGATGATGATTGATTCTTTGAAAACATGCATTAAATTGCATATTTAATAAAAAAAACTTTCAGTACCTGAGAAATAAATGGACTAATTTGATTCTTCAGCCTGAGTAATTTACCAAGACCTTTTTCAACTATAGATGGAAAGGACAAGAGTCGCAATGTGTGTCCAGTTGGAGCTGTATCAAACACAACCACAGAAAAATTCATATTTTTGACCAACCTGTTAAAAAAAAATTGCCACAAAGTGAAAAAGCATCCCATTTTTTTAAATCAATAAAAACCAAGTTCTTGCATCACATTTAATCATGCTCAACTGCATTACTTTTTCATAATGATAAAATGATATGGAATTATTCAATAATATTCAGTTTGAAACAAGGGTAGTCAAAGATAACAGATATAGACTAATAATATTGAAAAAAAAAAAAAACTATGAGTTGAAAGTAATGTTTTTTAACATGGTACAGCTAAAAACAGTACCTAATGAAAAAATGGATCATAATTTGTAGCAATGTAATTTGAAAATCCACAATGATTGCAATCATAACAGCTTGAATAGTACATATTTAGTCCAAAAATAATATACTTGTAAATGTATAAATACAAAAAAAATACAACTTATTATTACTAGTAACCTAAAAAACAAAATGAAAATACAAGAAAAATTTTGTAATGAAAAAAAGAAAACCCACTAATGTTAAACATAATCTATTATAAACTAATACAAAATGTGTATGAAGAATTCAAAAAAGTATTCGTAAAAAAAAATATCTGTTCAATCTTATTAAAAAATTGTTGATTTGAAATTTACAGCAAATTTGAAGAAAGTTATGGCTATAAAATATTTTTTTTTTAACTTTATAAAGACCGAAGTAATACATGTATAAGCCATTTTAAATACTGATATTGCTTCTCACAGACCAGAAGACCGAATGATTTCAAATATTCTTTTACTTTATGTATTATGGTAAGAAGAAAAAAGTTGATACATCTAATGGATATTTAAAATCAAGAACACGCAATAGGTATATTACATTTGTTTAGTGCATGCAGCTCTTCAATGAGTTTAGTGCAACTCCCATTAAATCGATTGTTTTTTTCTATCATATCAATTTTATTCACTTAATCTAATAAATTTACTATGGTGTAGCTCTTTATAGCAATTTTAACAGCATAAAAAAAAAACCTGAAATGCTGATTTCCTGATTTCATTATACTCTTCTAACATTACAACCTTAATTACCAGTTTAAAGTCTTAATCTAGAGTTACAAACTAGAGAACATCTAGAAAATTAGATGTGTTTAATTACCTGCTAATTAATTAACTCTATTACCTGTTGATTAAAAAAGGTATAAGAGGTGAATCACAAAACAGATTTGACTTTGTGAGTGCCAGTCAACAATTATAGAGAATCTTTAATTTACCTCATCACTTCTGCAAAACTCATCGCCTCATCAATGCCTGGAAATGCTCCTAACAATTCCTGGATCATTCCACGGCCCATAGACATCATGTCAGCTAGTGTCAGGGTCAGGAATAAAAATAAAAACGTTTTACAATGCATCCAGATCTATGAAACCAGAAAGTCACACAAGTTTTTAGAAAATTAAAATAAATGTCATTATTGAGGGGACAGATGGTCAAGTGGTCTAAATAATGAGACTGTTGACTCAAGAGTTCCGAGCTAGATCTTTGGTGAGGAGTTCTTCAGGTCATGGGAAAAGTTCTCGCTATATCTCTTATGGTGCTCTCAAAGTGCTCTATCAAATATGTTGAAATGAAAGAAAGGCACTATATAAACCATCCCATTAGTGTTTTATATAGGATCTAAGTGATAAATATCCTAACAGGGACTTCACAGATGCTCAAAAGTGACTGGCACAGACAGTTGAAATAATATAATAAAACAGTATAGATTAAAAAATATTTTATAAAAAATACTAAAGATGAACTAGAACAATAAATTGAGTAAAATATATTTACCTTGTTCATAATATTCGTCAGGCAACTCAGAAAAACCCAAGTTAGGGTCGATTTCCTAATGGGACAGAAACCAGAAACCAATCACTAAAACAGGTTTTAAAAAATAAAAAAGAAGGTCCCACAGAGTAATGGATATAAACAAAATAATGTTGCAACAATAAATAAGATTAAAGTTAATAATTACCATAGCATACAGGTTATCAAATCCCTTGACCAAAGATGGAACCTTGGAAAATTTCTGACTCAAAGCATCAGAAATATTGTGTGCTGGATCTGTTGAGATGATTAAAACAGTTTCTCTCACCTTGGCCAGTTGCACAGCTAAACAGCAGCTACGAGAAGCAGTTTGAAAAAAGATATTTATCTTTTATTTATTTTTTACAAAGTAACAATAATAATTGAAACTATAATGGAAGGGTGGTACAACATTGTTTGTTTTTTTAGTAAAAAAAAAAAATAAGACTATAGGAGACCGAGAATTTGGATGTTGAACCGCATCTGCCATCTCATCTAAGGTTGAAGTTAAAAGCCAAGGCCTGCATCTACCATCTCATCTCAGGTTGAAGTTAAAAGTCAAGGAGCTTATTTATGATTATCTCTACTGGTCTCAGCGTAAACACTTAAAGCAGTTTCATCATTCTCATGACATGGAATTATAATATTGGGAATGAAATGAATTTTCGTTTATTATTGTTTACATACTAAAAATGGAAAAAAAAAATTTACTTAAGAGTACTTTTTTTCATTAGGAGTACTCAGTATTAAAAAAAAAAGAAGAATGGCGTACGTGGGTGGAAAACGTTTGGAAAACACTGCAATAAGGTGATGTTCGATGCAATGGAATTTACTAGACTAGAGAGACCTAATCATGAGGCTACTGCAGTAACGCAAGGTTATTTAATAAAATAGTCGAGATGTTGTTTGAATGAAGCTTTTATACTTTATACCTTGTTGTTGTTTTTCCTACACCACCTTTTCCGCCAACAAATATCCATTTTAAGCTAATCTGATCGATAACATTTTGCAGTGTGGGCTCATATGTAAGGGTAGAATCGGCCGACGCCATAATTGTAAATACATACACGTATAGTTTCCAGTCCAATTTTTTAGTGTCTTGCCATACATTTAAAACACTGAACAAATAAAATCACTTAAACGAAACTAATATAACTCCTGCAGTGTGGCAATAAAAGTGACAATAAAATAATCAAAATAATATTTTTCTATAATGAAAAATGCTATGTGCAAAATATTAAACTGAAAAAGCTATAGCAGATTTTTTTTAAAGGGTTGGGGAGGGAAGGGGGTGGCATTTTGATTTTCTTTGATGCACCACACCAATTTATCTCCAGTGATTCCAATAACTTTCTACACACACGGACTGCGAAGTAGTGGATTTATCTATCAAAAGAACGCTTTCTCCTGTTTTTATTTTCTAGAATAATCTAGGGACAGTATCACGTAAGCTTAATTTTTTTTCACAAACTACACACACACGCAAGACCAGGGAATACAACAATTATGTAAGCCCTTAAGTCAGAGCCGCCTTCTGCATTGCGAGGCACATAGGCCTAACGGATGCCTGTGAGACCCCTCTTCTAATCTTTAAAAGCACGTGACAAGAGCCATGACTAATAGTGATATGCTAATAGTAAATTACGGGGCCCCTGCCAGGCGGGGGCCCAATATGGAGCAATCGGTCAAATCGGCCAAAGGCTGGCCCTGCCTTAAGTAGTCTCGCACTGAAATTGCCACTCTTAAGAAAAGTATTTGCACTAGTTTATTCCGCATGGTCGGAATCATAAAGCTATATACCGGTGTTGGGAGGATAATTGTAAATGTAGTACTAAGGGCAATGTTACATCCAGTGGAACTTACTAGACCAAAGGCAAAGCCCATTGAGGCCAATGCACGAAAACAACTACAGATTTGTTTAGTGATATTTAATAATGGATGAGCAAGATAAAAAATTAACACTCCACGTACGAGCAGTGCCGAACCTGGGGATTTGGGGGACCCGGGGGGGCATGGCTTCTTTGGCATTTTGACATTTGACATCGTGACATTAGATAATGTACTTAATATTTAATTTTAATAAAAAAAAATTTTTTTTGGGGGGGGGGGCTTTAAGCTGGGGCTCGGGGGGGGGGGGAACATTCGAAATTGCCCCCCCCTCCCCACCTAGGTAAACCTCTGCGTACGAATAGACTATAGGAGTATAGGCCCATGGTTTGAATTTTTTCTTGTTTTGTTTCTTTAACAACTTTTTTTTCGAATTAGAATTTTTCTTATTTATGATTCATTTGTTGAAAATTTCAGTCATTTTTTTAACATTGAAATTTCGGTATATCTATGTCCTAAGAATTTTGAAAGGATTTTGTGAGGCACGGGACAAAAAATATTACTGGTTCTTGTAATCCTTGGTCTATGACATACATTTCAAAGTTTAATCTCAGTCTCGAGTATTATGTGCACGCGCTTGTGTTTTTGGCACTCAGGACTATTCTTATAGATAAAAACTAGGCATTCCGCCTTGAGCCCCCCCCCCCTCCCCCCACCTTTACTGATATGGCAGCCCCAGTATTGTTTTCTTTATAATCTGATTCTCCAGAGTGCTCCATAAGGTACTTTTGTTGCCAACTTTCAACCAAATATATTTCCATAGAACTCCAAAGACTGAAGAGCGGAACTGTTTGGACTACTTGTCTGCTTCCTATCAGCTCTCTCTCTCTCTCTCTCTCTCTCTCTCTCTCTCTCTCTCTCTCTCTCTCTCTCTCTCACTCTCTCTCTCTCTCTGTCACACACACACATAGATAACAGTTTTTTTTCTTTTCATTGGAGAGAGGAAGAAGGGGGAGGACCGTGAAAGGCATCTAAATTTACAGGGTTACATTATATGCATGCTTCCATCATCATCCATCATCATTCATTATCATTCATCATCACCCATCATCATTCATCATCATCCTTCATCATCCATCATGATTCATCATCACCCATCATTCATCATCATTCATCATCATCCTTCATCATCCATCATGATTCATCATCATCCATCATCATTCATCACCATTCATCATCATCCTTCATCATCCATCATGATTCATCATCACCCATCATCATTCATCATCATTCATCATCATCCTTCATCATCCATCATCATTCATTATCATTCATCATCACCCATCATCATTCATCATCATCCTTCCATCATGATTCATCATCATTCATCACCATTTATCATCATTCATCACCATTCATCATCATTCATCATCATCCATCATCACCCTTCATCATTATGATTGCCATTCACCCATGGCAGGGTATGGGCTACCAACAACAGATCTCCAGAGTTCTCTTGCATTTTGCCATAATCTCCACAAGGCACAAGGTGTATCCCATCGTTGTGGTATCCATCACCATTCATACTTCCATTTGTTTCTCACTGTGCGTGTTAAGCTATCACTTTAACCATCAAATGCCTTCCCACGTATTCACATGGTCAATAATTGAGTGTTCATGAAAACGATGTCTTTGACTTTGGCATAAATTCATCGAGAGTACAGTGTTGAAAGTTACCCTACCCTACCTAAGCTACTGCTAAGAAGAGACCCAACAGCTACTTTTGCCTACTCCCCTCTCCCTTCTCCCTGATATCTAGAAGTCTGTGGCTAGAGCCCTTTAAGAACTTAGGTTGTTTGCGCACCTCGGGTCTACTCTATTCATAGGAATGCTTCATTAGTAGAACGTTTGTGGCATATAACCAGTTCCATTCTTCGGCTTTTAAACTGACCGTTTTAACTCTTCAATGTTTAATCTTTACTTTATAATTTAACGCTAACGATGATGGATTATGCAGTCGTCCTGTGGGTTATAAATAAATTCTGACGCCACTTCCGCTTATTTCGGCTACCTTATTCCACGTAAACATCAACAAAAACATATGCACACATACGCACACATGCACACACAATAAGACTTATGTTAAACTGCAGTGCCGAGCTGCAAAAACTGTGGCTCTTGCTCCGGTCATTAAACGTATTCTAATTATGTTCTATTTCCCCCCTCTAGAGAAATAGAACGAGAGTACAGTGCTAGAACAATTCAGCTGGAATTGAATTACAGGTAGGCTAGGCTTCTTTAAGTTCCAACTGGTCAGGTGGGTAAAAAAAAATATATTATTTCATTGTATATCTTCTTTAGTGGATTCTTTTTTTTTTTATTCTGGTTTAAAACACAAGTTTCATTGGCCTATCAATGGAGCTCTGAAACTTATGAGCTCCAAATGAGTCCATTTTATTTATTTATTTAATTATTATGTTCACCAAATCTTGATACATTGACTATGGTGTAATTTTTAAAAACTATATATGAAATTCGAAATGTGGCATTCGTCATCCGTGAAATATGTAAATAAATATTATCTATTATCTCTATTATCAGACTCGCTATTATCCGGCCTTTGCACTATCACATTAGAAGAGAACCAGTTATCCGTGTATCAGAAATAGGAGAAATAAATAAGGGTTCTGGTAATGAAATAGAATGTACTTTTTTTTATTGGTATTTAAAACTTTTTTTAAGAGCTCAAACAACGTAATTAAAAAAAAACTGAACAGGGGTTATGGTTAAGGGGCCATTCACTTATTACGTACGTTTTTAATTTTATTATTGCGTGTCATACTTAGGATGAACCCCTCCTCCTCTCTAGGCTGAACCCCTCGTCTCTAGGCTAAACCCCATCCTCTCTAAAAATGCGTTACATAATCAATGGTGTAGCGAGCTTAACTCGCGCCCGAGGCACATTCCCAATAAACAATACCCCCACGGACAGATAGAGGTCACCTAGGGGCATAAATAGGGGAACCCTAGGGGCAGCCACCAGGTGACCCCTATTTATTTGCACCCTGGAATTGTTAGGGGGCACCTAGGGGATGCCGATCGGCAGTCGCCTAGGTGACCTCTAATGGTCATATTGTGACCTAGTGAACTTTTTTGACCCTTCCCTGGATAATATTGCTCACCCCTTATAATATACCAACTCATTCAGAAAGTACAAACATTAAAAATGTGCCACTGTAGTTGACATTTTGCATTAAAGTTATATTTTTTTTTTACAATTTACAAACAAACATCACACACAAAGAAGGAAAAAACAATCTTTTTGAGATATACTATTAATTTTATTCTTATATTAAACATCAGTCAAAATTACATATTACAACAGCAAATTTAATGAAATCTAACAATAAATAAAATAGTTATGACATTTTATATAAACACACATTTTATAAGCCAAAATTATCAGATAACCAAAACAAACACAAAAAAATTCAAAATGAATAAAATGCCACAAATTATACATTAGTGAGAGCAAAAGTGCAGAATGTTTTATCATCTGCTAGATTACTTTAGACAACTTTTATATAATGATTTTGTGGTAGGCTATGTAAAATGTAGAAAAAAGACAATGTTTACTTTTATTCAGAATTAAAAAAAAAAGAAAGGTAGAAATAATTTTTTTTATAACAATGCCCGTAATTCTTATGATCATAATAAATCTACACTAAAAATACACAATATACTAAGGATTCATAAATATTTATATACAGATATGTTTAAAAAATCAGTGAAACATGCATGAACATTTCTTTATTGAAAAAAATAAAGATTATTTTCCTGAAATTAAGTGAAAGACATTTTAACATTTTGCTCATTTCTTCAGCATGTATCAGCTAAAACCCAAATATTCATCCCCCATTTAGTTGGCTTTAATGTATTCTCTAAAACTATATTTACCAATGTATATTCTTTCATCTTTATTAAGATTGTCACAAGCCTGGCAGTATTTCATACACTTTTTTCTTCTGAAAAAATAATGCATATTTTACCATGGCTCGAAATTTTGTATTTTTAAAATCCATGAATTAGTTTGAATCTGAGCTTAGATATGAATGATCTCGTCCAAAGTCCATGGAATGGTACATCGGTGGAGAAATATGAATGTGTGGAGAAATATGAACGTTAAATTGGTGTTTGTGAAATACTCATGCACAAAACAATAAATATGTAAAGCTCATTGGGTGTCACTTAGTCCAGTACTCCGACAGGGAACTTTTCAGGTCTTTCTCGTGTTGTGCATTGCTGCTGTATATTTCCCTATTCGTACCATAACTCCAGAAGAACACAACTTAATAAAAGCTCCTGCAGAAAAGTAAAAACAATGTAAATTTTGAGTGGGATTTTTTTTTTCATATATGTAAAAGTACAATAAAGTTTGTATTACATAATTTCTCCATACATGTAATAGTCAAAATTCTAATGATATAAAACTTAACAAATTAGTAAAAGTTACCTTTCTTCCATTATATAGAATACATACGCACCAATGAATTTATTAGTAATTTATTACTATTTATTAGTAGGCTATTTAATTTATAAATGATTGTTACCTGGCATTAGAAATTCAAGATAACATTGTCTTGTTTCTTGTCAATCATCATCGAGAAGATGAAGATCTGGTGCCCTAGCTGGAAGTGTCAAATCGCTTTGAGAGGTCTATCAGCAGTAATGCCACAGTCATATGTTTGTTCCCAAATCAAACGATATATTTTCTCCAGATGTGGCAGATGATGAACTCGGTTCCATGTCTTGGAGCGTCTCCTTTACCTCACTAATTTGATTATGTAGTACCCTCATTTCTGATTTCAGTTCCAGCATGAGGGAAAGCAGAATTTCAATTTTTTTATCACCTGCCATGAATGAAAAAGGAAAAAAAATTAATTTACAGCAATTTTAAAACATTTTTTTTTGGTCAGTTTGTCACGAATGAATGTCAGAATCAGTCAGCCTGGTAATTCTAACTACAACTGGCATTGACATGAATTTAGAGGCAGAAATGTAATAAAAACAGCCTTACCAACAACTTCTACACTGGTTGCGATTGCATTTCCTGCAACATCAGATCTTGGAGCTGACTTTGCATTTCCAGGTCATCTGATTATTCCAGATGAAGCTGGTGTGGTGTCCAATCTGTCATCCTGATGTTAGTATATGGTGCCCAATATGATTCATCACCATCTAACCAATTTCTTGCTACAACTGCAACACTTTCAGGTCTTTCTCCACCATCACCCATGAATACAACTACTGCAAACGGTCCTGGCATTCTAAAGAAACAACAGATTCATTAAATTTATGTTCATTGAAAATTGTTAATTGAAAATTGCAAATACCAAATACAACATAATAAGAGAGTAGTCAATGTTTGAGAAACACAGGAGGAATGGAATTTAGACACTATGGCAGGCTTTAGTAATACAATATCAGGTTCCATTAATCCATTATTATTAATATAAATGTAATATGCAGAAATTTCACCTTGTTATAAGGAAGTATGTATGATAGAAAAACCAATGTTCGAACTCTTGTACTGAATTACAAAATATTTCCTCTGCATGTCAAACCTTCTGCAGTAGTTCAGAGTTCGACCCAGAGAGACTACATTTTACTATTCCAATCTTCTCTGATGACAATGGATACGTATAAAAACACTAACCCTAATCTAATACTAACCCTTAACATTAACTCCAACTAAAACTAAACCTAACTCCTAATACTAACCCTAACTAACCCAAACCTCTAACTATAATTATATCCTTAACCCTAAGATGATTTACATTGTGGGTCCTGTGGTAAAAGTAAATGGTTCTGCCTACCTACAAAGTTTGTGTATAATTTATGTTTGACTTTTAGTGAAATTTTAAATAAAATAAAACGCAAATAAAATAAAAATAATTATTTAGGGTTAACAACAAGATAAAGCTAATATGTCTACAACAATTACATAATAGAAAATTTCATTGGTAGGCAAAACTAATATTTACTATCACCCTTTTTTTAAATCTTTATTTTGCCTTTGGATAAAAACAGTTACAATGACAGATAGCATGGTATTATTTTTATACATAGTAAAATGGATAAAATAATTATATTATGTTAAGTAATATACATAATTACATATAAGTAATTTTAATATTAATATAATCTTAATTAGAAATTCTTAGAAGTATTTCAAAGTATTTGGGTAAAAATCCATATATATTTATATATATAAATTTATATTACACTATCTATAGGCCTAATAATAGTACAGTACATAGATTGATACCACTTTATACATATTTCAATTACAAAAGCATTTTGTAACAACTTCAAATTAGAATGTTTTTAAAGTACTATTTAATTAAAATCAACCGACCTTTCAAAGAAATGCAACGCAAATCAAATGAATTTGAAATGAACCTTTTCAAAGAAATAATATCAGCGCAATCGAGCTGTAAAGATGGCCGCTTCCCGATTCTGTTAGAGGCTTAGAGCGCATGCGCCATCCAATATGGGACACTCAGGGGCTTGCCTCTTCGATCCAGCCGAGGGGTCCTATAGGAAACTGCCAACCGATGTCCGATAGGTGCTTGACAACGGGAGTCCTCTCGGTGCATGTTTATTGGGTTATACCTTTTTATCGCCCCCCCACCCTCACAAATTTGAAAACCATATAATATTATATTTAAAATATAACATTTGGCACCCCCTTTGCTAGTAGCGCCCAGGGCATGATACCCCCCTTTGCCCACCTCTTGCTACGCCACTGTGCGTAATAAGCGAACATTCAACAGTTTTAGAAAAAAAAAACATTGTAAAAAATAATCCTTTTTAGAGTAAAAGTATCTTTATATATATCTGGGTTTCTAGTGTTACGTTTGAAAAGGGAGTTAAATGCGGGCAACACTTACATACAGGGTCGTCACTACAGGGAGAAAAGGGAAACAGGGCTGCCGGCCAGGTAATCATGGGCTTCGGAAAAAAAATCCCCACCAACTGGTGACCCCCCCCCCATTCTGATATAATCCATCGCTTAGTCTATTTATAGCAGATTAGGACAGATAACGTTACGTGGAGGGCCGCTATGGGGGGATTGGGGCCCCGTATCATTTGATCTGGTTGATTTACCATTTGCCGCTGTCCTGAAGAAAGAAGGGGAAATAATGTCGAAATGTTGTGCCTGTAAAAAACGCCTGTAAAAAAACGTACAATGTTGTGGAATTATTAAATAATATATTCAGCCAGTGCTTTTTTTTTTGTAAAAAAAAATAGGTGCCGGTACTCAGTGATGGATTGCCTAACTTTTAACTACAAGTTCGCACCTCGATGCAAGCTAAATCACAACTGCAAATATACTAAATGTCTAAAACAATTTTATTTTATAATTAACCAACTTAAATCCTCTTAAAATACAAGAAAAGTAATATCGTTTAAGCCGTACCGGTGCGTACCGGCACAAAAAAAGCACTGTATTCAGCCAATCGTGTTGTTGATGTCTATCATGTAACGCAACTTTAATTTAAGTATATCGATAGAAAAATATTTACCGAATAATTTTAAGTCGCTATACGGAATGGTGCGATTACTAAAATTTACTAACACAGATCAGAGAATCCAAGATGTATTCATAACAGTAACCATATTTTGATTTCAACGGGATGCTGTTGAATAGTCCACAAAATATACACGTGTCATGATCAATGTTCCCTCTAAGCTGAGCGCGTGAGCGATCGCTCACACGAATTCAGAGCGTCGCTCATACTACACGTACGATCGCTCACTCCGACAGACGACATCGCTTAAATCGCTCACAAATTTTGGCCTCAAAACAAAATGTCGCTCAGAGACAAAATTTTTGCTCACTTCATATCACACCTTAGAGGGAACATTGGTCATGATGTATTTTTTTTTATTTTCGAATAATGGACTATATTAACTTTTAAAATGTGTGTGCGGTGACCAGTCCTGGGTCAAAATGTCCTAGTAGAACTGGCCGGGTTTGAATCGTCTGGTGTCAAATTGTCCGCGGGTCAAAGCGTCCCAGTAGAACTGGCTGTGTTTGAATTGTTCGGAAACCGTATCAGCCTTTCAAAACTTCTGATCAACCAAACAAGCATTTGGTTATAGAGTATCGCCGATCTATTAATAGAAATTCGTAGTCGTCATTGATGTAAAAATAGTAACAGATTTTTATACGCGTTCACTGGCAAATAAAGAAACAAACACCGAGCCAGTATTCAATGTTTAGTTTAACAAAATTCCGAGGCTAGAGCAGAAAAGACCCGGGGACCAATTATTATCCGGCCAGCTGTTATATCCGGCCAAGTGCATTTGTTTTTAAATGGATTTATAAATTATAATTTAGATCTGTTCATATATGCCAGACCGGCATAAGTTGATTTGACCGATCCATCCAAATTGCCCCCACCCCGAGCCTGACAGGGGCCCCGCAATTTACTATTAGTATATCACAATTAGTCGTGGCTCTCGTCACATGCTTTTAAAGATTAGTAGAGGGACCTCGCAAGCATCCGTTAAATTGGGGCCCAGCAATTCGTAAGGCCGTCCTTGCATACATATTCATATAAGACATCATATGTCCTCAGCATATTACGTTATTCAAATGTCCTCAGCATATTATGTTATTCATATGTCCTCAGCATATTACGTTATTCATATGTCCTCAGCATATTACGTTATTCATATGTCCTCAGCATATTACGTTATTCATATGTCCTCAGCATATTACGTTATTCATATGTCCTCAGCATATTACGTTATTCAAATGTCCTCAGCATATTATGTTATTCATATGTCCTCAGCATATTACGTTATTCATATGTCCTCAGCATATTACTTTATTCATATGTCCTCAGCATATTACGTTATTCATATGTCCTCAGCATATTACGTTATTCATATGTCCTCAGCATATTTTGTTATTCATATGTCCTCAGCATATTACTTTATTCATATGTCCTCAGCATATTACGTTATTCATATGTCCTCAGCATATTACTTTATTCATATGTCCTCAGCATATTATGTTATTCATATGTCCTCAGCATATTACTTTATTCATATGTCCTCAGCATATTACTTTATTCATATGTCCTCAGCATATTACTTTATTCATATGTCCTCAGCATATTACTTTATTCATATGTCCTCAGCATATTACGTTATTCATATGTCGTCAGCATATTACGTTATTCATATGTTCTCAGCATATTTCGTTATTCATATGTCCTCAGCATATTACGTTATTCATATGTCCTCAGCATATTACGTTATTCATATGTCCTCAGCATATTACGTTATTCATATGTTCTCAGCATATTACGTTATTCATATGTCCTCAGCATATTACGTTATTCATATGTCCTCAGCATATTATGTTATTCATATGTTCTCAGCATATTACGTTATTCATATGTCCTCAGCATATTATGTTATTCATATGTCCTCAGCATATTACGTTATTCATATGTCCTCAGCATATTACGTTATTCATATGTCCTCAGCATATTACGTTATTCATATGTCCTCAGCATATTACGTTATTCATATGTCCTCAGCATATTACGTTATTCATATGTCCTCAGCTTATTACGTTATTTATATGTCCTCAGCATGGTCCGTTATTCAAATTTCTGTGCTTAGTGTGGCCCATAGATAGGCCTATATAAGACTATGGTCTGGCCATTGGTTTAAATTTACGAACTCACTGCAGCTCACGATAAAAATGTTTGCCCACCATTGAGATAGAGTAAGAACAAACAAAACAACGCAACAAATGTCAACTTGTCTAACACAACGATTCGGGGCTAAAAATAAACGATAAGCCTATAAACGGATACGGCAATTGTCAAGGGGAGGTAAGGCAGGGTTATATACTTAGTGCTCTGCACACAGATAATAAATTAAAAAAAAAATCCATCTTAAGTTTACGAAATGGGAAAGAAACAAAAATCTATTCGCCAGTGACTCAACCGGAAGTAAATAAAAAAAAAAAGAAAAGGTCGACTTCCAGACGTTGAATGACAGTTACGACTGTTTCCATGAGACTTTACACCCCTATATTCTCCTCTTACACCACTCTGTCTGGCAGTGTGAGTGTTTCGAAACGATCGGTTGTAAACGAAATGCCCCACTTTGTAATGAACTGTTCCCACCCACCCCACCCCCTTTGTTCCCTTCCCGACCCCTCTGTGTCCCATTTAACCCTAGCTAAAAAAAAAAATTCCTGGCAACTTGTTGTAACGTCAATTTATGCAAAGCGTTCATCAGGAGAATGACAAAAGGAATCTCAGTGTCTATAATCAATAACTTCACAAAATTTCATTACAAAATATGTATGTAGGGCTAATCTCAATAGAGGGTGTATAGAGGGCTCTGGGCAGAGGTAGTACCTTTGATGCTCTGACAGCTGCACCCTCGGGTGGTCAAGCTCACTGGTCCTCGCTCATCTCTTGAATCTCTCACGTGTGGCTCCCCGCGCCACACCCTGGGCAACGGTATCAGCTGACCGGCTAAACCGCGTGAGGGGGTGGCGCTGACACGGCACCACTGGGCGTATGACCTTCCAAATTGAAGCCACCGGCCACGGCGGACGAGATCAAATGTGAACCCAAACGGCTACGTGTCCGTGATCAAGGCGGGCCACCGATAAGGAGGAAACCGGCTGTAGTCAAGCTTGGAGAGGGTTGGGCGCCGCCTAGCATTTCCTGCCCCAGATACACCATGACTGAAAACCTAACTCACTAGTTTTCAGTCAACAACCGTGCCCCAACGACCCATCCACGGGTTAAGGGATAGAAGAAGAAGAAGAATCTCAATAGTGATGGTCGAAACAAAAGGACACAAGGTGACCTAAATGAATATTGAGTTTTATGATAATTTCTTTGTCCAATGAGTGAGTGATTATGTCAAGCAGGGTCGGCCTTAATGCCTATTTTTACCGATCGCTCAAAATTGGGCCCCGGACATGGCAGGGGGCCCCGCAATTTATATTTAGCATAATTATCTGATTAATAGTAATAGTTGTTATTGTAAAAAAAATATTAAAGAGGGGGAGGGGCCTTGCAAGCATCAGTTAAATTGGGGCCCGGCTATTCGTAAGACAACTCTAATATCAAGTATACCATATGACTGTTTTTAAGTAAATAAGGAATCGCAGTGGCTACGGTTCGGTCCGACCGAACCCGTATTTTTTTTACTTCGGGTACCAGCTTTAGATAATATTGCTCCACACCCTAACCCTATCCCTAACCCTATCCATATCCATAACCCTAACCCTATCCCTATTCCTATCCCTAACCCTAACCCTAATCCTGAAAAAAAAATTCTGAAAAAAAAAAATAATTATATATGCCATGTTCTTTATACCCTAATATAATGGTTTTGGTTGCTGCCGGAGCCACTGCGATAAGGAATTACCAGTCTTCTCACTGCCAATAAGTTCGGCACCACGGTGTTTTTTTTTCTTTTCCCTCTTTCAATGGGAGGACTGCTTTCGGGTCTGTTAGCTGGCTCCTTTTGACAAACACATGGTAAACCCGGTGTTATAAATGCTACAGGCCTCTGACACTTAAATTAGCCCTTCTAACGTGATAAGAATCGCTCTGCAATACGACTGAGCAAAATACATTGATGAATACATCATGCTCACATCTCTACGAGGGCTCGATTTACCGCCGGGGATGCATTAGCTAATAAATATCTGCCGGGGATGAAACCATAGACATTCATCCCCGGCTTTGCAGAAATTTTTTTTCTTCCCCGGCACTGGATTTTTCTTAAATCGAGCACTGATCTCTACAGTATACAACCATGGGCGTCGCTAGGAATTTTTCCAGGGGGGGGGCGGCAAAAATTTTCCATGGGGGGCAAATAACAACTTTATGACATTTTTTTAAATGTAGGGGGGGGGAGAGCAAATGCCCCCCTCTTATATGACATTTTTTCAAAATGTGGGGGGGGGGGAGGGGGCAAATGCCCCTCTCCTTGCCCCCCCCCCAATGAATACGCCCATGTATACAATCATCAACTTTATGCGTTAAGTTTATTTCAACTGTGTCCATGTATCAGACACTAAACACTTGATTATCACCTTTTCTTGAATGGGTCAGATACAAAGTACTAAAGTACCACAAATTGTTGAATGAATAAAAACACATTTTTCACCGTTCATGTATTGTGACGGTAGTAGTTTATTCAGCCATATTGATTATGTGAAAGTGTTATTATGACGCATCTCTGAACATGTTTTATACACACAAAAATATTGTAGTTTACCCATTCCTGTATATCTCATACAATTTTATCAGGTTGATTTCATTTATTAAAATGTGTTTTAATATAACAATCACAAGCTACCAGTGGCGTAGTGAGGGGTGGGCAAGGGCGCATCATGCCCTGGGCGCTACTCACAAATGGGCGCCAAATGGTATATTTTACATATAATATTATATGGTTTTTCGAATGAGGAGGGGGGCGCTAAAAAGGTATTGTGCCCCGGGCGCGAGTTAAGCTCGCTACGCCACTGCAAGCTAGTTAGCATTTCGTAATACATTACTGCAGTATCCAGTTGGGTCGCCTAGCTAAGAAAGTATGAGGCCTAGAAAAGTGGAAATTCCGACACTGGGCGACCAGTGACGTCTCTGGGTAAGGATGAGATGTTTATCCCTTAGATCCTATAAACCACTGTGGGACGGCTTTTGTTTCATCTCCACCATAGTCGATAGTGCAATGACCATGGAGGCACCACGGGAGACTTGTAGGGAAACTTAGACCATGACCGAAGTTCGAACACGGAATCCTCAGGTCAACAGTCGAGCGCTTTACCACACGACCATACGTCACACTGGGCGACAACCGATTTGATTTGTTTTCAGTTTGTGCCTTTTCTTTGTACTATTAAAATAATAGCCGACGGTTAACATTGCTTTCAATTACAATGAACATTAATTTTCAGTTATGCATTCACTCATATTCACACGTTTTAACTAGAGCTGTGTTCGATTAAAAATTTTAATCGAAATTAACGCATAATTTAAAAAAAAATATCGCAAATTAACGCATATTTAATTGAAAAAAAAATACTTTATTTATTAATTGTAACATTTTTTAATTCTATCAACATGCCTCCCCCCTACCCCCTGTCAACAATTGTAAAAAAGTTTCTAACCCCCCTCCCCCCTATTTTGTTGACGTAATTAATGGACAGCCCCCAATATGTCGTACTAAGAATATACTAACAAAATAATATCAAAATGAAAATGTTTTAATTACAATAAATCATACTATAAAATATCATTATTCGTATTATTTTAAAGGTGATAAAAGACATATCTATTTGAATAACAGCAAAATGTAATACTTGAATGAGAAATAGTATAATTTATGTTCCAATATATCAAAAGTTAGAGGACCCATTTCTAAAGAACAAATTAAAAAAGAAAGTAATATAACAGTTTCAATACCAACGCTTTAAGCTTTGTGGGGCTTCCTCAAAAGTTGGAACTACGGGTGTGTGCCAGCAGCATCGTTCTTTAAATTTGACTCAGCATCAATCTTTCCAACATTTAAAAATGCATTCCTGTCAGGCTTTTTTTTTTTAAGCTTGACGAGCGAATTAACAATAAAAAAAAATATCGATAATTCAAGGGAGTTAATTCTTTGAAATACAAAATGATTACAATAATAGAATACTTATATAGCAAAGTAATATTTGTTACAGATTTGCAGCTATATTTGATACCAATTTAGTATTAAAACAGTAATTTTCTAATAATTTTTTGTTTTAAAGCACCAATCTATTTGAGGTCAAAAAGTTAATTAGTTAAAGCCCATAATGATTACATTAAAGAAAATAGATACATTTTATATTGAAAATAGTCAATCCAATCCGCCATTACTGCTTGTTTCGGAGAGTATCACAAAATATTTTGGTATTTTGTGATCTCTCCTTCCTGGTCTGAGAGACATACCATGATCCACGGGGGATGGATCATAGGGGTTCTCTAGTCAGGAAAAAAACCCCATTACTTGCGAGGGTGGTGGTACTGTGGTCAATGAGGACTATCCGAGACCGCAGTATTCACAGCTGGCGGTGGTGACGGATGTGGTCGGCACACAACACCCTTCCACTCCGTTCCACTCAAGCACACCTGCGCAGCTTGCCATTTCCGGCTGAGGGTACAGGCACACTACACCCTCCCCTCTGTCCGAGTGGCGGGAAAAACCCCTTTCCTTGCCATTCTGGCCGACCGGCAGTACACACACCCTGCTGGTCTGGCCGGTTTGGCAAGGATTAAAACCCATCTTTCTGCCATCCCTGCAGATGATAGCGGGCACACTCACCCCGCCGCTCTGTAGGCATGGCAGACGGGCATCAACGCCGCCAACAATGTTGGTGTGGTAGGCACACTACACCCTACCATGCTGGCAATGGCGGCGTTAAAAAAAAAATTTAAAAAATATTAAAAAAAAAAGGAGAGTATCACAGAATATTTCGGCATGATATTTTGTGATCTCTCCTTCCTGGTCTGAGAGACATACCATGATCTACGGGGGATGGATCATAGGGGGTCCAGGGGAGCCGCCCCCCTGCGTTTTGTCTGCCCCCCCCCTGCTTATTTGTTCTACTTAGTAAAATGTATTACCTGCCCCCCATGCTATTACCTGGCCCCCTGCTGTAGAATGCCTGGCCCCCCTCCTGTAGGAATTTTCGTGCTACGGAGCTGGTGGGGGGTGAGTATGGGGCAAGACATTGATTTTCCCCCAGGAACACTGTTTGGCTATTCTGTGTGATGCTATTTATAATAACTTGTCACTTAAATGTAAAGTCAATCTTTTTGAAAGTACATTTATCTTTTCGTGTACAGAAACAACTAAATAAATGGCTTTATGGTACACTAACTCCCTTTTCGTATACAGGGCCGACAAATAGTATAGTGCGAGACACAGGTAAACCTGGTACCTATAGCACAAACACTTTAAACAAAAAAATTCAAGGTGAATAAGAGATTAGCATGGGCCGTTATACTCGTGACAGAGACTTGTAACGAGGATTGTGTCCCCCCCCCCCCTAGGCATTTTAATTGACAAGTGAAATGGTCTTTAAATCATTCCCCCTTTTCTTGTAGGTGCGTTTGGATGCTCGTCGTTGAGACGAAAAAGTACCAGACCGTGGCTTGGTATAACAACCTTCGGGATGCACCTGATCCATCGGTCTGCTATACTGTCTTCAAAGGGCGTGGTGACGAACGACGCGCGTTACTCCACGAGGTAAATGTACAAGGTTTAAAATCTGCGTCTATCTATCTATCTATCTATCTATCTATCTATCTATCTATCTATCTATCTATCTATCTATCTATCTATCTATCTATCTATCTATCTATCTATCTATCTATCTATCTATCTATCTATCTATCTATCTATCTGTCTGTCTGTCTGTCTGTCTGTCTGTATATCTTTCTATCTATCTATCTATCTATCTATCTATCTATCTATCTATCTATCTATCTATCTATCTATCTATCTATCTATCTATCTATCTATCTATCTATCTATCTATCTATCTATCTATCTATCTATCTGTCTGTCTGTCTGTCTGTCTGTCTGTATATCTTTCTATCTATCTATCTATCTATCTATCTATCTATCTATCTATCTATCTATCTATCTATCTATCTATCTATCTATCTATCTATCTATCTATCTATCTATCTATCTATCTATCTATCTATCTATCTATCTATCTATCTGTCTGTCTGTCTGTCTGTCTGTATATCTATCTATCTATCTATCTATCTATCTATCTATCTATCTATCTATCTATCTATCTATCTATCTATCTATCTATCTATCTATCTATCTATCTATCTATCTATATATATATATATATATATATATATATATATCAGTCTGTCTTTCTGTCTGTCTGTCCGTCCGTCCGTCCGTCTATCCAACCATCCATCCATCCATCCATCCATCCATACATCCATACGCCCACCCGTTTGTCTCTATCGGTCCATCTGTATGTCTATCATTCTACCTATCTGCCTGCCTTCCCACCTGTCTTCATGCCTGCATATCTGTCTCTCAGCCTTTTTTTTTTGCTTTCTATTGTCATCCATGCGTCTATTTCAGACATGGGTAAACTACGTTCCGCGGAGCAAGTCCTGCCAACCATGCTGTTTTCTCCGGCCTTCTCGCCTCAGCTCGTTCACATTATTGACATTGACATTAAATGTCTATATCATTCTATATAAACCCTCCATTTATCTACTTCTGTTCGGGCCCTTTAGCCATCGGCTCAGAAAGTTTTCCCACTCTTGCAGTGGCGTAGTATGCGGGGGGGGGGGGCGCGGGGGGGGGTCATCATGCCCCGGGTGCTACTCACAAAGGGGACGCCAAATGGTATATTTTAATATAATATTATATGGTTTTTGAATGGGGGGCGGGCGCTAAAAAAGGAATTGTGCCCCGGGCGCGAGTTAAGCTCGCTACGCCACTGCACTCTTGGTGTATTTTTTTCATTATCTCCAAAATCTTGTGCCTATCTTAATGAGTAAATTAATGTATAGTTTGATTTGTTTGAATAATAAGATCTCTTATATTATAATATAAATGTGATAGTGTGCTATATTATATAATGACTTTTTATATGCATTCCTACTTCATAAAATATTCTTTACTTTCAGTACCGATTTGCAGAGCTCTTATGCAAAATGAAAGCCATGAGTGTAGAAAACTGCCAGCAATTGAGGAAATACGTAGAGTCCGATTTTGAGTAAAACCCATATTTTTTAATACCAAACTTAATTATTAGGCTATGTGGTATTATTTATTAACTGAAAGACAAAGTCAAATTCCCTCGTTTTGAAACTTATTATTTTGAATTTTCTATATACTGTAGTAAGATTCATATATAATAATGCTCATTTCCAGTGTGCGTTAAATCGAAAGTAAGAATTAATACAATAGTATTCCAGTTTAAAATACAACCATGAAAAAAATCGGATCTGCCCGAAACCAAAAAATAACCTAGCCTACCGATCAAGCATAAGGGGATATCACTCTATGCAAAGGTTTTGCAGGGTACAGCTAGTGTATATTTATTATTAAATTCCCTGCTTTAATGAAGTCATGGGGGGCAGTGCAAAAGGAAAGCATCTAAACCTCATCACTTTAGTAAACATTTATAATGTCTGACTCGTCAACTTCTAATATGATAAAGGAGATCATTGTACCAGTGGAGCTTATAAGGGCAGGGGCATCTTTGGGGCCCAGGGGGTTACGTGCTTAGTGTCTGCAGTTATATCTTCCCCTGCCAGGTGCTGCGTGGGAAGACATTTGCTTATAATATAAACAAAGCTACATAAAAAAATAATTGAATGCAGAAATAAGAGGGGACAACTCTATGGTACCTTTACTGCTGTTTTGTAATGTTTTCTTTTTTACCATCTCGTTGAATGCAAGTTAATAAGGTAATCGATACTTTCTTGATTGGTAAAATTAGAATGTTGTGATTATTTTCCCAGTGGAAACTTCATATATCGGCCAATACCTGAGTTTTTCCAACATCTCTATCGATATGAGTGTCTAGAGCTAGAGGGAAAAGGATCGTAAGTTATATTCACTGTAGACAGTTATGTGATGCACACGTCTTAGAAATATTTATAGAAAAGACATATGCACAAATATTGTGTTGACTACAGACTTTTTATCTTACATTGCTATTAAAAAAACTCTCTATTAATGGCTAATAATTATTTTCCGTTAATAATTTTGTAAAACCAAAAAAAAAATTGATACACAATGACACAATAACATTACTATGAATGCTTTCGGAAATGACAAATAAAACTGACGATGCTTGTTCTGTATAATTTATAATCTGGAGTGCAGATCACAGAATATATATATCATTACATATATGTATTAACTAGATGTTAAGCCCGGCGTTGCCCGGGAAATCTAGGTGTAATGTGAAACCCCATCCTAATCAATTTAATTACTGAATTTTTAAATACGATTAAATAGTTTAATTAGATGCTGATTTATGCCACCTTCCTAATGTGCAGAAACGACCTACATTTTATACGTTAAATAACACATTACGTTAAAAATACTTTTAGCAAATGTCTAGAAAAAAATGCTGCTATTAGTGTTATCTTATTTTTTTAATAGTGTATCTCCTACATATTGATACTTATACATAACAGAATACTACACAAACATGGCGGCTTTCGAATATGCCAGTTTAAAATGACGATGCGTGCTCTTTATAATTTTTATTCATTCAGTTTTTTTATTTTTTTTTATTTTATCCACAGTCAGTCAGCGATATAGCGATGATGTTTGGTTTATTGATTTACTGGGCATCCATCTTCATTGGAAATTTCTTTGAGTTTAAATGCTTGCGCGAAGTAAAGCTTCAAAAGTGAGTTTTACAAGAGCCTGGGTCCCACATGTTACACAGAAAGAATTATGCCGAAAACAGAAATGTTGAGTTCCAAGTCAAATGTAAAACATTTGATGACATGTTTTTTACCTAATGTATTTAAAACAAAGACTTTATTTATAATCAGTATTACATGTGTAATGTACATTATTATAATTTTGTAGACATGTTTTTTTTTCAATTATTAGACATCTAAATAATCAGCTTATCTAAGGAATTCTGTATTTTTTAAACTATTTTTTTTTATTAATTTTTGCACTGCATTGGGTTTATTCTTGTAAGTGTTTGTGTGTGTGTGTGCTAAATTATTTAAAATCATTTTTTTAAAGATTTAAATATTTGAAGTAAATTTTTATTGCAACTTTGTGTAAGGCTTTCCGTCCTGCTTTGTCCTGGTTTATCTTTAAAAAAAACATTGCTTTTTGACACGTAAAAATCTTTTGTTGACTTTGATTCTATTAAAACTCATTAACTAGGTCTATGAGGAGCCGTTCCTAATGCGAAGCCCCCCCCCCCCACACCTCTTAAAATTAATTTCTAACAAACGATGTGCTAATAGAGCCCAAACTAGTACTTATTGCCTAGGGCTTTCCTAATATCTCTGGAAGTCTCTGCCTAAGGCATTTTTTTTGTTTAGACTAGACATGGGGAAAACCACGCCCCCCCCCGACATGTCCGGCCTGAAAGTTTGTAAAATCCGTCCGGCGTAATGCTCCTCTCCGCTCGTACACATCTAACAAATTTTACATTTAATGTTTTATATTATTTCAACTAAACCCTCAATTTATTTGCTGTCGGTCCTGAACGTCTGAGACTCACATTTGTCTGCCCGCCCTTGACGGTCACCGCAAAAGAAAACATACAGTTACATTTTGATGAAAAATATCAGCAAGATGAGCGCAAATGTTATAAAGTTTACTGAACGGGAGCTGATTGCTTTGCTGTTGATAAATTAACATTAATCTATGGCAAATATTTCTATATTTTTGTTAATGTACATTTGCTGAGTTCCAGATCTTATTGAAGGGACACTTCATGGCCTTTTTTTATGGTCACATCACTGGGAGGAGGGGGGGCAACACGTGAATAGAGACCCCATAAATATTTTATTCTTTTCAATGTCTGAAATAGGGGACCCTCCGTTTAACTGGTTCGCTTGGGGGGGGGGTCAATTGTACCTTGGAGCAGGCGAGATTCGCACCAAAAGAAATGAACGTGTTTTTTTTTTTGTATATACCAGTAAGGGCTAGTCAAGGGCTAATAAATACCCGACACCAGGATAGCGCTTGTAGATACTTAAACTAGGGCTAGCCCACTGCCATAGCCCCCACCCCACTCCCCAACCCCCCCAACAGTAGTTGATGCTTTCAGGGCCCGATAGGTACTTTTGCATAACGCACACAGTGGATCCATTCTTAAGTCATTTTGTGCCCCTAGTCAGAGACTGGCATTGATAGTAGGTGGTCATTGACAAATGTACCTGTCGCGGAACTCTTGGCATCAGATTTGTATAGGCAACAGTACTAAGAAGATGTCCCCCCCCCCCCAATAATCAATCGTTCTTATAGTTTTATAATCAGCCCCAAATATAAAAGCAGTTAGAATAATATTTACTTAATAACATCACAACTAAACAACCACACAATGGATTCATTTATATTTATACTATGATGTTGTTTTCGCTTTGTGTATTCTAAACATAGCTGGTATTTGTTATTGTTATGTGTGTATCTGTTTTTTTTTTTAACTTATTAATCTCTATACTTATAAGACGCATTTGTTGTCTGTCTGTCTGTCTGTCTGTCTGTCTGTCTGTCTGTTCCCTTATAACTCAAGATCCAGACAAACAAATATCGTGAAATTTGTTACACATACAAATAATTACATGGGGAAGGTTATAGGACAGGTTTCGTTTCATCTCGATGGGTAGTTTAATTGTATTTAATTTTTTTTTTATTTTAGTATTTTACTATATTAAAGTAATCTCGACGGCGCCATAAATAAAATTCCTCTGTGACGTCATTTCCCGATGGTGCTGTATTGTGCCTTTGTGATCCAAAGAATTGTTGATGTTTTTTCATGCTCTCTGATTTGTACAGTTTGAGGAAGGTAAAGGAATGAAGAGGGATTTTAGAAGAAGTGTGAAGCCATAATAATAAGTATATATATATATATATATATATATATATATATATATATATATATATATAGAGAGAGAGAGAGAGAGAGAGGGGGGGAGGGAGAGAGAGAGAAAGAGAGAGAGAGAGAGGGCAGGGGGGAGAGAGGAAAGGATGGTAGGAGGGAGGGAGGGAGGGGGAGAGGAGGGAGGAATGGACAGGGGGAGAAAAGGAGGGGGAGAGAGGGAGATGGGAGAGGGAGTAGGGGAGAGGGAGCAGGGGGAAAGGGAGAGAGAAAGTAAGGGAGGGAGAGAGGGGGTAGGGAGGGAGAGAGAGGGGAGGGAGGGAGAGAGAGGGTGGGAGAGAGGGAGGGAGAGAGATAAAAAGTGAGGGGGGCAGGGAGGGAGAGAGAGGGAATGGCGGAGGGAGGAAGGGGGAGAGAGGGGGAGGGAGAGAGAGAGGTGGAAAGGGGGGAGGGAGAGAGGAGGGAGAGAGAGTGGAGGGAAGGAGAGAGGGAGAGGATGGGAGAAATGGGAGGAAGAGATAAAGAGAAAGAGGGGGCAGGGAGGGAGAGAGGGAAGGAGGAGGGAGGAGGATGGATGGGGGAGAGAAGGGAGAGAGGGAGATGGGAGAGAGGGAGGGAGAGGGAGGGAGGGAGAAAGGGAGGGAGGGAAAGGGAGAGAGGGAGAGAGAGAGGAAGAGAGAAAGGGGGGTAGGGAGAAAACAGAAGGTAAACAGAAAACCTTATTTTAAACCCGGGCAAAGCCGGGTACTGGCAACTAGTTAATAAAATGACTTTGTAATCAAAACATCCTTTAAACAGAGTATCGTTTAATTATAAAAAAAAAAAGATGCGAAACGATATTTGAAAGAGTGAAAAAAAAAAAGAATGTGTGTATATAAAGTTAGATCCAAAATGCTGTTTGCCTCAACGGGGAGGTTTTTTTATTGGTCAGAAAGATGTCTACAAAGCCTTTGACTACTCACTGCGTAAAACAGTCGCCTAGCAATAAACGTCTTTCTTACCCAGCATACAGGTCAGAAGAGCCAATGCAGCTAACAAAGATTGCAGTACATTTAATGTAGGCCAGTGCAGTCATTACATCAACTGATATGGAACACAATAAGATCATACAGGCCTACACATTTTTTTTTATTACTTTATTCAATCAATACAGCCATTTTAATGCTGATCTGTTTGAAGACTGATTCAAGTCACCAGACATGTGCTAGGTCAGAGACATCCTACAATAATAATTACCGAGGCTAGACACAACCTACAATAGTAGCTATTTAGGCTAGACACATCCTACTATAGTAGCTATCTAGGCAGGCCCGTAGCCAGGTCAAAGGAAGCAGGGGGGTACCTTCTCAGTTTAGTTACTTTTTCTCTATTTTTTCCTCATTTTCTTCTTTTTAAGCGGGGGGGCACTCCAAACCTAGCGGGGTGGGGGGGCACGGCCCCCCAGTGCACCCCCCGGCTACGGGGCTGTATCTAGGCTAGGCATATCCTACAATAGTAGCTGTTTAGGTTAGACACATCCTAAAATACTAACTATCAAGGCTAGACACATCCTACGATAGTAACTATCTAGATAAGACACATCACACTATTGTAACATTCTCTCGCTTTGATACACATGAACATCTATGATCCAAGCCTAAAATAGGTGGCTTAGTGTCCAAACAATAGTATTCTGGATATAAAAAGAAGGATCACGTGAGACCACAAAGGCCGATAACTTCCGTCGTCTAGGTCGACACCCGTTATTGCCAGTGTCAGATGCAGGCTTATGTCGTTTGGGGCCCCGGGCCACAAAAAAACTATTAAGGCCCAATTAAAAACATGTCTCAAAAGGGTTATAATTTTGACTCTGCGGGGCCCATCAGAAGTCGAAGGAAGCAAACAACTATTTTTTTCTGGTTTATTCTGAAAAAAAAAATAATGAAGTAGAGATAACTAATCAATACTTTTGATGTGCATTATATGTGTATTACTAGTAAACATAGGCCCGGTACACAGACCGGTTTGTAGGCACGCATTAAGAGTAGTAAATAGTGATATCTGTTTGAGCGCGTTAACAATAAGTAAAAAAAAAAAGTGACGTAGTTTGAGAAGTTTGCCGTAAAGGGAGATAATTGTAAACAAATGTTTAAATTATTTAAAAATTGTGCACACCAGTTGTTGTTTTTTTTTTTGACTTCAATTACAAATAAATCAATTTTATTTATTTATTTATTTTTTACGTAATGGCAAAGTTTAAAACAAACATACATACACATTTAACAAACTCAGCCGTAAAACAGTAATGCTGTTTTTTTTTATTTGAATAAAAATATCAACCAGCTGATATTACCAAACTATCGTAGATTAGATTCATTTAAAAAAGAAAAACCCAACTCTTTGTACTGAAAAATATGGTTAAGACCTCAGAGATATAAGTCTCACATTAAGTGTGACAGTACATACACAAGGGTTAAACCCTGTCATATAAAGCACTCAAATGTTTTGTTTTTCTAGTTTGACTAGTCTTATTATTTTGGCATTATGTTAGCTTTGGCTTTTCTTGATTGCTTTATTCAGGTTTTTTTGGCACCTCTATGACTTCATAGACCAGGTTATCTGTCGACGAAGAATGTTGTTCTCGGTTTTGATAAAATGATTCCGACTGATTGGAAGCAATGAACTTCGATACAGTGTCTAAATTAACGTATTCCGATTCGGAGTGTTCTGAAATTTGGTTTGTTTCTGATTGGTCCACGATCCTATTACATGTACCTATGTTGTGCTGCTCGGAATTAGAAGTAAGTATTGTCTGAAGTTCAGGGATAGACATGTCCGTCTCTAGCTTCTCAAATAAAGTATGTTGTGTTACTTCCAGGTCACTGGTGGGTGAGGCTATATCTGTCTGTTCGTATATTATGTCATCATTAGCTGTCGAGGAAGAAAAGTGCCTTAGTGGGGCGGCTTGATTTACATTGGGGGTATTGTTGTAACCAGGATGAGTCGATGCAACATAACCTGTTACCATCTCTTCTATAGAAGCATATTCTGCCTCTGGTTCTTGTTCTGGGATGTAGTTATTGGTTGCTGGTTGTTCAGGAAAAGAATGACTTGTTCCTTGTTCTATTTCGGAGTAAAAAGATTCTGACATTTCCGGAATCGGAATCCCTTCCTCTACTCGTGGCTGTTTAAAAATTTGTTTAGAGATTAGTTTAGAGATTTTTTTAGAGATTTGTTTAGAGATTCGACTATCTGTTCCTTTCAGTTTTGAAACATGGTTTTCTACTTGTGGATTATTTGAAATAATGTCACTTGTTCTTGGCAATGCAGATGTACAATCAGCATGTTGAAGATGTAGCAAACTACTGGCTACTGTATGACTGCTTGGATGACTTATATTCGAACTACTTTCTACTATACGACTTCCTGGATGACTTATGTTCGATTGTTTTATTTGCGCCTGTTCTGAACTTGATAATTCGAAATTTGATACATCAGAAATCGAAAATATTCTTGCTGACAGTTCTGAAATAGAATCCAAATCAGGTGCTGAAGGCGTGACTCTGGGATTAGCCCAAAAGTCTGCATCTGGATGGTCAATTTTGGAAGCATTACTGGCACCCAAGTTGCGCATTATCCTCTGACGTATATCGTCAACACTTATGCCTATAGCTCTGTGATTCTCACCTTGCGAAGCCTGGGTTGTTTCATTTGGGAAATTATTAGGAGAAATACGCTGTTGACCGGATTCAGCGACAGCAGGCGTCAACTCTGTTCCGTTTCCCTCCACAACGTCCCCCGACATCACCGGCTGTCGAACCTTCGGGATGGCAGCGAACAGGGGCAATGAAGCGAAGAATACGCCGACACTTCCTGTCACGAAAACGATGAATGACCCTCCGACTTGGATGTCATCTTCGAAAACGACACACTGACGGTCAACAATGGAGTTCAGGCCAGACGGTACAGTGGTTTCAAAAATTATGGCAGCCATCATCAGCAACAGACCTAAAAAGAAGTGATAATACAAACACATAAGGAACAAAATGATTTGATCTATATGATTGAGTGTTAAATCTTTGATTTAAAAAAATGATTTTATGTTAAACATGACGGATAGGGCTTACTAATACATGTGTGTATGTACTTTGTCATTTTGGTTTTCGTCTCGTCTTAGCTTCATATGATTGTATGTACCTTGATATGATTGCATATACCCTGATATGATTGAATGTACCCTATTATGATTGCATGTACCATGATATGATTATATGTATCTAGATTGATTTTCTAAACCCTGATATGATTGTATGCACCCCTGATATGATTGTATGAACCCTGATATGATTTTATGAACCCTGATTTGATTGTATGCACCCTGATATGATTGTATGTACCCTGAAATGATGGTATGGACCCTGATATGATTGTATGCACCCTGATATGATTGTATATATCCTGATATGATTGCATGTACCCTGATATGATTGTATGTACCTTGAAATGATGGTATGGACCCTGCTATGATTGTATGCACCCTGGTATGATTGAATGTACCCTGATATGATTGTATGTAGTTAGATTGATTTTATGAATCCTGATATGATTGTATGCGCCCTGATATGATTGCATGTACCGTGATATGATTGCATGCACCCTGATATGATTGTATGTACCTTGAAATGATGGTATGGACCCTGCTATGATTGTATGCACCCTGGTATGATTGAATGTACCCTGATATGATTGTATGTAGTTAGATTGATTTTATGAATCCTGATATGATTGTATGCGCCCTGATATGATTGCATGTACCGTGATATGATTGAATGTACCCTGATATGATTGAATGTACCCTGATATGATTGAATGTACCCTGATATGATTGCATGCACCCAGATATGATTGCATGTACCCTGATATGATTGTATGCACATTATAATGACAAAACTGTTGTTCCCATTTACCTCCACTTCCAACGAGGGCTGCCACAAGGTAGAAACCTTTCAAACACTTCAACTCTTTGTTCTTCAAGGTGAACACCACTGAGGCGATGCCACCGCTGAAGGCTACCATGAGTCCCAGTGTGAGAATCGCTAAGAAAGCGTCCAAGTTATTCACTGGAAGATATAAAGCTTGTGTTGAAGCATGTGGAGGACAAGTGTAGAAATAGGTGAATAGAAAGATAGATACGCGTCCGAATTAAAGTTTAGAAAAGGCATTTCTACACACAGACACACACATACACATTGTATGTATACATGTACGCTTGTATTAGAAAATGGAATAAAGTCATGTACAGACGCACGCACACTGCCACCCCCCATATATATATATCATATATATATATATATATATATATATATATATATATATATATATATATATATATATTAGGGCTGCTGATTATACTGCGTTAATTTGCGATTAACGCGTCAAAAAAATTTGCGATTAAAATTTTTAACGCAACACTTAAATGCGTTAATTTGACTAAATGCGGAAAGTTCACCAAAACGATAAATAACAGAATTTCACCATTTGAAGTTTAAGTTTCGTCCACTTATTAAGTAGATCTACCACACCCACCCTGCCGCAATTTGCACATACCCTCACCCCCAGGTATGTCGACAGATGAAGATATGATGAAGATGTTTTGGTTATTTAGCCCTTCGACAAGTAAACTCCTGCTCCCTTTCCGGTCGATGTAAAAAGAGAAAACTTTCAGTCACTAGTTTACATTATATACTGTAGTGTATAGGTGGAGGTATAATGAACCCGTTTACAATTAGATCAAAATAACGAGATGCTAGAAATTTTGTATCATCATTTTTCTTGCGCATAATTTTGTATCGTATTTTGATAGTATAACATCTTGCTAGTACATCTGTACCCGAGACAGTGGCTATATTTTTCATAATTATTGTGATACTGAGTTAAATTTTATATATGGCTGTTGATTTACTGCAATTAAAGCGTAATTAATGCGTTAAATATATGCGATTACATTTTTAACACAAACACCTAAATGCGTTAAATTTTACCCAAATGGTGTTATTTCAGAGCTGCAGATAAAATTTAAAAAATCAGTAAATAACCCAATTCTATAACCAGATCAGACGAGATTTAAAAAAAAAAGGAAGAAAAAAAAACCCGAACACGTTTACATACAATCATATCAGCTATATGATCTTGAAACAATAGGATTGCCATTTCTTAATTCAAACTTAATTCAAACTTATGACCCTGAATAATGCAATTAGTGAACATCTGCACGTGTTATAGTTTGATTGACAAGTGTCATGGCTTTGAAACAATGTAACTTGTGGTTGGTAAGTGACGTCATCTACCAATATTAACACCACCCACCTCCCGACCAATACAACCACAGTCGGTGAGTTGAAGGACAAATTTACTTTTAATCTTCTTTTGAAGTTTTTGCTTTGCGCGTCGCAGTCTATAAATGTTATTCTTATATTCTTTCATTCATTTACTTTCTTACTATCAACTATTTGTTCAATGTTTTAGTGAACAACAAAAAAGATTTTTTTTATCGGTCTGTCAGTTATATTAATAAAAAAATATTGTGTAAAATGACACTCTTTGATGTTATCGGTCGGCTTTCATTTTTCATCTTCTGTTCTTTCTTTCCTGTTGATGACACACTTTATAACAAGTCGCGACCCACATGTGAGACTGAGAACAAATGAACAAGGATGCTTACTTGCTCGCGTCAAAAAATGAGTCGAACATTGCAAGGTCTGGCTTGTCAAAGACGTCTCACACACACATACACACACATACACACACACAAAGGTTTAATAATATATTGCTTAGGCCAAGTAAGTGCAAAAAAATAACACGTTGTTATTATTTTAAAATCGCATGTTGATAGAATTAAAAAATGTTACAATTAATAAATGAAGTATTTTTTTCGATTAATTATGCGTTAATTTGCGATATTTTTTTAAATTATGCGTTAATTTAGATTAAAATTTTTAATCGAACAGCAGCTCTACTTTAAAGTATTACGAATAATGATATTTTATAGTATGATTTATTGTAATTAAAACATTTTCATTTTGATATTATTTTGTTAGTATATTCTTAGTACGACATATTGGGGGCTGTCCATTAATTACGTCAACAAAATAGGGGGGAGGGGGGTCAGAAACTTTTTTACAATTGTTGACAAGGGGTAGGGGGGGAGGTCAAGAAAAATTGAAGTCAACAATGTTACTTTTTTTAAAATTAAATATAATTACTTAATAAATAGGAAAATTACGCAACGTTTGTAGTCCTGTGTTACACACTCACTTTAACATTCAGTATTTTAATATAACTAACTACATTCCTAATAATTTTGCCACATAAACATTTTGGAAGCCACCTTTTTAGGGGGGGTGTTGTAATCAAATGGTGACGTAATTTTATAGGGGGGGGGGGTTCTGGAGGTTTTACACTGGTATAGTTCTGGTAAAACACAAGGGTTCGATTTAACGCCGGGGATACTCCCGCACTGAGAATCGTCAATCCCGGCTCTGCTTTAGCTATTATATCACTGCCAGGGAGGAAAACATAGACATTTTCCCCTGCTATGGAGATTATTTTTTCATCCACGTTCTGGGCCGACACGGGTAATTTTGCTAGACAATGCTACCTACCAGTACTAGTTGATCTAAAGTACTAGTTCTTTTCTCATTTATTCTCATTTTATGCCTTTAAGTTCCAATTTTTTTCTCACTTCAAATAGGGGATTCAGAAGACAATTTAGTTTCTGCTTCATATAGTTGTGTCTGCTTCATAGAGCGATGTGTGACACAGATGAATCAGACAACTGCTATAGCAGTTCTTTTTTTGGTCAATTAAACTTCAATCGGACCAACGCCATAGCAGAAGCTGTTATTTATCGATGAAAGTTCAATCAAACTACGGCTGTATGTTCGATTTCTTAAAACAGCGGTAACGTAATGTACGTCTGTTGTTAATTGTGTGTCGAGTAGTAGTAATCTACTAACTCGATAATTTTTTTTTCTTTTTTTTTTAACGCCGCCATTGCCAGCATGGTAGGGTGTAGTGTGACTACCACACCAACATTGTTGGCGGCGCTGATGCACGTCTGCCATGCCTATAGAGCGGCGGGGTGAGTGTGCCCGCTATCATCTGCGGGGATGGCAGAAAGATGGGTTTTAATCCTTGCCCAAACTGGCCAGAACAGCAGGGTGTGTGTACTGCCGGTCGGCCAGAATGGCAAGGAAAGGGGTTTTTCCTGCCACTCGGACAGAGGGGAGGGTGTAGTGTGCCTGTACCCTCAGCCGGAAATGGCAAGCTGCGCAGGTGTGCTTGAGTGGAACGGAGTGGAAGGGTGTTGTGTGCCGACCACATCCGTCACCACCGCCAGCGATGAATACTGCGGTCTCGGATAGTCCTCATTGACCACAGTACCACCACCCTGACTAGAGATCCCCTATGATCCATCCCCAGTGGATCATGGTATGTCTCTCAGCCCAGGAAGGAGAGCTCACAACATATTTTGTGATACTCCCTTTTTTTTTTTTTTTTTTTTAAATAATTTATTCTTGATAAAAAACAGTTACAATGACAGATAACATGGTATTAAATACATAGTAACATTGATAAAAGAATCTTATTGTATTAAGTAATATACATATTTACATACAAGTTATTTTAATATTAATCTACATCTCAATTAGAAATTCTTAGAACTGTGAGGTAAAATTCCATATATATACATTTATATTATAATACAGTAAATAGATTGATACCACTTTATACATATTTCTACTACAGGAGCTTTTTGTAACCAGTTGAAATTAGAATGTTTACAAAGTAATATATAATTAATAGCATTATTTAGAAATGTTTTGACATAGCATATTTTGTATACATTTATATTTTAGACGAGTAAGTACATCAATGCCACTTGTGATACTCCCTATCAGTACAGCTACATGTACAAAATAATTAACTATTTTCAATATACAATGTATCTATTCCTTTAATGTAATCATTATGGGCTTTAACTAATTAACTTTTTGACCTCAAATATAAAAATTGGTGCTTTTAAAAAAGAATTATTAGAAAATTACTGTTTTAATACTAAATCGGTATCAAATATAGCTGCAAATCTGTAACAAATAATACTTTGTTATATAAGTATTCTATTATTGTAATCATTTTGTATTTCAAAGAATTAACTCCCTTGAATTATCGATATTTTTAGAGCATTTTCTAAAAAAAAATGCTCTATTGTCCCCGTTTTGTCTGTCCGTCTGTCCGTCATCACCCTAGATCTCAACAACCATAAGTCCTAGACCCATGATGTATATATCATTTTGTAGGTCTTGGCCTGCCAAGAAATGACTTTTTTTCATTTCGCGATCTGACCTCTCAGGGCCGTAAAAGGGGCCTTAGTACCGTTTTTTACTATATAAGCTATATTAATAAAGGAGCGCTATATCTCAGCAACTATAAGTCCTAGACCCATGATGTATATATCATTTTGTAGGTCTTGGCCTGCCATGTGTACATCAAAAGTTCATTTTGCGATAGGATTTCTGAGGGCCGGGCTTCAGGGCTCCTAAGGGGCTTATATATTATATATACACCTTGTACGTTCAATAACCCGTTCATTTGGTGCGAAATACTGCAGCACGTAGTTTCACCAAGATTTATTAAGAAACTCATCAAATGAAATAGTAAGCTTGTGGTCTGAGTTTAATTGAAAGTATCAGAGCTATGCAACAATTGACGGAGTTTTCGGACGATTAAATGACTATAATTTCGAATGTTTTCAATTATGAGTCCTATTTCAGTAACCACAAACCACTTGTAGTTAGATTTAAGAGACAATAATTTTTTTTCAAATATAAAGAAACGTCTTTATAATTTATTTTTTTACAGATATATGCATTACACAATTGAATTTATAAACATTTCCAAAATTTACAAATAATTACTGAAAGATAGCATACGTTCTGATACATAACATGAAAATGCGCTAACACGTCCTGTGTCCAGAATGGAACAGGCTTAATTGCTTGTTTTAATTGTTAATTCGCTCGTCAAGCTTAAAAATAAAAGCCTGACAGGAATGCATTTTTAAATGTCGGAAAGATTGATGCTGAGTCAAATTTAAAGAACGATGCTGCTGGCACACACCCGTAGTTCCAACTTTTGAGGAAGCCCCACAAAGCTTAAAGCGTTGGTATTGAAACTGTTATATTACTTTCTTTTTTAATTTGTTTTTTAGAAATGGGTCCTCTAACTTTTGATATATTGGAACATAAATTATACTATTTCTCATTCAAGTATTACATTTTGATGTTATTCAAATAGATATGTCTTTTATTACCTTTAAAGTAATCCGAATAATGATATTTTATAGTATGATTTATTGTAATTAAAACATTTTCAGTTTGATATAATTTTGTTAGTATATTCTTAGTACGACATATTGGGGGCTGTCCATTAATTACGTCAACAAAATAGGGGGGAGGGGGGGGGTCAGAAATTTTTTTTACAATTGTTGACAGGGGGTAGGGGGGAGGCATGTTGATAGAATTAAAAAATGTTACAATTAATAAATAAAGTATTTTTTTCAATTAAATATGCGTTAATTTGCGATATTTTTTTTAATTATGCGTTAATTTCGATTAAAATTTTTAATCGAACAGCAGCTCTAATATATATATATATATATATAGTCATTGGTAGAGAATTTTTAAAGGCATTTGTGCAAATGGAAAGATAGGTAGATAGATATATAATTATGATATTTCATGAAAAGAATGATTTGCATTTAACGTACGATGAGAAAACATTGGAAAAATGGTGTACTTTGTGTCGGATTGTTGAATCAGAGGGTGTTTTGTGAACCTGTTATGGATGACCACCCGGTATGCATGCCCACCAGATATGCATACCCACCCGTTCCGTTATGCATGCCCACCAGCTATGCATGCCCACCCGTTCCGTTATGCATGCCCACCAGCTATGCATGCCCACCCGTTCCGTTATGCATACCCACCAGTTATGCATGCCCACCCGTTGCGTTATTCATACCCACCAGTTATGCATGCCCACCCGTTCCGTTATGCATGCTTACCCGTTATGCATGCCCAGCAATATCTCTTTACATGGAGATAGTGTTTGTTTATGGTTATCGTACCTTTCGCTTGAGAAAATCTACCACATTCGAAAGCTGGACAGCATGGCGCAATCCCCTTTTGTTCTCCGGATGATGGCCGAATCAGCCACGTGGCAGAGGAAATTGAAGCGATGATCAAAATAAGTGAGACGACATAGAGTATCCAAGCGGTCAAGATCAGCTTCTTGAAGCACGGCCTAGTTACGGACATGATGACCTATAACAATAGCTCTGTCAGTGACTCCCTGTTTGACCACTTGGTCCACGGACTCTCAAAGCATCAGCGCATCGACTGCTATACGGGTTGATTCGTTCAGTAGTTTCCCCCAAACGTATTGCAAGCTAACTCCAACGACACACACTGAATATGATAAAAATCAAGACTTTATTATAATTTTTATTTTTTTATTTTAAATAGAGGAAATAATTTTTATTTATGAAATCTAAATAACAAACGGTTAGTCTTATATCTAAATAAACAAGTAACAGAGGTTTTACAATGTATCTAAATTAACAAATATCAGTGGTTTAACAGTGTATGTAACTTAAGAAATAACAGCGGTTCAACAATGTATCTAAACTAACAAGTAACAGTGGTTTAACAATGTATCTAAGTTAAAAAGTAACAGTGGTTTAACAATGAATCTAAGTTAACAAATAACTGCGGTTTAACAATTTAAGTTAACCAGTAACAGTAGTTTAACAAGGCAAATTTGATCTTCGATTCAATGGAATTCATTTTTGGCACTGATGCTAAACCTATTGAGTAATGGCGGTTAAGATTAGTTGGTAACTCTAAGAGTTTGAAAAAGGAATTACAATGTGTCGTATCTCTTAATTAGACATTGGAAGACGTATAACTCTTCTTATAAATGAATAGTTCATTGAATAGCTTGCCCCTGATTAATCCCTAATGTGTGATGACTCATTTAACGGGTAATGCGGTCACGTGAGCATTGAAGTGCGGAAAGAAAGGCCCCCAAAGTCAGATTATCTCGAGAACTCAAAACTAGACGGGCGCTGGGCATCGCCTGTCTCCTGCCACTACCTGATCCAATAACTTTTTTTTTTTAAAACAACGACTTGTTAATTGGACTCGGTCATTTTTTGTTGAGTTTAACCCTGTGTGTATCTCACTCATTTTTTGTTGTGTTTATTCCGGTGTGTATCTCGCTCATTATTTGTTGTGTTTATTCCGGTGTGTATCTCACTCATTATTTGTTGTGTTTATTCCGGTGTGTATCTCGCTCATTATTTGTTGTGTTTATTCCGGTGTGTATCTCGCTCATTATTTGTTGTGTTTATTCCGGTGTGTATCTCACTCATTATCTGTTGTGTTTATTCCAGTGTGTATATCACTCATTATTTGTTGAGTTTACCACTGTGTGTATCTCACTCATTATCTGTTGTGTTTATTCCGGTGTGTATCTCACTCATTATCTGTTGTGTTTATTCCGGTGTGTATCTCGCTCATTATCTGTTGTGTTTATTCCGGTGTGTATCTCACTCATTATCTGTTGTGTTTATACTGGTGTGTATCTCACACATTATCTGTTGTGTTTATTCCGGTGTGTATCTCGCTCATTAACTGTTGTGCTTATTCCGGTGTGTATCTCACTCATTATTTGTTGTGTTTATTCCGGTGTGTATCTCACTCATTATTTAATGTGTTTATTCCGGTGTGTATCTCACTCATTATTTGTTGTGTTTATTCCGGTGTGTATCTCACTCATTATTTGTTGTGTTTATTCCGGTGTGTATCTCACTCATTATCTATTGTGTTTATTCCGGTGTGTATCTCACTCATTATTTGTTGTGTTTATTCCGGTGTGTATCTCACTCATTATTTGTTGTGTTTACCCCGGTGTGTATCTCACTCATTATCTGTTGTGTTTCAAATTATCTCGTTGAGGCGTCTCAACATGAAATAAGTTCATACTTTGTTTCAACTTAATAAACTTGTTACTGTATATTTCTTGTATCCGATGTTCGTCCGAATATCATCAGACTCACAACCCACTGTGCAAGACAGAGCTACTAGTTCTATAAACACCAGACAGATGATCTTAAAAGTACCGACACCTTGGTAGGGTTTGACGTGTGTGGCCTTGAAGCAATACCCCCCTCCCTCCCCCACCACCATCGTGTCGGGGGCACCTCTATAATGATCTAATGAGACACTTCCGTCCCGTAAGTCTATAGCTCCTATAATTATTGCCCCTGCTTGAAACTTAAGCATTACATTAAATCGAATTCATTCATATAGTGTAAATGAAAGGAGATAATTAGAACCAATTCAGAGCTGTACGAACTGTACGAAGAACCAAATATAACAGCTGAAATTAAAATGAATAGATTAAGGTGGGTAGGGCACATAGAACGAATGGAAAACAACAGAGGTCCAAAAGCAATATATAAGGCAACACCCAATGTACTATTAAATAATAGCCGACGGTTAACATTGCTTTCAATTACAATCAACATTAATTTTCAATTATGCATACACTCATATTCACACGTTTTAACAATATGAATGAAAAAATACAGGAACCATTCTGTGAAGAGATTTTTTTTTTTAAAGCTGTTTTAAAAAGGCAATTGGATATAATTTATACATATATATATATATATACATGGTGGGCAAAAAAAGTGAGAACATCATATTCATATAACAGACGAATTATCAATTATTTAAAAATATAATTTAATTAATTGTATTGTTTCATGTAATTTTGTTTGCAAAGTATTTAGCCAATCAGAAAACATGTACAATGTGTCCTCCCTGCTTATCAACAATTTTTTTCTAAGCGTACAGCTAAACAAACTTTTGATATAATTATATTACGTTCTACGCAATGTTCTCATTTTTTTTGGCCTACCCTGTATATATATATATATATATATATATATATAAGAAAATCAGGATCCATTGGATACCATCCTCCCGCCTTTACATTGCTATTTCTTCACTGCAGACATTGGTTGCACCAGGTGGACGTAACCCATTAACGGGAGGAAAAAAAATCGCCAGGGACAATCAATCTCTTTCTCACCGAAAAAAGCAAAAGGTGTTATTTGGTCTGCGCATATAAATGTCTTGATGGAAGCCACATTGCAAATGGTGAAATGTTTCAGTTTTCGTGATTTAATTTAGTGGTACTCCATTCTACAGTCGCTGTTCACAGTAAAGTGGACTTAATATTCGCAAGGTAATTCTCTGTGTCATTTTTCTGTCTAAATGTCTGTCTCATTCTATGTCTGTCTGGCTGTGTAATTAATCTATAGAACTTTTCGTACGTCCGGCAATTTACCTGCTTATCAGTCAACGGGTCGGTTGGTGCGTTCATCTGTCTGTCTGTTTATTCAACCCTCTCATAAAAAAATCCACAAAACGTGTGTCTGATGAACGTACACAATAAATGTACATTTAGCCAAGTCAAACGCACGGTTCTCTATTTTGTGGAAGGCGTTGAATCAAAATATAATATTCGCTCTCTCTCTCTCTCTCTCTGTCTTTCTCTCTCTCTTCCTCTCTCTCTGTCTTTCTCCCCCACTCTCTCCCTCTCTGTCTTTCTCTCACACCCTCTCTGTCTTTCTCTTTCTCCCTCTCTGTCTTTCTCTCTCTCCCTCTCTGTCTTTCTCCCCCTCTCTGTCTTTCTTACTCTTTCTCTCCTTTCTTTCTCCTCCTCTCTCTCTCTCTCTGTCTTTCTCCCTCTCTCTCCCTCCCTCTCTGACTATCTCCCATTCTCTCTCCCTCTTTCTCTGTCTTTCGCCCTCTCCTCCTCTCTCCTCGTCTTTCTACCCCTCTCTCTATCCCTCTCTGTCTTTCTCCCTCCCTCTCTGAATATCTCCAATTCTGTCTCCCTCTCTCTCCGTCTTTCGCCCTCTCCCCCTCTCTCCTTGTTTTTCTACCTCTCTCTCTCCCTTTCTCTGTGTCTTTCTCTCCCTCTCTCTCTCCCTCCTGCTCTCCTTGTATTTTCCCCTCTCTATATGTCTTTCTCCCACTCTCTCTTCCTCTCTCTGTCTTTCTCTCACCCCCCCCCCCCAGTCTCCATATCTCTCTCTCTCTCTCTCCCTTCCTTTCCCCTTCTCTCATAATCAGCCAAGCAATTTAAAAGTTAACGGCTTTTGGGGGTGACCCAGCTTAGGATTGGGGGGGGGGGAAGGGGAGGAGGAAAAAGCAGTTGTAGATTAAATTGCCACCAAATCATGTAAACTCTTTTGGTTCCGCATATATTATTATCATCTCAGAGCTGCGGACATCTTTTCTGAATGTCTATTTTAGTATTTTAATAGATAAACACCAAAACGTTTCAGAAAAAATAATGCCACACACAACTGCAGATGAATTCGATTTATTGGCCTCTAATGACGAGGAGCCGACTAACGAGGATACAATAATGTATGCGGATGACGAAGACCCAACATACGATGACGCAGCAATGTATTCAGAAGATGAAGAGCCAACATACGATGACGCAATGTCTTCTGCTGACGAAGAACCAACCAAAGTCGATGCGGTGCCTTCAAACGACAAGGCGACCACAAAACATGAGCCCACCATAGACGACACCCACACCACTGGCGCATATATTCAGAAAACCCTGCCTCAACCAGTGAGCGAGAAAATCTTCAAGATGCCCTCAGCTGACGTGGAAGCTGCGGAGGATCCCGATGATACCTCGATGGATGCCTGGGCGATTGTGTTCGTCAAACGAGAAACGACCGTTCCACTGCGCACGTTCATTATCATGCTCACAGTGTGGGATTTGTCAGCCAAATGGCGGGGTAAGTATCATTATGTTTTTTTTTTTGTAGCGAATCCCGTCTTAATGCATGCCCCCCCTTCCCCTTCCCACCTCCCTTGCCCTTCCTTCCAAGAAAATTAGCATACCGAGAGGGTGTGGGCGGGTGGAGTGCATATTTAACTAGACAGTAGAGGCCTACACATCCAGAACGCATTGACATACATACCGTTATGCAGGCCCGTAGCCAGGTCAAAGTAAGCAGGGGCGCCACCAATACCCAGCAAGGGGGGCACCTTCTCATTTTAGTTGCTTTTTCTTTATTTTTTTCCTCTTTTTCTTTTTTTTTAAGCGGGAGGGGGGCACTGGGAGGGGGGGGGGCTGCCGTTATGACGGGATTTATATAGACCAAGCAAGGCGTAGGAAAACCCTATCCACAAAAGTTTCAGAACCACTGTACTACAGTTTCATAATTGAACAGTTTTGTGATCTTTTGAGAACAGCATAACAAACGGTGACCCTATAAGGTTTAAAGTTTTGTTGGTGCCGAAAATTCCCAACCTTGTTTTTTTTTGTTTTTATTAGAGTGTATGTGGTAAATAAAAACCACTTTCTTTCTTGTGAGTTTTTTAGTCTTGAAGGTGGGGGGGGTCAGGCCCATAGCGTGCGGGGGTCCAGGGGGGGCCTGCACCTCCTGCGTTTGTCTGCCTCCCCCTGCTTATTTGTTCTACTTAGTAAAATGTATTACCTGCCCCCCCCCCCATGCTATAACCCCCCCTGCTGTAGAATGCCTGCCGCCCCCCCTGTAGAATTTTCGCGCTACGGAGCTGGTGGGGGGTGAGTATGGGGCATGACATTGATTTTCCCCAGGAACACTGTATGGCTATTCTGTGTGATGCTATTTATTATAACTTGTCACTTAAATGTAAAGTCAATCTTTTTGTAAGTACATTTATCTTTTCGTGTACAGACACAACTAAATAAATGGCTTTATGGTACACTAACTCCCTTTTCGTATACAGAATCAACAAATTGTATAGTGCTTGACACAGGTAAACCTGGTACCTATAGCACAAACACTTTAAACAAAAAATTCAAGGTGAATAAGAGATTAGCATGGGCCGTTATACTCGTGACAGAGACTTGTAACGAGGATTGTGTCCCCCCCCCCCCCTAGGCATTTTAATTGACAAGTGAAATGGTCTTTAAATCATTCCCCCTTTTCTTGTAGGTGTGTTTGGATGCTCGTCGTTGAGACGAAAAAGCACCAGACCGTGGCATGGTATAACAACCTTCGGGATGCACCTGATCCATCGGTCTGCTATACTGTCTTCAAAGGGCGTGGCTACGAACGACGCGCGTTACTCCACGAGGTAAATGTACAAGGTTTAAAATCTGCGTCTATCTATCTATCTATCTATCTATCTATCTATCTATCTATCTATCTATCTATCTATCTATCTATCTATCTATCTATCTATCTATCTATCTATCTATCTATCTATCTATCTATCTATCTATCTATCTATCTATCTATCTATCTATCTATCTATCTATCTGTCTGTCTGTCTGTCTGTCTGTCTATCTATCTATCTATCTATATACATATATATATATATATATATATCAGTCTGTCTGTCTGTCTTTCTGTCTGCCTGTCCGTCCGTCCGTCTATCCAACCATCCATCCATCCATCCATCCATCCATCCATCCACCAATCCATCCATACATACATCCATACGCCCACCCGTTTGTCTCTATCGGTCCATCTGTATGTCTATCATTCTACCTACCTGCCTGCCTGCCTGCCTTTCCGTCTGTCTTCATGCCTGCATATCTGTCTCTCAGCCTTTTTTTTTTGCTTTCTATTGTCATCCATGCGTCTATTTCAGACATGGGTAAACTACGTTCCGCGGAGCAAGTCCTGCTGTTTTCTCCGGCCTTCTCGCCTCAGCTCGTTCACTTTATTGACGTTGATATTAATTTTCTATATCATTCTATATAAACCCTCCATTTATCTACTTCTGTTCGGGCCCTTCAGCCATTGGCTCAGAAAGTTTTCCCACTCTTGCAGTGGCGTAGTAGGGGGGGGAGGCTAGGGGGGTCATCATGCCCCGGGCGCTACTCACAAAGGGGACGCCAAATGGTATATTTTACATATAATATTATATGGTTTTTGAATGGCGGGGGGCGCTAAAAAAGGTATTGTGCCCCGGGCACGAGTTAAGCTCGCTACGCGACTGCACTCTTGGTGTATTCTTTCATTTTATCTCCAATATCTGTCACTCCCTTACCTAGTCGTGCATATCTTAATGAGTAAATTAATGTATAGTTTGATTTATTTGAATAGTAAGCTCTCTTATATTATAAGATAAATGTGATAGTGTGCTATATTATACAATGACTTTTTATATGCATTCCTACTTTATAAAATACTCTTTACTTTCAGTACCGATTTGCAGAGCTCTTATGCAAAATGAAAGCCATGAGTGTAGAAAACTGCCAGCAATTGAGGAAATACGTAGAGTCCGACTTTGAGTAAAAACCCATATTTCTTAATACCAAACTTAATCATTAGGCTATGTGGTATTATTTATTAACTGAAAGACAAAGTCAAATTCCCTCGTTTCGAAACTTATTATTTTGAATTTTCTATATACTGTAGTAAGATTCATATATAATAATGCTCATTTCCAGTGTGCGTTAAATCGAAAGTAAAGAATGAATACAATAGTATAACAGTTTAAAATACAATCATGAAAAAAATCGGATCTGCCCGAAACCAAAAAATAACCTAGCCTACCGATCAAGCATAAGGGGATATAACTCTATGCAAAGGTTTTTGCAGGGTACAGCTAGTATATTTATTATTAAATTCCCTGCTTCAATTAAGTTATGGGGGCAGTACAAAGGGAAAGCATCTAAACTTCATCACTTTAGTAAGCATTTATAATGTCTGACTCGTCAACTTCCAATATGATATCTTAAAGGAGATCATTGAACCAGTGGAGCTTATAAGGGCAGGAGCATCTTTGGGGGCCAGGGGTTACGTGCTGAGTGTCTGCAGTTATATCTTTTCCTGCCAGGTACTGCGTGGGAAGGCATAGTAATATCGTTCAATATGTTCATTTGCTTATAATATAAACAAAGCTACATAAAAAAATAATTGAATGCAGAAATAAGGGGAGAGAACTCTATGGTACATTTATTGCTGTTTTGTAATGTTTTTTTTTTACCATGTCGTTGAATGCAAGTTAATAAGGTAATCGATACTTTCTTGATTGGTAAAATTAGAATGTTGTGATTATTTTCCCAGTGGAAACTTCAAATATCGGCCAATACCAGAGTTTTTCCAACATCTCTATCGATATGAGTGTCTAGAGCTAAGAGGGAAAAGGATCGTAAGTTATATTCACTGTAGACAGTTATTATTTTATGCAGACATGTCTTCGAAATATTTATAGAAAAGACATATACACAAATATTGTGTCGACTACAGACTTTTTATCGTACAGAAGACTCATCGCTATTTAAAAAGATCTCTAATGATGACTAGTAATTATTTTTCACTTTTTTTAATAGTGTAACACCAAAAGAAAATTGATACACAATGCCACAATAATATTACTATGTATGCTTTCGGAAATGACAAATAAAATTGACGATGCTTGTTCTGTATAATTTATAATATGAAGTGAAGACCACAGAATATATATATATATATATATAAATACATATATATATATATATATCATTGCATTTTTTACATATATAAATTGTATATATATATATATATATATATATATATATATATATATATGCCTATATATATATATCATACAGAAACCGCATAGTTATTTAAAAATACCTTTAGTAATGACTAAAAAAATGCTGCTATTTGTGTTATCTTATTTTTTAATAGTGTATCACCTACATATTGATACTTATACACAATAGAATACTGCACAAACATGGCGGCTTTCGGATATGCCAATTTAAAATGACGATGCGCGCTCTGTATAATTTATATTCATTCAGTTTTTTTTTTTTTAATTTTATCCAAAGTCAGTCAGCGATGTAGCGATGATGTTTGGTTTATTGATTTACTGGGCATCCATCTTCATTGGAAATTTCTTTGAGTTCAAATGCTTGCGCGAAGTAAAGCTTCAAAAGTGAGTTTTACAAGATCCTGGATCCCACATGTTACACAGCAATAATTATGCCGAAAAGAGAAATGTTGAGTTCCAAGTCAAGTGTAAAACATTTGATTACATGTTTTTTACCTAATGTATTTAAAATCAACACTTTATGTATAATCAGTATTACATGTATAATGTAAATTATTAAAAATTTTGTAAACATGTTTTATTTTTTCAGTTAATAGGCATCTAGATAATCAGCTTATCTAAGGAATTCTGTATTTTTTTTTTATTATTTATTTTTTTTTGCACTGCATTTGGTTTATTCTTATAACTGTGTGTGTGTGTGTGCTAAATCATTTAAAATCATTTTTTTAAAGCTTTAAATATATGAAGTAAATTTTTATTGCAACTTTGTGTAAGGCTTTCCGTCCCGCTTTGTCCTGGTTTATCTTAAACAAAAAATCATTGATTTTTGACACGTAAAAATCTTTTGTTGACTTTGATTTAATTAAAACTCATTAGCTAGGTCTAATGGAACCGTTCCTTATGGGAAGCCCCCCCCCCTATAATTAGTTTCTATCAAACTATGCTAATAGAGCCCAAACTAGTACTTATTGTCTAGGGCTTTCCTAATATCTCTGGAAGTCTCTGCCTAAGCCCTTGATTTGTTTAGACTACAAGCCCCCCCCCCCTGACATGTCCGGCCTGAAAGTTTGTAAAATCCATCCCGCACAATGCTCCTCTCCGCTCGTTCACATCTAACAAATTGTACATTAATGTTTTATATTATTTCATCTAATCTCTCAATGTATTTGCTCTCGGTCCTGCGCGTCTGAGACTCACATTTGTCTGCCCGCACTTGACGGTCACTGCAAAAGAAAACAGTTACAATTTGATGAAAATATTAGCAGGATTAGCGCAAATGTTATAAAGTTTACTGAAAGGGAGCTGATTGTTGTGCTGTTGGTAAATTAACATTATAGCTATGGCAAATATTTCTGTATTTTGTTAATGTACATTGGCTGAGTTCCAGATCTTATTGGCGGAACACTTCATGGCCTTTTTTTTAACGGTCACCTAACTGGGGGGGGGGGGGTCAATACGTGAAATGAGGCCCCATTCTAACTACCCGTAAATATTTTTTCTTTTAAATGGCTGCAATAGGGGGACCCTCCGTTACACGGATTAGCTTCGAGGCCCATTGTACTAATATGACGGCTTTGGAGCAGGTGAGATTCGGACTACAAGTAGTGTACATGTTTTTGATATACAAGTAATTGCTAGTCAATTCAGTACACCAGACACCAGAACAGTTCTTGTGGATACTTAAACTAGGTCTAGCCAACTGCCTTAGCCCTCCCCCCCCATTCCCCAATCACAAACAATATCTGATACTTTCAGGGCCCGACAGGCACTTTTGCATAGCACACACAGTGGATCCATTCTTAAGTCATTTTGTGCCCCTAGTCATAGACTGGCATTGATAGTTGGTGGTCATTGACAAATGTACCTGTCGCGGAACTCTTGGCATCAGATTTGTATAGGCAACAGTACTAAGATGATAGGGGCCCTTTTTTTCTATCTGGGGTCTTAGGCAGCGATCTAATTTTCCTACCTATAAGAACGGACCTGGTACACAATTATATATTAAAAATTCTTTGTGTGCGGCCCCTCCCCCCGCCCTTCAATAATCAATATTTCTTTTAATTTTTATAATCAGCCACACATATATAAGCAGTTAGAATAATATGATTCATTGTATATTTATGCTATAATGTTGTTTTCGCTTTGTGTTTTCTAAACATAGCCGGTATTTGTTATTGTTATGCGTGTATTTATCTATTTTATTTTTTTTAATTATTAATTAATAAAATGACTTTGTAATCAAAACATCATTGAAGCAACGTATCGTTTAATTATAAAAAAAAGATGCGAGACATATATGCAGTGGATTCCGCTTAATTGGGACACCGCTTAATTGGGACAGCCGCTTATTTGGGACGAATCTCAAAGGAACCAACCAAGAAGCCAATAGGAAATGTGTATGTTTAATTGGGACAGCCGCTTAATTGGGACAAAAAGCCTCGGTCCCGATGTGTCCCAATTAAGCGGAATCGACTGTATATATATATATATATATATATATATATATATATATATATATATATATATATATATATATATATGCAAGAGTGAAAAAAAGAATGTGTGTATATAAAGTTAGATCCAAAATGCTGTTTGCCTCAACGGGGAGGTTTTTTTTTTTTGGTCAGAAAGATATCTACAAAGCCTTTGACAACTCACTGCGTAAAACAGTCGCCTAGCCAATAAACGTCTTTCTTACCCAGCATACAGGTCAGAAGAGCCAATGCAGCTAACAAAGATTGCAGTACATTTAATATAGGCCAGTGCAGCCATTCTATCAACTGATATGGAACACAATAAGATCATACAGACCTACACATTTTTTTTATTTACTTTAATCAATCAATACAGCCATTTTAATGCTGAACTGTTTGAAGACTGATTCAAGTCACCAGACATGTGCTAGGCTAGACACATCCTATAGTAGTAACTATCTAGGTTAGACACAACCTACAATAGTAGCTATTTAAGCTAGACACATCCTATAGTAGTAACTATCTAGGTCAGAGACATCCTACAATAATAACTGCCTAGGCTAGACACAGCCCCGTAGCGTGAAAATTTTACAGCAGGGGCCAGGCATTCTACAGAAGGGGCCAGGCAATTGCAGGGTGGGGGGGCAGGTTACACATTTTACTAAGTAGAGTAAATAAGCAGAGGGGGCCAGACAAAACTATCTAGGCTAGACACATCCTACAATAGTAACTATCTAGATAAGACACATCGTACTATAGTAATTTTCTCTCGCATGAACATCTATGATCCAAGTCTAAAATAGATGGCTTAGTGGCAGGACAATAGTATTCTGGATATAAAAAGAAGGATCACGCGAGACCACAAAGGCCGATAACTTCAGTCATCTAGGTCGACACCCGTTATTGCCAGTGTCAGATGCAGGCTTATGTCGTTTGGGGCCCCGGGCCACAAAAAAACTATTAAGGCCCACTAAAAAACATGTCTCAAAAGGGTTATAATTTTGACTCTGCGGGGCCCATCAGAAGTCGAAGGAAGCAAACAACTATTTTTTTCTGGTTTATTCTGAAAAAAAAAATAATGAAGTAGAGATAACTAATCAATACTTTTGATGTGCATTATATGTGTAATACTAGTAAACACAGGCCCGGTACACAGACCGGTTTGTAGGCACGCATTAAGAGTAGTAAATAGTGATATCTGTTTGAGCGCGTTAACAATAAGTCAAAAAAAAAAAAAAGTGACGTAGTTTGAGAAGTTTGCCGTAAAGGGAGATAATTGTAAACAAATATTTCAATTATTTAAAAATTGTGCACACGAGTTGTTGTTTTTTTTTTTGACTTCAATTAAAAATAAATCAATTTTATTTATTTATTTATTATTTACGTAATGACAAAGTTTAAAACAAACAATCATACACATTTAACAAACTCAGCTGTAAAACAGTAATGCTGTTTTTTTATTTGAATAAAAATATCAACCAGCTGATATTACCAAACCATCGTAGATTAGATTCATTAAAAAAAAAACAACCAAACTCTTTGTACTGAAAAATATGGTTAATACCTCAGAGATAACAAGTCTCACATTAAGTGTGACAGTACATACACAAGGGTTAAACCCTGTCATTAAAAGCACTGAAATGTTTTGTTTTTCTAGTTTGACTTGTCTTATTATTTTGGCAATATGTTAGCTTTGGCTTTTCTTGGCTGCTTAATTCAGGTTTTTTTTGGCACCTCTATGACTTCATAGACCAGGTTATCTGTCGACGAAGAATGTTGTTCTCGGTTTTGATAAAATGATTCCGACTGATTGGAAGCAATGAACTTCGATAAAGTGTCTAAATTAACGTATTCCGATTCGGAGTGTTCTGAAATTTGGTTTGTTTCTGATTGGTCCACGATCCTATTACATGTACCTATGTTGTGCTGCTCGGAATTAGAAGTAAGTATTGTCTGAAGTTCAGGGATAGACATGTCCGTCTCTAGCTTCTCAAATAAAGTATGTTGTGTTTCTTTCAGGTCACTGGTGGGTGAGGCAGTTACTTTCAGGTCACTGGTGGGTGAGGCAGTTACTTTCAGGTCACTGGTGGGTGAGGCAGTTACTTTCAGGTCACTGGTGGGTGAGGCAGTTACTTTCAGGTCACTGGTGGGTGAGGCAGTTACTTCCAGGTCACTGGTGGGTGAGGGTATATCTGTCTGTTCGTATATTATGTCATCATTAGCTGTCGAGGAAGAAAAGTGCCTTTGTGGGGTGGATTGGTTTACATTGGGGGTCTGGTTGTAACCAGGATGAGTCGATGCAACATAACCTGTTACCATCTCTTCTATAGAAGCATATTCTGCCTCTGGTTCTTGTTCTGGGATGTAGTTATTTGTTGCTGGTTGTTCAGGAAAAGAATGACTTGTTCCTTGTTCTATTTCGGAGTAAAAAGATTCTGACATTTCTGGAATCGGAATCCCTTCCTCTACTCGTGGCTGTTTAAAAATTTGTTTAGAGATTAGTTTAGAGATTTGTTTAGAGATTTGTTTAGAGATTCGACTATCTGTTCCTTTCAGTTTTGAAACATGGTTTTCTACTTGTGGATTATTTGAAATAATGTCACTTGTTCTTGGCAATGCAGATGTACAATCAGCATGTTGAAGATGTAGCGAACTACTGGCTACTGTATGACTGCTTGGATGACTTATATTCGATTGTTTTATTTGCGTCTGTTCTGAACTTGATAATTCGAAATTTGATTCATCAGAAATCGAAAATATTCTTGCTGACAGTTCTGAAATAGAATCCAAATCAGGTGCTGAAGGCGTGACTCTGGGATTAGCCCAAAAGTCTGCATCTGGGTGGTCAATTTCGGAAGCTTTACTGGCACCCAAGATGCGCATTATCCTCTGACGTATATCGTCAGCACTTATGCCTGTAGCTGTGTGATTCTCACCTTGCGAAGCCTGGGTTGTTTCATTTGGGAAATTATTGGGAGGAATACGTTGTTGACCGGATTCAGCGACAGCAGGCGTCAACTCTGTTCCGTTTCCCTCCACAACGTCCCCCGACATCACCGGCTGTCGAACCTTCGGGATGGCAGCGAACAGGGGCAATGAAGCGAAGAATACGCCGACACTTCCTGTCACGAAAACGATGAATGACCCTCCGACTTGGATGTCATCTTGGAAAACGGCACACTGACGGTCAACAATGGAGTTCAGGTCAGACGGTACAGTGGTTTCAAAAATTACGGCAGCCATCATCAGCAACAGACCTTAAAAGAAGTGATAATACAAACAAATAAAGAACAAAATGATTTGATCTATATGATTGAGTGTTAAATCTTTGATTAAAAAATGATTTTATGTTAAACATGACGGATAGGGTTTACTAATACATGTGTGTATGTAGTTTGACATATTGGTTTTCGTCTCGTCTTAGCTTCATATGATTGTATGTACCTTGATATGATTGCATGTACCCTAATATGATTGAATGTACCCTGATATGATTGCATGTACCCTGATATGATTGAAGTACTCTGATATGATTATATGTATTTAGATTGATTTTATGAAATGAATCCTGATATTATTGTATGCACCCTGATATGATTGTATGTACCCTGATATGATTGAATGTACCCTGATATGATTGCATGCACCTGATATGATTGCATGCACCCTGATATGATTGAATGTACCCTGATATGATTGCATGTACCCTAATATGATTGCATGTACACTGATATGATTGCATGCACCCTGATATGATAGAATGTACCCTGATATGATTGCATGTACCCTAATATGATTGCATGTACTGTCCTATCCCTTGTAAGTGCTTGCAGGGTCAGGCATGCATGATGCAATCACCAGTGATGCAATCACCCCAGTGATGCAATCATACCAATGATGCAATATGCGGGGGTGATATATCCTAAAAATAGGGAAGTTACCACGGTTGTTGGGGGGAGACGGAGACACACACACAAGAGAGAGAGACTAGAGACCCATGAAGAGGATACTAGATATAACACGTGGACTAAGTGGACAGTGCAGTCGAGAGTTATAATAGTTATAGACTCGTGTACTGGTTTATAGTGATAGCAGTTACTTGTGATTTATTGCCACATCTCTCATCTAATATTGATCTTAGTATTTATCGTGTGTGTTAAATTATAGAATTATACATGTGATTTATCGATTCATCTTCTCAAGTGTTTATATTGTATTATCATATTCTCATCTGTAAATATCACGCATTAAAAAGTTCAGTTAATTCTTTTACAATACAAGGAGTTGTGTCGTCTGATTTAATTAGAGCACAAGTGGGATACGACATGTACCCTAATATGATTGAATGTACACTGATATGATTGCATGCACACTGATATGATTGAATGTACCATGATATGATTGAATGTACCCTGATATGATTGCATGTACACTGATATGATTTAATGTACCCTGATATGATTGAATGCACCCTGATATGATTGAATGTACCCTGATATGATTGTGTGCACATTATAATGACAAAACTGTTGTTCCCATTTACCTCCACTTCCAATGATGGCTGCCACAAGGTAGAAACATTTCAAACACTTCAACTCTTTGTTCTTCAAGGTGAACACCACTGAGGCGATGCCACCGCTGAAGGCTACCATGAGTCCCAGTGTGAGAATCGCTAAGAAAGCGTCCAAGTCATTCACTGGAAGATATAAAGCTTGTGTTGAAGCATGTGGAGGACAAGTGTAGAAATAGGTGAATAGAAAGATAGATACGCGTCCGTATTAAAGTTTAGTAAAGGCATTTCTATACACAGACACACACATACACATTGTATGTATACATGTACGCTTGTATTAGAAAATGGAATAAAGCCATGTACCCACGCACGCACGCTGCCACCCCCCCCCCATATATGTATATATAGTCATTGGTAGACAATTTTAAAAGGCATTTGTGCAAATGGAAAGATAGGTAGATAGATATATAATTATGATATTTCATGAAAAGAATGATTTGCATTTGAGAAAACATTGGATAAATGGTATACTTTGTGTCGGATTGTTGCATCAGAGGGCGTTTTGTGAACCTGTTATGCATGACCACACGTTATGCATGCCCACCATTATGCATTCCCACCCGTTCCGTTATGCATGCCTACCAGTTATGCATGCCCACCCGTTCCGTTTTGCATGTCCACCCGTTCCGTTTTGCATGCCCACCCGTTCCGTTATGCATGCCTACCAGTTATGCATGCCCACCCGTTCCGTTATGCATGCCCAGCCGTTCCGTTATGCATGCCTACCAGTTATGCATGCCCACCCGTTCCGTTATGCATGCCCAGCCGTTCCGTTATGCATTCCCACCCGTTCCGTTATGCATGCCTACCAGTTATGCATGCCCACCCTTCCGTTATGCATGCCCACCATTATGCATGCCCACCCTTCCGTTATGCATGCCCACCATTATGCATGCCCACCCGTTCTATTATGCATGCCCACCCGTTCCGTTATGCATGCTCACCCGTTATGCATGCTCACCCGTTATGCATGCCCAGTAATATCTCTTTACATGGAGATAGTGTTTGTTTATGGTTATTGTACCTTTCGCTTGAGAAAATCTACCACATTCGAAAGCTGGACAGCATGGCGCAATCCCCTTTTGTTCTCCGGATGATTGCCGAATCAGCCACGCGTCAGTGGAAATTGAAACGATGATCAAAATAAGTGAGACGACATAGAGTATCCAAGCGGTCAAGATCAGCTTCTTGAAGCACGGCCTAGTTACGGGCATGATGACCTATAACAATAGCTCTGTCAGTGACTCCCTGTTTGACCACTAGGTCCACGGACTCTCAAAGCATCGGCGCATCGACTGCAATACGGGTTGATTCGTTCAGTGGTTTCCCCCAATCGTATTGCAAGCTAACTCCAACGACACACACTGAATATGCTATAGCCAGGGTACTGTAAAATAAGACATGAGAACCATTTGAAGTGACCGTGTAAAAATCGAGACTTTATTATAATTTTTAATTTTTTTTTTAAATAGAGGAAATAATTTTTATTTATGAAAACTAAATAACAAACGGTTAGTCTTGTATCTTAATGAACAAGTAACAGAGGTTTTACAATGTATCTAAATTAACAAATATAAGTGGTTTAACAGTGTATGTAACTTAACAAATAACAGTGGTTTAGCAATGCTTCTAAATTAACAAGTAACAGTGGTTTAGCGATGTATCTAAATTAACAAGTAACAGTGGTTAAACAATGTATCTAAGTTAACAAATAACAGCGGTTTAACAATGTATCTAAGTTAACCACTAACAGTAGTTTAACAATGTATCTATGTTAACAAATAACAGCGGTTAAACAATGTATCTAAGTTAACCAGTAACAGTGGTTTAACAATGTATCTAAGTTAACAAGTAACAGTGGTTTAACAATGTATCTAAGTTAACAAGTAACAGTGGTTTAACAATGTATCTAAGTTAACAAATAACAGCGGTTTAACAATGTATCTAAGTTAACAAATAACAGCGGTTTAACAATGTATCTAAGTTAACCAGTAACAGTAGTTTAACAAGGCAAATTTAATCTTCGATTCAATGGAATTCATTTTTGGCACTGATGCTAAACCTATTGAGTAATGGCGGTTAAGGTTAGTTGGTAATTCTAAGCGTTTGAAAAAGAAATTACAATGTGTCGTATCTCTTAATTAGACATTAGAAGACGTATAACTCTTCTTATAAAATGAATAATTCATCGAATAGTTTGCCCCTGATTAATCCCCAATGTGTGATGACTCATTAACGGTCATGCGGTCACGTGAGCATTGAAGTGCGGAAAGAAAGGCCCTCAAAGTCAGATTATCTCGAGAACTCAAAACTAGACGGGCGCTGGGCATCGTCTGTCTCCTGCCACTACTTGATCCAATAACCTTTTTTTTTTTAAACAATGACTTGTTAATTGGACTCGTTCATTTTTTGTTGAGTTTACCCCTGTGTGTATATCACTCATTATCTGTTGTGTTTATTCCGGTGTGTATCTCACTCATTATTTGTTGTGTTTATTCCGGTGTGTATCTCACTCATTATTTGTTGTGTTTGAAAATATCTCGTTAATGTGTGTCAACATGTAATAAGTTCATACTTTATTTCAACTTAATAAACTTGTTACTGTATATTTCTTGTGTTCGATGTTCGTCCGAATATCATCAGACTCACAACCCACTGTACAAGACTGAGCTACTAGTTCTATAAACACCAGACAGATGATCTTAAAAATACCGACACCTTAGTAGGGTTTGACGTGCGTGGCCCTGAAGCAATACCCCCTCACCCCCCACACCATCGTGTCGGGGGCACCTCTATAATCTAATGAGACCCTTCCGTCCCGTAGGCCTCTAGCTCCTATAATTATTGCCCCTGCTTGAAACTTTAGCATTACATTAAATCGAATTCATTCATATAGTGTAAATGAAGGGAGAGAAAGTAGAACCAATTCAGAGCTGTACGAACTGTACGAAGAACCAAATATAACAGCTGATATCAAAATAAATAGATTGAGGTGGGTAGGACACATAGAATGACTGGAAAACAACAGAGGTCCAAAAGCAATATATAAGGCAACACCCAATGAGAAAAGGCCAAAAGGCAGACCAAGAAGCAGATGGTTGGAGGAAGTGGAGAAAGACTTTAAAGCCATGGGAGTGAGAGAGCGGAGGAAGAAGACCATGGATCGAGAAAAGTGGAGTAAAGTATTATGGCAGGCCAGGGCCCTAAATGGGCTGTAGAGGCCAGGGCCCTAAATGGGATGTAGAGGCAAAGGCCCTAAATGGGCTGTAGAGCCAAAAGAAGAAGAAGAAGTAAATAACGGAATACAACTAACACTAACAAGATGACATTTCTGAAAATGAGATACCCGGGGGGGGGGGGGAAGGTTAGAAAAACCAACAACTACTGTTTACACCAGATAAGACAATACGCTGAAAAATAAACACACCGAAGAAGGCGATAATGCAAAGCGTGTGCTCCATACCACTGAGATATAACACAGTTCCTTCAACACGTTAGTTCACAATAAATACACACAAGGTCCCATAACTCTTGTTAAAAACTACCAATTGAGTCCTTTTGGTCTAGCACCGCGGTCGGGAAACTTTTTTAATCATTACCCCAAAATTATTTTTGTGTAAGTTGACATTACCCCATAGCAAATTAAAATTTTACTTTTTACTCTCAAAAGTTTCATTTTTACCCCCAAAAATTTCATTTTTATTCCATTTGGGGTAATTTACCCCGGTTCCCCGACCGCTGGACTCTAGCATACAGCCTCATATATCGCATATATCGTTTAAAACCATCATGTTCAGTAAAATCTTAGATTTTTTATAAATGCTGCTAAATAAATAAATTCCAACGTAGTATTTTATTCATTAAATAGACAAGATAATGTTAAAATGTTTATGTAAATCGCAACAGGTTTAGAATAAGGATGTCACAATTATCACACTCATTTTAAAAAAAAAAGTCCATTTTATGAAACATGGCAAAATATTGCTAACACAAATACAAGTTTCAAAGTCTGGTTTAATTCTGATGTTATCTATTGCGCCTTTTTTATGATTTTATCTCGTCCCCTCTATCTCGTTTTTAGTCTGATGTTTTGTTCCCCTGTCTCTTCATTTCATTAAACTCCCCCCCCCCTCCTATAACTAAACAAAAGTCAGAACAACTAAGTAATAAATCACAAAGGATAAGATCACACAGATCTATAGTGAGCCTACAACAGGTGTAACACACAGATCTATAGTGAGCCTACAACAGGTGTAACACACAGATCTATAGTGAGCGTACAACAGGTGTAACACACAGATCTATAGTGAGCCTACAACAGGTGTAACACACAGATCTATAGTGAGCCTACAACAGGTGTAACACACAGATCTATAGTGAGCCTACAACAGGTGTAACACACAGATCTATAGTGAGCCTACAACAGGTGTAACTTGTCACTGATTCCCAACCCATGGGTCATCAAGGGTTCTCTGGGTAGATCAAAAAAACAAACCTTTCAGAATTAATATTGTTTAAAAAAAAAAAAACTTTCAATCGATTCCTTTCAAAATATTGGTTATATGTCTACGGTCTCATCGATCTTATAAAATTTGGTCTTAAATTTTAAATAAAATATATAATATGAACTGGTACCAATGTAGTGATCGACAAGCCAGTGTATTAGATCCCGTACGTAAACTACACAACAATGAGATGTTAATAGTCAATTACTATGGTGCCCCTATACTCATTGTGATTCCTACAAGTGGCTGGGTGGGGCCTTGAGGTAACGGTGCCCTGATTTCACGTATTTGTAAAACTAATTAAAAAAATGGGTTTTTATGAGAAAGTAATTATTAGGTTTAAATTCAAATTCAACATCTGAAAAAAAAAATCGAAGAAATCGTGGGGTGCGTACGGCCTAAGCTGTACGCGGGGCAAAGAGCGAGTATCATTTGGGCCTACAGCGAGTGTCATATGCGGGGCCATGAGCGAGTGTCATATGATGGGGCCTGGAGCGAGTGTCACATGTTGGGCCCGGAGCGAGTGTCACATGCGGGGAACGCCTATTTAGGCTTAATAAGTTAAAACAACAACAACAACAACAATACACTTTAAATCAGGTCGGGTTCACACCGAAAATACGCCACCGAATCATCGAATGTTTCACTGCAGTTCAGACCCAAAAAAAAAATTCTGAAAGTTTTTCTTCATCGGAATTATTGAACGGGTATTTTTCTTTTGCATAGACTGTCATAGACTACCATAGACTACCATAGACTGCCATAGACTACCATAGACTACCATAGACTGCCATAGACTACCATAGACTACCATAGACTACCATAGACTATCATAGACTACCATAGGCTACCATAGACTATCATAGACTACCATAGACTATCATAGACTACCATAGACTACCATAGACTACCATAGAATATCATAGACTACCATAGACTACCATAGACTACCATAGACTATCATAGACTACCATAGACTATCATAGACTATCATAGACTACCATAGACTATCATAGACTACCATCTTTTGTTTTAAGTGACTGCTGCAGGCCCGTAGCCAGGTCAAAGTAAGCAGGGGGGGGCACCAATGCCCAGCAAGGGGGTACCTTCTCATTTTAGTCATTTTAGTTACTTTTTCTTTATTTTGTCCTCTTTTTCTTCTTTTTAAGCGGGGGGGGGGCACTCCACACCTAGCGAGGGGGCACGGCCCCCCAGTGCCCCCACCCTTCCCTTGGCTACGGGGCTGGACTGCTGGTATATCCTGAAACTTGCCACTCCTTATGACACACAGAAGTCAGACACTCATTGTTACACACAGAAGTCAGACACTCATTGTTACACAGAGAAGTCAGACACTCCTTATAACACACATAATTCAGACACTCCTTGTTACACAGAGAAGCCAATACATGAAAATGATTTCCTGTTAAACATTTTTTTTTAAGACAAGCTGTCACGTGGGGACAGGAGCGGATTTAGGACAAGTGTTTAGGGGGGATCCTTAGAACGAGCCATAAGGAAAAAAAAAAGAATGTAGGTGTAAATCTGGTGTTTTGATAAGGGTGGTGGCCTTCCATAGCCCGGAAAGATTTCAGTGACATTAAACACATATTGGCACACTGTCACGTGACCTGTTTCCAGAAATAGATTTCATTAAAAAGCTGGAATAATACAGTAAAGAAAATAAGAGTGAACAGATAGGCCTACACAAACAAAAACCACAGCATTAATATAAACGAATTTTTCCTTATATAAAGAAATAAAATTTAATCAATAAGAAGAAAGTTATTTATGAGCCAGCACGGTACTTGAACTTAGAAAGCAAATCAAATACGGAAGTGACCCCTCCCCCCCCTTACCAGGGCTAATCAGAACACTTTGGCTAGCGGTTAGGTTGTGAGGGTAGGGTCTGATAGGCGTCTATGTGTGTGTGTGTGTGTGTGTGTGTGTGGTGGGGGGTTCTTTCAGATTTAAGCACATGACACTTGTTGTTCTAAGACAGCGTTGTCTTTAACAGACGTTGTGGAGGTATCCATGGGGGGGGGTATTAATGAGAGAACAGTTGAAAGTTATAAATGACTATCAGACTGCAGACACAATTGTGTCGGTGGGTGTATGTGTGTATGATTGGGAGAAAACGCCCTTTAGGGACGGCACCTGAAGCAATCATACCGCGCCCACCCACCACCACCCTCCTCCCCTTCCCTTCCCCCCCCCACCCCCGCTTGGGGTTGATTTTGTAACTGTAACAAAAAAAAAAAAAGTAATGGTTGATTTCATCATTTCAATTATGTGACACCATCTGTTTGAGATATGGGGGACCCTTTATAAGTCCAGATATTATTATATGTCAGTGTACAAATATTTAAGTATACGTGACAATTTCTCACTTGGACAATTATTTGGGGGGGGGGGGGGCTAAGCTATTAATGGTGTAGCTTGTACGTAAATTCTGCACTGAGGGTAAGTTTGTCAAATAAATATCAAACTCAGTGAAAGGAAAATTAATTAAATCATATAACTGTATAATTAAAGTGTAAGAATACTTATGATAAATATGAATCAATAATTTAAAAAAAAAGTGAAATTTCACCTCTTCAATCTCCGGTGAGGACGGCTTATGTTCAAAAGGGAAACTGTCGTAGCGTAATCACATTTCTTAATGTTAAGTTAGGCCTATGAAAGCAAAATGGTTTAACACAGACATTGTTTCAATTTTAATCTAAATTTCTTATCAACTAATCAATAAAATTGACCGTGTTAGCTGGGAATGAAAAAGGAGGGCGGGGACTAATAATTAAACCGTTAATTAGGTGTTTAATTAAACTTAAACACATTACCTGTGATCTTTCGGGTCTATAATAACAGGTTCTCCACATGCCTTAGCTGGTGAGGCTTGTATGCTGACAAATCGATATGACCATTACATTGTTGTGTGCTTATTTAATACCAAGTTCAAAAGTGGCTTACCTACATATATGACAGCAGGTAGCAGTTTTGAAATGGGGTAGGTGTAACACACCAGTCACAGCAGTCTGCATAACGTCATAATATGCACAATTACCCACACCATCGTGATCGAGCAGCAATATTATTATCCACACAAAACGAAATTTAACAGCTGACGCATGCGTACTAAGAACCGAGTGAAAACGGTTTCAAATTATGACTGACTGTTCCAGGAAAAGTAACCTAGTTTTTATTTCCGTGGACGGCTGTTACAGGGGGAGGGGTGGTGGGGAAATAGTCACAAAACTAGGTCAAATAGGGCGTATAAATAACACAGGTTGACAATGGTTGGTTTGGTTGGTGGTATTGGTGTGTGTATGTGTGACACATTTTTATTTATTGAAACGATTTTTTCTGTTTGTTACGAATGCAGATTTTTCTTTGTTGCCTAATTGTTTCAATCAATGATTCAATGTATCGATTACAACTAAAAGACCTGTGCTGTCGCTGTTAAAACCAGGTCGGAGAAAGGTCAGGGTCTTAGCGTGCTGGGTCGTTCAAGCGGCACGGTATGCTAGCAATTGCACCTGGTCTATTGATTTTGATGGCAGAAAGGTGAAATAATGAGTTGATGGACATGTGAACATTCCTATCTGTAAATTGGCACCAAGGCTAGAGCAACCGTTGGGAAGGGGAAAGGGGGCAGAGAAGAATTCAGGGGGGACGCGTCAGTTGGTTGTAGGGAGGATACTTTTTTTTTTTTATACTAGCCACCAGGGGTGGGCAAACTTTTGAATCCGGCCCCCCACGGGGGCCCAAAGTTTACCAAACGGCACCACAGAGAGACCTTATAGAGAGGTTTTTGGTGAAGAAGTGATAAAAATTAAAAAATTTTTATTATGTAGGTAGGAAGAAGAGTAGTCGAAAAAAATAAGAAAATAGAAAAAAAAATAAAGAAATAGGGGGAAAGTTCCGAAAATAACAAAAAGGGGGGGGGAGGAGGGAAGGATTTGTCTAGTATTTTTTCACGTAGGTGCCTCGGGGGGGGGGGGGGGAGGAGGGGGGAGAGGGAAGGGGGGCCCTCTTCCGGGCCCCCCCCAAAAAAGGGGCCCAACTGGTTTATTTTTAAAAAAAAATTTAATTGGTTTCGAATGGGGGGAGGGCGCTAAAAAAAAGGTATTGTGCCCCAGGCGCGAGTTGAGCTCGCTACGGCACTATCCCTGGTAAAATGGAATATCTGGCCCCCGTCAGCTAGTACGGTGTATTTATATTCAACAGAGAAGGAAGGGTTCTGTGTGGCTTGTGAGTCCGCACAGGGCGCAGGATTGGGAAAGGGCGCCGAAAGAGCGATGTTTAAATATGTGTTTGCACTTTTGAAGGAGGATGCCGAAAATGTAACTTTCATTGGGCGCCATTATATATAGTTACGGCAATGTTTAAATGTAACTTTCATTGGGCGCCTCTATAGATAGTCACGGCTGTGTTTAAATGTAACTTTCATTGGGCGCCATTATAGATAGTCACGGCTGTGTTTAAATGTAACTTTCATTGGGCGCCTCTATAGATAGTTACGGCTGTGTTTAAATGTAACTTTCATTGGGCGCCTCTATAGATAGTTACGGCTTTGTTGAAATTATACATTTATAAGGAAATCTTAAAAGTGCACACAAGAAAAATGTCACCTCATTAGAGAAAGGGGGCGGGTGGTCGTGCTGTGTAGAGCGCTCGACTGTAGACCGGAGGATCCTGGGTTCGAATCTCGGTGACATTAGGTTTTTTTCTTTTTCAGGTCCTGGTGAAAGTCCCACAAGTCCATCCAGCTTTAAATGGGTAACTGACTTAAAGTTGGGGAAGTACAGAATTCTACACTTCATCTGACCCAGATGAGCACTACTGGGTTTAAGAGATGTTAACCTTCCTTTTTTTTTTTACTTCATCAAAGAGATTAAAAAAGTTACTGAATTGGGCGACTGCTTCATTTATCCAAAAATGGACCATTTTATACGCATCACCCTGAAATCTAACAAGCCCCAAATGAGAATTTTCTATTAAACCGCGTTGCATAGTGAAAAAAATTGAAATGATATTCATTCGTTTATAGAAGGAGACTTTGTTCGAAGACAAGGGAGGGGAGGTGGTGGCGGGGCACAGCCGTTCATTTGGATATGCAAATTAAGGCAATCACCTAGAGCCCCACCCCGACCCCGCCCCCAATAATATAAGAAGTTCTGTGCATGAGGAATAAGTAAACAAAATGATAATGAAAATGGGAGTCTATCTATTTATTATTTTTCAAAATAGAATTGTTTCTCTTTACTTCAGCAACAACGTATGTTTAATATTACTGGTCAGACATTTGGGTGATACGTGTGTGTGTGTGTGTGTATCAGTAAAACAAAATTGTGAGAGGGACATTTTGTTTAGTCGTGGTAACAGCTGCGACCTGATCTATTCACACACACACAACTTGACACAAGTGTGCTATACACACAACTGTTGTTTTTTTTTTACGCAGAAATCGTAGGTAATGTTGGAGAAATAGGATGCAGACATAAATGGTAGGAAGTACTGACGACACAGGGTGCAGAGTGACAGCTTGATCAAAATGGGCAGTTGGGTGAGTGAAGGGGGCTGGAGGCAGGGGAGTATATTCATTGAACATGGGATGTTCTCAGCCCGTAGCGTAAATATTCTACAACAGGGATCAGGTATTCTACAGCAGGGGCCAGGCATTCTATAGCAGGGGCCAGGCATTCTACAACAGGGGCCAGGCATTCTACAGCAGGGGCCAGGCATTCTACAGCAGGGGCCAGGCTTTCTACAGCAAGGGGCCTGGCATTCTACAGCAGGGGCCAGGCATTCTACAGCAGGGGGCCAGGCATTCTACAGCAGGGGCCAGGCATTATACAGCAGAGGGCCATGCATTCAACAGCAGGGGCCAGACATTCTACAGCAGGGGCCAGGCATTATAGAGCAGGGGTCAGACATTCTACAGCAGGGGCCAGGCCAATATCAGGGGGGCGGCAGGAAATAAATATTACTAAGTTGAGCAAACAAGCAGAGGGGGCTAGTCAAAAACGCAGGGGGGAGGGGCGCCCCCTCCCCCCCACGCACTCTACGGACCTGGATGTTCTGCTTACATCAAGAGTTTAATAAAACACTTCCAAAATCAACGTCAGAGTAATTCAATGTCATGACAACATCATGATTTCAGTGTCAAACATTTACATAGACTATTATCATGCAAAAAAAAATGTGTTTAATATTAGATGCATATTTTAGAACTGGTGATAGTTAGCCCATTCGGTCAAGTCCTTGCTTCAAATAATGTAAACCCATCCACATTGGGCAATCAAATGCCCACACAACTCAGCGCGCCATTGAACCCCATGGGCTGGCTGACGTTTTTAATCGTCATACACAATGCCAGACCAACATGAATATGGACATGATCATATTGATGAAGTTTTTATAAAAATTAAACATAAAAATATACACTTTTTTCTAAATTTTGTATAAAGGGACGTAACTGTTTATAAAACATTCAATTATAATTTTTTTGCGACTATGTCCCTTGCTGACGGTTCTGAATATACGTCACTAAGCTCACGGATGTGCATGATAAATATTGGATAAAATTTTTATCTGCCAATGCTTGTCTGTCTGTAAGTCTGTCAATCATTTTGCATGATTACATTTATTCTTTTCTGCCTGCAATAAATATGTAATAGAAATTCACAAGGTACATGACTGAAAGATTGACTTATCCACTGTGTTGTAGCGTGTGCAGTTATTGAAGACAAAACAAGTTCGTTAAGGCAATAATAATATTTAAAAAATCTACAAATAAACAATACAACAGATATTTATAAATAAATGTAAAAACAAAATAACGCAAATTATATATAACTAACTTATAATGACAGTTATGTCAAATAGAAAATGAGATAATATGTATAAATAAATAACACGTTCAAACTGAGATGTCTAATATAATAACATGTACAAATTGGTATGTCCAAAATAATAACTCAATGCGTATTATAAATAACGCGTCGTACAAACTGGAAAGTCTAAAATAATAACACAAAATGTATTATAAATAACGCGTTCAAATTGGCATGCCTAATGTAACAATATGTTTTATAAATAACGTCAACTATAATAACACTAGATCGCATATGAGTTATACATTACAAAGTGACTTGTCAAAGTCACATTAATAATTACAAGTACCCCGTACGATGTATTTCTTTCAACACCCAACCACACCCCTCCCCCTGTAGTCTGTACTGTTACATTATCCTCCCACATCCTGTTTGTCAGGTCTTTCTACGGCAGGTCATTGGGTCAGTCATTGTTGTAGACTGGACGGTTCCTGGTTTTTTTGTTCAATTTTCTATGGACTGTCTCTACAATGAAGACAACAGTCATTACCCGCGTTCTGTGTGTGTGTGTGTGGTGTGTGTTTGTCTGTGTGCACTGTGTGTGTGCATTTGTGTGTGTGTGTGTGTGTGTGTGCGTGTAGCTGTGTGTGGGTGGGGCATAGGATACACGTTATTATATTTTTTTACACAGGTTCTCAACAATGGCTCAAATGTGGCTCCTCTCCCATTCATACAACCCATTCACTGCTAACGGTGTGTGGGAAGTCAGCGACAGGATGAGATGTTCATCTCTTAGATCCGACAAAAAAAAACCCACTAATGGGACTATTTTATGATGCCAACTTTTATTCCCACCATAGCCGAAGGTGCAATGGCCTTGGAGTCACCACGGGGAAACTGCTTATGGTAGCTTTATACATCTCGCGTTATCAGACGACTGTATATTGACTTGAATGTGGAGCTCGTAAATCCAATACGTGTGAAATAACACGATGCACTGTGTCTAGCAAACTCAAATGACATTTAAATAGACGACATTATGTACTAAATTGACAAACACATTATTGGAACGGATTAACACCATAATTGTTACACACACACACATAACGCATTATTGGAAGGGATTAACACCATAATTGTTACACACACACACACACACATAAAACTGTATAAACAATAAGTAAGGCCGTCGCTATCAAATCTTGTGCCGTGGCAGTCTCCCGACAATTGGGGCTCCCTTATATTCTGTTGCTGTCAGGGTTATGTAAATTAGATGTGGAAAGCAGTGGGTCTCGCAGTGCCCGGATCATGCTGACAAGCACGCGGGTTGACTGCTAGTGATTGGCTGATAAGATTTACACGTATATCGTAATGATCAAAGAGGTGGAAAAACAACTTTCCTTGGCAGAGATGTTCTAATTACTTACCATGCAAGTACAAATAGGAGTATTGGAAACTAAGTGCAAATACGAGTACAAGTACAAACACCCGAGGTGCAGGTACGAGTATAAAGACAAGTACTCCAAGAATGTATTCGAGTACTACTCGAGTACAGTTACTTGGTAAAAACAAGTACTAAGTACTCAATCTCAGTTGATTTGTTTAAAAAATAAGAAAGTTTAGGATGAGTTACTCTCGTGCTAATTCAAATTACAAATGTACTTCATTGTACATCATAGTACATCATAGTACATCATAGTACATCTTAGTGCATCATAGCTCATCATAGTACATCTTAGTGCATTATATCACATCATAGCAATCATGGTAAATCATAGTGCATCATAGTACATCTTAGCACAAAATAGTACATAATAATACATCATAGCCACTCTGAAACAAGTGGCGGGCCAGATGAACAGTCCGGCGGCCGTATTAGACCCGCGGACCGAAGGTTGCCACTGGTTGTCTCAGATGATCCAAAAATCGTATTTAAAGTAAGTGGTTTTGCATGCAATACCAAATTATTCCCCTCATTTGAAAGTGACCAATCAAAGCATTCATTTATGTGCGAATTGTTGTACCTTCCCACCCCACCCCACCGGGAAGATATTTACAATGATCTGTCTGGGGGGGGGGGAATATCATTGGTGCATTCTAGCCAGGCTATTAAAACAAACGGCTTATCGCAGTGGTGGTAAAATGGTATTTGCAGCATTTATAGATATACACACTACACACAGAGGTGCAGACATCTGTTAAGTCCCTGTGCAAGGATGGCATGTTTATCTCTTAGAGCCTATAAACCACAATTGTAGTATCCATCTTTCATCCCCGCCATAAAACATAGTGGAAAGCCATAGAGGCACCACGGGAGACATGGAGAGTGCTTTCGCAATGACCTGAAAACTTCCACTGGTTCTCACGTCGACAGTTGAGTGCCTTACAGCACGACCATTAGTCCCCCCCCCCTCTCATCCTGCTCATAGACCCATAGATATGTGAGAATCGATAGAAATAGATTATAGATAGATAGGTAAATTAGACCTAAGTATCTATATGTGAATCGATAGATAGATGAATAAATAGATGATAAATAGATGATAGATAGATAGATAGATAGATAGATAGATAGATAGATAGATAGATAGATAGATAGATAGATAGATAGATAGATAGATAGATAGATAGATAGATAGATAGATAGATAGATAGATAGATAGATAGATAGATAGATAGATAGATAGATAGATAGATGGATGGATGGATGGATTGATGGATGGATGGATGGATGGATGGATGGGTGGATGGATAGATAGATAGATAGATAGATAGATAGATAGATAGATAGATAGATAGATAGATAGATAGATAGATAAAATAGATTCACTCGCCTAACCATGTTTGAGATCTACTGATTTATAACCGGTTACCTTACATTTATTGTCCTTATATTACACCACCTCTTTCCAAACTGTTTTCTATTCTATATTAAGATGTTCTCTAGTGCTACAAATTCCACCCCCTTCACCACCTCCCCGTGTTCTCCGCAAATGTTTCTATTTATAAACAAGCTAACTGTGTCACTTTTTAAAAAAAAAATCTTTCTATACCCCTCCCTCCCCCCCCCTTCCTCCTTCCCCAGACCTGCCCAATTTTTTTTTTTTTACCTTTTCATGCAATCATTTTTCTTCCTCTAGTTATATCGGTTAAAGTTCTTCCTAATGCCTGATCTGATAGTCACCCCCTACCCCCATACTAACCCAACCCTCTCCCCTCCAGTCCCCCCCCACACACACCCTCATCCATAATCTTTAACTTTTTACTCCCCCACCACTAGGACGTCTTTCTTAATTTTTTTTTTTTTGTTTTGTTCTTGAATGACTGATAACTGATAAATGATAAACAGGAAAAACATGAAAATAACACGCTCATTGCTACATACACACACACACATAAACATACACACACGCGCGCACACACACACATACATACTTACATACATACATACGTACATACATACATACATACTTACATACACATACATACATACTTACATACTTACATACATACACACACATATACACACACACATACATACATACATACATACATGCACACACACACACAAACATACACACACGCGCGCACACACACACATACATACTTACATACATACTTACATACATACATACATACTTACATACATATACATACATATACAAACATACATTTATACATACATACATACATACATACATACTTACATACATATACATACATATACAAACATACATTTATACATACATACATACATACATACATACTTACATACATAAATACATACATACATACATACATACATACATACATACATACTTACATACATAAATACATACATACATACATACATACATACATACATACATACATACATACATACATAAAATCACAGAAACAAAAGTACAATGTATTCTGAACGTAAAACGTGGGTGGGTCTGGGGCAATGATGCAGCTATGGAGGGGTAGAGAGGGCGGTCCACCCCGTGGCGTCATTTCCTTGGCCACACCCTAAGGGCCGTCATTTCCTTAGCCACACCTTAAAGGGCGACATTTTGGACAATGTGGTACATTTGTGTGTATGGGTTTGGTTTCCGCTTCCAGGCTGTGGGGGGGTGGATGGAGGGAATCATGGAGAATGTTTGCTGTCAGAGGCGGCCACACGAGGCATGGCTAGGGCGCAGGGCGTTGGGCGAGTGTCATATACGGGGGGGAGAGGGGGCTAGTGGTAAAACTAGCTAAAACTAGTAGAATCTCATTTTTCGTTGTTTTTCTTGGACGCGTGACCCGTCGAGGTCATTCTATTTGCACCCCCCCCAACCCCTCCACCCGCTACTATTTACAATATTGACATTATGATTCTCTCCCTTTTCTGCCTCCCCTTACTCCCTCCCCCCCCTCAAGTTGCATTTCATTTTTCGCTTACACGCGATAATTTCCGTATTTAGTCAACTGGATTAACATAACATAGTCATAGCAAGTTGTCTCTTTAAACCCTCTCCCCCTCCCTCCCCTTCCCCCCCCCCCTTTTCCGTTTATACTTCGCTGGACACCGCCCGCCCCGCCTGTGCCGTGCAGCCGTGGGAGAAGATTAGTGTTAAAACTCAAGGGGACAATACTCCGCGCCGTCTTCATTTTTTTTCTTGCAGTGCTTGTGTCGCTTGGTTGTTGTGGTTTGTCTTTTTCTTCCCCCCCCCCCCCCCCCCTTTTACTCTTTCCTTTACCTGTCTCTCACTTCCAGGGTCAGGTAACTCAAACGGGTTTTTTTTTTTATTTTTAATTTTAATTTAAATCCTTTCGCTTATTTTTCGGTCAGTAAATACTCCCTCTTTATTCACACACGGATTAATAAAGTGTAGCTTAAACTATTGAATGTAAACAACGCTGTTTCTAATGTCAATTTACGTTTTTAAAGTCTTTTTTTTAAAATTAAATTAAATTAAAGACACCAAGATGTGTTAATGTTTGGAAAAGTTGTGATTCTATTTTTTTTTTTTTAAAATACATATATTCATTTAACGCATTATGGATTACTTTGCTGTCAAGCTAGTGTGTTTAATTAAGTGTCTGGATATAACCGTTTTCTGAAATTTAAAACATAACGGATTATTTAGAGGAAGTCCATTCATTACGTCCATGGCCGACAGCACGGACACCAAAGGTGAGTTAGTCCTAAATTATTGTTATAAATCAAATTGTTATTGTTAAATTCATTGAGATTTGTGCAGGGTAATAATAATAATAATAACACATGCACTTGGTGCAAATAGTATAATACGTTATTGAAATGCTTGGAAGTTTTTTTTTACAAGAGAAGTTCTGGATTCGGTTCGCTGAATAACAACAAAAATAATAAATTCAATGTCTAATATACACACAAACACATCATCGCATACACACACACACACTCGCGCACGCACGCACACAATTGAAGTATTTAAATCTTTGATCTATCTTGGCTGTTCTACTTCCAATAAAAAGTATTGTGTGTTGTAATATTCTATCTGAAAGTTTCTGAGCTATTTGAGTGTTGTGTACTACACTGGGTTATTTGGTAATTCACTGTGGTTCATGCACCGGTATGCGGGTGCAACACACATGGAGGCATATCGAAGTACTGATATTGAAAAAAAATATTTTTGATGGTATTTGATACCTCTGGTCGAAGTTCATGTACAAAAAGTAGTTTTATTAAATCTATCTATCTATCTATCTATCTATCTATCTATCTATCTATCTATCTATCTATCTATCTATCTATCTATCCAGCTATCTATCTATCTATCTATCTATCTATCTATCTATCTATCTATCTATCTATCTATCTATCTATCTATCTATCTATCTATCTATCTATCTATCTATCTATCTATCTATCTATCTATCTATCTATCTATCTATCTATCTATCTATCTATCTATCTATCTAACTGTCTGTCTGTCTGTCTGTCTGTCTGTCTGTCTGTCTATCTATCTATCTATCTATCTATCTATCTATCTATCTATCTATCTATCTATCTATCTATCTATCTATCTATCTATCTATCTATCTGTCTATCTCTCATACAGTAGTTTCTATGTACCAGACACTACCAGTAGTTACTAAGTACAACAGGTTCAGCTTCCCAATGTCAGAGGCGGATTTAGCAGGTGGCCCACCGGGCGTGGACCTGCGGACCCAAACTATTAAAGGGCCCCGCAACGCCCAACTTTATATTCACAAAAACAAGCTTCATACACCTATTGATGGACCCTTTTTTGTAAGGGTCCCATATTTTCCTCCGTTGCCTGGTGGGGGGGGGTATATTCTTGTAGGGAGTTCTCAATTTGTGCGGTATAATCTATACTTTTTATTTGCCTTAGCGTAATGATCATAATCCGATGTCATGGATATGAAATATGTGCAACCACCTAGGGCCGCTTTCTGTTGCCTAATGGCCGCCGTCTATTTCCTAATGGCCCCGTTTAATGCCTATTATTCCCGTCTATCGCATTATGGTTTCCGTCTGTTGCCCAATGGCTCCAGCCCGTGTATCTTTTGTATTAGGTTAGAAGACTTGCCGGTGCCATTATTTTTTTTTTCTTCTTCCTGTCCAACTATTGATTGGTCAGAACCAATATTATTCTGCCTCCTCGATAATGAACTGTTACGTAGCCACGGACCCTGTCAGATTTTACACGATACGGTGATGATACACATTAGGGGCGCGGAGGCGCTGAACATATAAACAATACAACTCTTTAAAGCTTAATAGAACAACAACAACAACAACAACAACATAAAAAGGGTGAGGGAAAGGGGGAGTGCACTCACGTTGAGGCCAGTTGCTAACAGATCGATACGTTACAATAAGTGACATGGTGTATGTGTGGCCCGTACGGCGGGTGTGGGGGGGGGGGAGGGAGGGGGGGGAGAGAAACAGAGGGAAGGGTTAGGGTTAACCAGATCCAGGCTAACTACTTGTCAGCACGATAGAGAATCACAATATACACACCTGTACTCGCGCACACACACACACACACAGACATAGAAATACGCCCCCTCCTCCCCCCCATCCTCCGATCCCCTATCCCCGCACACAATTGTGTGAGCTGCTCGGAAACTGATTACCCCCGAGGGGGCCGTCTGATAAGCCCCCAGGCAACAGGTTGTGTCTTTGTGCGGGTTGGGGTGGGGTGGGGTTAGGGGGGGGTGGGGGGACAGACTGCTCGAGTATTGTATTCACCGTCCACCATGTTGTTTTGTTATGTTCAGGCGTGTTGAGTGCACCTGGTACACCTTAATTAGGTCAGGATTGTTCGGAAGTAACGGTTGTAGTCGCTAGCTGATTGGATGAAACGCATTCTCATTAAAGGCATTGCTTTAAATTAGACATGTTTAAAAAAAAATAAAAAAATAAAAAATATTAATGAGAAAATGTAGTCTCATTAAGGATGGGAGGGATGGAAGGGGGCAGTGCCGAACCTAGGGATTTTGGGACCCCGGGGGTGGCTTGGCCTGTTTGAGGGCTTGGCCTCTTTGGGGGCCCCCTGCATTTTGACATTCGACACCATAACATGAAATAATGTACTTATTATTTAATATAAAAAAATTTGAGCCCCCTCCCCCCTTAAGCTGGGGCCCGGGGGGACTTTTGAATTAAGAACCCCATCTCCCTCACCCTAGGTACGCTTCTGGTTGGGGGGTACTGAATTAGTTTTGTTGATGCTGGGCGAGCTTAGTAGAAGTATGCCCCCCCCCTTAATCCAGCTTTAAATCCCACCCTGGGTAACAATTTAAAAGACAATATATTATTAATACAAGTGCAACATCAAAAATACTGTTCAGTATGGTAGAGATTTGTTTTCGTCAGATATCGAATAGTATACAAAGTGACAATATAAGTTGTGACAGTGTACATTGTGACAGTATACATTGTGACAGTATACATTGTGACAGTATACATAATGACAGCTTAAATTGTGACAGTATACATTGTGACAGTATACATTGTGACAGTATACATTGTGACAGTATACATTGTGACATTATACATTGTGACAGTATACATTGTGACAGTATACAATGTGACAGTATACATTGTGACATTGACATTGTGACAGTATTCATAATGACAGCTTAAATTGTGACTATTCACATTGTGAAAGTATACATTGTGACATTTATTTGGATGATTAATTTTTTCTTTAAAAAAAAAAACAAACGATTGTTAACATAAAGAGAGGTCTATCTACTTCCTCACGCCACATAAATGTGTATCCTTAATCAATATACAAATATTTAACATAAACATGAAAAAGCAAAAAAAAAAAATATAATACTGATACCAAATGTTTCAGCTATCGGTCTGTTTATCAAGTCTTACTGGTTATATCTGTCTGTAAACACATTTCAAATTATTGTCATTTTATGGATTAAATAAAAATGTACTATCAATAAAATGGAAAAAATGAATTTTAAAATATTCAAAAGCAGTGCATTATTTATTAAATAACAATCGCCAATATTTAGGTCAACCTATATGTGGTCATTCCAGATACTTATTGCCATCACCTTGTGACGTCAATGAGACCACTCCCACTAGTTCTATATTCGCTGACCTACTTTTTCCAACTGTGGGAAAAATTCTTTCTCTTAAAAGAAATCAGGTTTAAAAAAAAAAATTAAATGCACACTGCAGTTATAAACACAAACGTGCACACATTCCGTGCACACACACACACACATATACACTGAGCAAACAAAAGTTATGATTTTATTGAAGTCAGGTTCTAGATGTTTGCCAGGTAGTTCCTCTTTTTTTTTAAGTTTTAAATCGTCATTCAATTGCCAATTTGTACACTTGAGGCCAAAGTTTTAGTCGTAACAGTGACAATTTGGTTAACACACGCCTGTGAGATGATCATAAGTCTGGCATGTTTTTCTCATACGGTCTTCTTGTGTATTGTTTGAACACAGAAAACAAAATTACGAATTACATTTGAATCGATAAAATTTGTTTTCATCAAATAGCCAATAGTAAAAGAAAAAAAAAATGTCAAAATGTTATTGTTTATTTAATGATAGATTCATGGCCGGGCCTTACGACTTGCGGGGGCCCAATTAAACGGATGCTCGCGAGGCCCCCTCTTTTAGTCTTTAAAAGTCTGTGACAAGAGCCATGACTGATGGTGATATGCTAAATGTAAATTGTGGGGGCCCCTGCCAGGAGTGGGCCCCAGTTAGAAGCAATGGGTCAAATCGGCCTAAGGTCCAGCCCTGGATAGACGTAACTGCAACAGTTCCAAATGTTTTCACCAATCACGAGTAAAACTTTCCTTGTTGAACTTCCTCAAAATGCAGACAAATTTATGGATATCTTTTCTTTTATAAGGGTGCTAGGACATGTCTACCTGGCTTTCCTTATATTCGGCAGGGCCGAAAACAGGAATCATAGGAGCCCAGACAAACTATGACAAATGGGCCCATCTGACACCCCCCCCCCCCACTTAAACGCTTCCATTATGTCTCGTAGCAATCAAACGCTTCCATTCTGTCTCGTAGCACTCAAACGCTTCCATTATGTCTCGTAGCACTCAAACGCTTCCATTCTGTCTCACAGCACTCAAACACTTGTCAAATTGTGTCGTAGCACCCATAATCCTACATTTTACGATGCAACATCCAGACACATGCGATACTTTGGTTCCGTCTCGTAGCATCCAACTCTTGTATTGACACGTTGATCCATAGTATTTGATGTCTATTTCATCCCAATCAAAATGAGATGGTGCCACTCCCCTATGTATTCTATTCATTCCAGTAGCCGAAATTGGGCTGTGCCCTCTTTACAAAGTCACTGCAGGGCCGGATTAAGGCTACTGTAGGGCTAAGGGACCGTTCACTTATAACGTCTTTGGGGTAGCTTTGGTTGGGGGTGTGGGGTGGAAGTTTGCTGAACTGTGACACACAATGATAAAGATTGATTTTAAAAAATCGTTACGTTGGATGGGGGGAGGGGGCGTTCAACATCAATAAAATAATCGATATGTAATAAATGAATGGTCCCTAAAGCTTATCACCAAACAAAAACAAATATGACCTAATATTTATAGCATAATGTCTACACATATCACACATGTGAGATAAACTTATAAATGAGGGGGGGGGGACATTTGTTCAGGGCCTAAGGCTATAGCCTAATTAGCCTAATGGCTCATCCAGCGCTGCATTAAAGTCAACATTGAACACAAATTGAGCATGACGTTAACATTATACTTTGTCAAGCCAATCTTTAACAGGGAAAACAAAGATGGCACAAACCTCGCCATGTTAAATAAAAGTAAAAAAAACATCAGCTAGGGAACTGATCTAAACAAAAAAAAGTCAGTTATTTACATAAATCATTTCAACTTTGACCGAAGTCTAAAAATATGCAAGGAAAATCTCAATCTAACATTTTTCCATCTTGAAGGCGGATTTACATTTTTTTTTCTGCAATACTTTTAATTCACATTTCACGCTTAAGTTAGCTTAAATATTTGTAAAATGTAGGATGTATATGCTAGAGCAAATAAGAATTTTTAAAAAGTATATTTTTTTCTATAGACACCGTGTAAAATGTTTGTCAAATGAAGCACATCTTCCATCTTGTCGGAAGTGTTGGTTATTTAACCTGGGCAGTAAACACATGTGGACTGTATTTAAAAATGGGAGAGGGAGAATTTCTACTCTGCATATGCTATTAAAAAGAGTATAGTTCTCTTAGCCCTAGAGTTCCCATCGGGGCAGAAGAAGTGTAGAATTCATCTGTTTCTATAACCTCGGCATATGAATAGAGTGTGTGGGTAGCGCAACGCCCCAGCCGCCTTTACTTCCCCAACTTAAAGTCAGGTACCCATTTAAAACTGGATGGACTTGTAGGGATGACCGTGAAACGAATCTCACCTAAAAAAAAAATTATGGTTCTCACCGAGGATTGAACCCAGGACTATCGGGTCGCCAGTCGAGTATCAACACCACTCGGCCATCCGTCCCATTTTGCACATGCTATACCTTACGGACATTTTAGTAAACAGTTAACTTTAAGTAGTCATTTTTTTTTTTTAATTTTATTATAAGTCAAGAGAGCCCACGTATGTTATCGATATAGTTAGTATAATCTAGTATAAAGTACTATAAAAAAAAAACAGCATAATTGTCTGACTTGTAGCCATGTTAAAATTTACCTAGGGATCCAACAGCGTAGGCTATGGGTCCATCATCTCCTCCCCCCCCCCACCTACCCCGATGTTTAACGGCAAGGCCGTAGCCAGAGGTGGGGGGGGGGGCTAGGGGAGGGGGCTGCAGACCCCCAAATTATTTCTAAAAATCAAATTTTATTATAAAATACACTTCTTTATCAGTGCGTTCCAAGTTTTTCTTACATAAAACTGTCTGCACAGCCCCCCACCCAAACCGCACAGCCCCCCCCCTACGGCCTTGTTTAACGGTAAGACATAATTACATTTTTTTTTCGGTTGTTGTGCCAGGGGCCTTGGAGTTGGAGGGGGGGGGAAGGTTACCCAACTATTTTGGCCGACTGGGGGCGTCTCTTTATATAGGTGCACATTTGGGATGGGGGGTAGGGGCCCCTGTGGCTATGGATTGTCAGGGGGCCCATAATTTCTGGATGCGGCCCCGTTTGGTATTAACCCCCATAAGTATCTGCCGTCACATAGGCTCGAACCTATAACCATGCCGATTTAGCCCTCTCTCTTAAGTGACATTAAGTGGGGGAAAATTTAAAAGTTCGTTCATTTCAAAAAATGTATTCCGAAATCGCTAGAGAGTTGCCAGCTTACCCCCCCCTCCCCTACCTTTTCCACTCGGCAGATCCCCCATGCTGGACCATTCTTAGCTCTTAAGGGTGGCCCAGGCAGAGATTTGTGTGGAGGGTGGTGTGGGGGGGGGTCAAAAGTACATGCCGTGTACCTCATTCATAGCATCAGATTTATTTGCGATCGCACCAAATGGGGGGGGGGGCATTTGACATTAAGGGCCCATAGACTGGGATTTGATTTTTCTCATCCATCAGAACCTCTTTCTCATCTGAATTTTGTCTTCCATGCTTTTATTTCGTGAATGTTGATGATCCATCAGACATTCAACCGTTTAACCCTCGGCTGGCGGATTTACACTAAACTTTCTTGAAGTCAGCGTGTGTTTGTTTATATATATGTCTGTATGTGATGTAACTTATGTCTGTGTGTGTTTTTTTTTACTTGTGTCTGTGTGTATTTATGCCTGTGTGTGTTTATACACAAGCTTATGTATTTGTATATGTCAGTGTGTCTTTGTACACATGTCTGTTTGTGGTTGTACATATGTCGGTGACAGTCTGTGTGAGTTTGTATATATGTCTGTGTGTGTTTGTACATATGCCTGTGTGTGTTTGTACATATATCTGTGTGTGTTTGTACATATGTCTGTGTAAGTGTAAACATCTCTGTGTGTCCGTGTACATATGTCTGTGCGTGTTTGTTAATTAGTGTTTGTACATATGTGTGTGTTTGTTTGTACATCTGTGTGTGTCCGTGTACATATGTCTGTGTGTGTTTGTACATATGTCTGTGTGTGTTTGTACATATGTCTGTGTAAGTATAAACATCGCTGTGTGTCCGTGTACATATGTCTGTGTGTATTTGTTAATAAGTGTTTGTACATATGTCTGTGTGTGTTTGTAATATGTCTTTGTGTGTTTGTACACATGTCTGCGTAAATGTAAACGTCTGTGCGTGTTCGTGTACATATATCTGTGTGTGTGTTTGTTAATATGTCTATATCTGTTTGTACATATGTGTGTGTTTGTTTGTACATATGTCTGCGTAAGTGTATACGTCTCTCTGTATGTTTGTACACATGGATACGTGTATACGCCAGTGTGTGTGTGTGTGTGTGTGTGTGTGTTAAAACAGATCATGTTGGATGCACACCAGAGTGGTCTGGCAAGTTTGTTGCATTTGACTGCGCCCTGAATAACTTCCTCCCTCCCCCCCGGGCTCCATGTACCTTGCATTCTTCGCCATCCACCCCCCACCTCGTTTCTTTTGTGATAACTGCTGTTGACTGCGTCACTTGTGAATCGTTGACACACGAGCGTGTCATGTGTAGTATGTAACTGTATATCTGTACGTGTTGAGTACTTTGAATCGTTGACACACGAGCGTGTCATGTGTAGTGTGTCTGTATGGGGTCTTCCATGCACACGAGAAATGTAAATATTCTTTAATAACGACGCTCTGCTAACATTACAAACGATAAGCACATGATAAGTTCGGTAGAGGGAAGATGGTGGTCAGCCGATCCGTGATAAGTGTGGCAGAGGGAATAATGATGGTCAGTCGATCCGTGATAAGTGTGGTAGAGGGAATAATGATGGTCAGTCGATCCATGATAAATGTGGTAGAGGGAAGATGGCGTCGATCTAAATGTGTCTGTCAATTTGTCCATTTGTTGCCCCAAAACGACCATATCGGCTCTAAGGGTATAGAAAAAAGAAAGAAAGAAATATCTTAGAAATGGATGGCCATGCGTGAAGTCGAAATCTTTGTTTTGAGTTTTGATTATTACCGCCTTTGATTTCTATAGCCGTTGAGACACACGTCTAACTACTGTGTCCCCATCTTAACGAACCCGACCAGTTATGCAATTATAGCGGTGTGTGATATGTTCTATAGTTTGTACGGATGGGATACGACTATGTCTTTTTGGGGTTCGAACCCACACAGCCTGTACAGTGCCGATCGGACTCGTAAACTCACAGTCAGTTGACAGATACGTTTGACGACGTAATTACAGTAAAAGACGATGTTATTTTTTTGAGCACCATGAAAATTAGAAATATATCTCCCAATTTCAGGATTTTAGTATAAAGCAGAAGTGCTGTAAACCTTTCAACTATCCACAATCCGCCAAAATAGGCTTTTGGTGGCTACAGATGTTCAGAATTCATTATAGAAAACAACCTATTCTGTCTAAACCCCTGTTACTGGAGAGATACTGATGGAGAAATGTTGGTGGAGAGATGTTAGTGGAGAGATATTGGTGGAGAGATATTGGTGGAGAGATATTGGTGGAAAAGTATTGATGGAGAGGTATTAGTGGAGAGATTTCGGTGGAGAGATATTGGTGGAGAGGTATTAGTGGAGAGATTTCGATGGAGAGATATTGGTGGAGAGATATTGGTGGATAGGTATTAGTGGAGAGATTTCGGTGGAGAGATATTGGTGGAGAGATATTGGTGGAAAGTATTGATGGAGAGATATTGGTGGAGAGCTTTTGGTGGAGAGATATTGGTGGAGAGATATTGGTGGAAAAGTATTGGTGGAGAGGTATTAGTGGAGAGATTTCGGTGGAGAGACATTGGTGGAGAGATATTGGTGGAGAGGTATTAGTGGAGAGATTTCGGTGGAGAGATATTGGTGGAGAGATATTGGTGGATAGGTATTAGTGGAGAGATATTGGTGGAGAGCTATTGGTGGAGAGATATTGGTGGAAAAGTATTGGTGGTGAGGTATTATTGGAGAGATTTCGGTGGAGAGATATATTGGTGGAGAGATATTAACCTTAAATCCCCACAGCGGCCTGCGGGGTTCTTATCAGGGCTAGTACATGTTAAACTAGGTGACTGCTTTGGACTATGCAAAAAAAAAAAAGGGACACTTCAAATATTGATTTCATATAAATTTGATACTAATAGGGCCTGGTCAAGTGGCTCTGCCCAGAGTTTATCCCTGGAAGTCTCTGCCAAGAGCCCCAAAATGCCAGCTTCTTACCCAGCATTCCTTACTATCTCTCTGTTTCCTGGTAATTCATAAACTGCTGATTTGAACCAGTCGCCTATCAGTGCAAACCAATGATGGTGTTTGCTAGATCACCATTAGGTGTGGTTCTTATGACCTCCGGTCATCTTATTGGTGACACTTTGGTCAGTTTTATTTTATTTTTACTACCTGTAAAACGAGAAAAATTTAAACAATGGGATAATACTAAAGACAATAATAATATCAAACGCGTTATTAGAAAACAGTGGAAAACAGCTTGCGTGTTTCTGTGTGTGTGTGTTACTGAGTGTTGTGTGTGTTTTAGTGTGTGTGTGTGTTTCGGTGTGTATGTGTGTTACTCTGTCTATTTGTGTTTCACTTCGGTGTGTATGTATGTTTCTGTGTATGTGTGTTACTGAGTGTTATGTTTGTTGAGTGTGTTTCGGTGTGTGTGTGTGTTACTCTATGTGTGTTTCTGTGTGTGTTACTCTATGTGTTTTTCGGTCTGTATGTGTGTTTCGGTGTGTATGTGTGTTTCTGTGTATGTGTGTTACTGTGTATATGTGTATACGTATTGTTTTTCACATTTAAAAAAAAATAGAAATAAAGATAGCGAAACAATCTTTTAAGAACACGGATGTTATCTGTCTTGAAATGATTGAAGAATTCGAAGTAGGAAGTAAGTGGAGGGGGGAGGGGGAGAGAGAAGGGAGTGTCATGTTTATTGCATGTGTTGATGATGTGTATGTGTGTCCCATCTCCACTGATTTCTAGTAATTTCTTTTTATATCATAAATCTCCAGAGATAAGTAGGTGAAATATACTTTCCTCACCAACATTTCAATAAGCTGTGTGTTAGAGATTATATAGTACGCATTTATTTATTATAATGATGTCATTGTTAAAACAGTAAATCAATGGGACATAGAAGTTAAGCAATGACTTTTTTGTTTTCATATTTGATAGGGATAGACAAATCTATGACCCTAAGGTAAAGCTTGTTCTGTACAAAAATGAAGCTTTTTAAATCAGACTTACCGAAATGATCTAGAGCCAGGCTATCACGGCTCTAAAAACTTCGTAAAGTAAAGAAAGTACAGTTCCAATGGCTCATTGGGGCCATCGGGGAAAATGAAATGTTTCTTTATCCACGGCGTTATATGGGGTGGTGTGGCTAGAGCAAAGACCAAACACTTCAAGATAGGTATAAATATATATATATATATATATATATATACATATGAGTAGCACCCGGGGCTAGATGCCCCCCCCTATTTTTTTTGACCACCCTTCTCTACGCCTATCCATAAATTGAGTGTCTGAACACCCATGCTAGCTCTCCGTAAATTGACTTTCTGAGCCACTTGTGCTAACTCTCCGTAAATTGACTTTCTGAGTCACTTGTGCTAACTCTCCGTAAATTGATGAAGCATCATATATCATATTATTCATTTCCAGTGTGCGTTAAATCGAAAGCGGAAAACAAGAATTCAAAATGGCGTCATCCCCTGTCTCTCGATTCAACTTTTCTTTTTTAAATATCCACAGTTTTCAATAGTTTCTGTGCTTTTAATTATGAAATGTAAAAGTCCCCGATATTAAAAATTATAATTAGCATATAATATCATTCAAATCATTGTAGTTTTTATTACAACAGAGCATTTTAACATCGTCAGACGTAAATCTCCGACGGCGGCGACGATAAGACTATTGACCGTGTTTTCGTATCTAATTTCGTAAAACAAGTTCTTTTTAAAAGTCGATATAATATTTAAAAAAAGAAATTCTGCAAATTTCTATAAAAATTAAGTTCTCAGCTTTTAAAATATTTATGATTTTAAATAAATACGGCTTTGAATTATTTCTTAATTACAAAATAACAATATAGACCTAAAAAAACTAGGTCAAAAGGCAATGAAAACATAACCGAGCAATATTTTTCAAATAGTACATTAAAATAGCAGTTTAAATTGTCTGGAGCGTTGGCTGAGTGGTTATGCGACTCGGCCAACATTCACTTTTTTTTTCTGCTGACTCTCCGGGTTCGATTTCTCCCAGAGACATTCTTTTTTATTGATTTTTTTTTTTCAGAATATATCCTTTTAGTTGTTTTAATGAGAACTAACTAATTAGATCTCTTTGACATTTTTTTTATTTTAAATAATTTATCTTTTCTGATGTTGTAAGAAAAAGAAACAATAACTAATTAGATTTTAAAATATTTCATAACTTAAAAAAAAAAATTAACACAGAGGCGTAACTAGGGTGGGGGGGTCCAAAATCGAAAGTCCCGCCGGGCCCCAGCTTCAGGGGTGACCCGCAAAATTATTTTTTACATTAAATATTAAGTATTACATTAATCTCATGATATGGTATCGAGCCTCAAAATGCAGGGGCCCAGAAGAGGCCAAGCCCCGGGCCTCCAAATCCCTAGGTTTGGCATTGGCGATCTCTATGCAAAGGCTTTGCAGGGTACAACATGTTTGTGTGAACTGGTGGCTGAATGGCTAAGCAGCTTAGGTTATTCTTTTTATGCCTCTCTTGGACATTTTTTTTTAGAATGTATCCTTTTTAAATTAGTTGTTTTAATGAAAATTAACTAATTAGATCTCTTTGACATTTTTTTTATTGAAATAATGTATCCTTTAGGATGTTGTAAGAAAAAGAAACAAAAACTAATTAGGTTTTTAACTATTTCATAACTTAAAAAAAAAAAACATTTTGAAAATATGTATCAAATCTGAACACAGAGGCGTAACTAGGGTGGAAGGGGGGGGTCCAAAATCGATTTCTATCCATCAAAGATTTCTATTTTCTATAAAATTGTGCAAAAGCATAAAATTGTAATATTCAGATTTACTTGAAAATAATGGTAAGATAGTCAGGAAATCCAGAAAAGATGAATCATCTGAGGCAAAAAAAAGGCGCTTGGAATCTAATAAATTGCGAAAGCAACAGAGAACATATCATGAATCTGCAATTGAAAGGGAAACACGCTTAGAGTATTGCAGGATTCAATATCAACTTAAAAAGAAAAATAATAATCAGAGACTTTTAGCTGCAGTTAGTAATGATGTAGAAGTGGAAGAATTAAACTGTGGAAGAATGACAGAAGTTTGTAATTTCTGTCATGCAAAATAGTTTCTCAAAGAACTAAATTGTTTAAAGAAATATCATTCCTGTTTTCATGCTGGAAAAGTACAATTATCTCCTTTGCATGAATCTCCTGACATTATAAAAATTTACTAATTGAAGACTCTCCAAAAGGAAAACATTTTAGAGATCAAATACGGCAGTATAATAGTTCTTTTGCTTTTGCATCCATGGTAGCTAAAGTCGAGATACCACCGGGAAAGGGACCATACTGTTACAGAATCCACGGTGAGGTTTATCATGCTGTAGCACCATTGCATGGAGGAAACCCTTCTTATGCTCAACTTTACATTCTTGATTCCACTGAAGCAATGAATTTCAGGCGTAATTGAAATGAAAAATGCACAGAGGAGCTTTTGATAGTAATTGATGAACTGCTGAAAAATATTAATCCTTTTGCCTCTGCTGTTCAGTATAAAAATTAAAGTTGAAAAAACAGAAATTCAGGCAGCTCTAAATGAAGGAAGAGAAGCAAAAGAAGTAAAAATGTATTTTAAATCTGATGTCAATGGAGAAAAAATTACTAAAAATCCTGTGTATAAAGAGGTCTTGATGCAATAAAAAAATCTTATGTACCTAATTTTAAAAATGTAACAAAGTAGAAATTGTACAAAAACTTATTTTAACTGTAATTAACCACCACCAGTTATTTGATCTAAAAGGTCTAATTTAGGTCAACTACCTTTTTTTATTGTATTTAACGGTCCTTTTTAGGGCTATTACCTTTTATTGTATTTAACGGTCCTTATTAGGGCCACTACCATTTATTGTGTCCTAACGGTCCTTTTTAGGGTCACTACCATATTTTTTGTCTTAACGGTCCTTTTCAGGGCTAATGAAAGTTTTACAATTAGCTTAAGTTTGCTTGCTGCCATGAGTTTTAATAAAAAGGTTCGTTTCAGGACCGCCTAACAGTAGAGTTCATTTAATTAAGGTACATTTACAAGTAAAATATGAACATTGTTGAGGTTAATTCATAGTTATTGGTAATTTAAAAAGTGCTGCAAATGTTTTGCGGGTACAGCTAGTGCAGTCATATTTCTCAGTTTAACCGAGGAAAAAAAGATTTATCTCGCCGAGCTACATCTACGGACATCATGGCACGGGGAACCAGGAAAAATGTCCCCCCAACTGTGGTAATAAATGAATACTTGGGGGGGGGGGATGGTGTAACGAGTACAGCCCTATCAACGGGCAATATAGGCCCCGGCACAAACCACGCATCTAGAACTCAGACGACAGCCACCCAAACGACTAACTTATAAACGAATAATTAGAATGAGGGCGGGGGTCTATGCACACGTGGGTGGGGGGGGGGGGACAGGTAAATGTATCATTCTGGCCCCATGTGTGAAGATGGCTCTTGTGGTGAGCACTCAATTGACATACAAATACTTTTATTGAAGAATTAAAATGAAACGATGTGTGGGAGTGGGGCTGTAGGGGCGTGGGGGGGGGGGCGGCCGTTTACTTGAACTGAACAGTGAGGGCTTAAGTCTCGATTACGTCAGTGAACTGTATCCACCGTGGTGGCTACTGTAACCTCCGCCTTGGGAAAAAATCGATCTCTGGACCTCATAAAAAATATTTTTTTTGGTGTAGTTATGTGAGTAAAATCTAAGGTGGAAACAGCTCGCTTCATCATGTGTTAAATATATAATAATTGATATATATATATATAATGATAGTATTTTCTGTCGCACAGAACCATCATGGCCGCCAGTGGAGCAGGGAGAGAGAACTCTGCACGAGATACTGTTCTACAGCCAGGGGCCAGTGGACGGCTACATCTTAGGTGGGTGTGTCACGTGACTCCAACACTGTATTTTTTTTTTTTATTTTCTGTCCGTGTTAAATGTCTACTCCATTTTTCATCTGTGTATTTTATGTCTAAAAAAAATTTGTTTAAATTGTCATTCAGATATTGATGTAACCATGTTTTTTTTTCAAGATAAACGCAGTTTGAAAGTTCTTGTTAAATGGAACGAGCCAACTGTCTTAAGATCTCTCTCTCTCTCTCTCTCTCTCTCTCTCTCTCTCTCCCCCCCTCTCTCTCTCCCTACCCCCAACCCATTTCCCTAAACAACCATCTAAAATAGCATTCGTCAAATCCATATTTTATAATCCAGTGATGGCGAACCTTTTTGAGTCCGCGTGCCCAAAATTCAACCAAAAAAAAACCCCACTTATTTAAAGCAAAGTGCAATCACTCCAATTAAAATTAAAGGAAGTGATATTTTGGTCGCGTGCCGACTGATGAGGCTCAGTGTGCCGACTGATGAGGCTCAGTGTGCCGACTGATGAGGCTCAGTGTGCCGACTGATGAGGCTCAGTGTGCCGACTGATGAGGCTCAGTGTGCCGACTGATGAGGCTCAGTGTGCCGACTGGTGAGGCTCAGTGTGCCGACTGATGAGACTCAGTGTGCCGACTGGTGAGGCTCAGTGTGCCGACTGGTAAGGCTCAGTGTGCCGACTGGTGAGGCTCAGTGTGCCGACTGGTGAGGCTCAGTGTGCCGACTGATGAGGCTCAGTGTGCCGACTGGTGAGGCTCAGTGTGCCGACTGGTGAGGCTCAGTGTGCCGACTGTGGCCGTAGATTTGCCACCACTGGGTATAGGCTATATGTTACACTCAAATTTCAAGTATTGATTTCTGATGATATATTGATATTTGTCAATCACAGGTGACGGCGTCCGGGATTTATTGCTCAAGTCTGGATTACCTCTGATCGTGTTAAGTCAAATATGGTAAGTGAAATGGTTTACCATTAAAGGGTGGTTGGTCATGAGACTTAGCAATATCCTTCATGAATTATCCAAGGATGAAAATGACCTCTTAATGCAATAAGCCGTTATTATGACAGTTAAATACTTAACATCATCACTACAGCCGAGTATGCAGTGACCTTACTTAGAGGTACTAAAAAAAACACAGGGGATTCGAAATAGTATCCCGCATAACGCCTTGATGTCTATCAAACCCAAGGGCCACCATATCACTCTCCCGAAATTGTAGCTCTTACACACACACACAATTATTTTTTTTTGGAAGAGGTTGGGGGATATGAGCTAGACAGGCTAAACGCTTGATATGGGTTCGAGTCACATCATATCAAAGATATCTACCTTTGTGCATTCCTTGGTATTGCAGGCATTTGGCGACATAATGAGTCGTATACAATGGACAGAGTCGATACGGCATCAACATGTAGACAAACATACCATCTTACCCTCCATAGAAAAAAAAAAAAAGGAAAGTTCCATAAACGGGCAAGGGGGAAGGAGGAGGGAGAGCGTTCATCTATATAAATAACATAAACGTAGGGAGTGGATGGGTGGGTCAGCACAACCCCACCCTTCCTTCCCTATTCATTGGAGGGTGGAGTGGGGGGGTGGCTGTCCACTTGGTTTTCACCTGGGTTCCAACCAAGGACTCTCAGGTTGACAGTCAAGTATCTACACCACTCGGCCATCCGCCCCACTACCCTCCATAGACCCGACGATTAAAGTTACCCTTTAGATCCATAGTAATTAGTGGGACGGATGGTCGAGTGGTGTAGATACTCGACTGTCGGCCTGAAGATCCCGTGTTTAATCCCATATATATATATATATATACAAGCTGTACCCCGCAAAACCTTTGCATAAAGTTATATCCCCTTAGGCTTAATCGGTAGGCCAGGTTATTTTTGGTTTCGGGCAGATCCGATTTTTTCATGATTGTATTTTAAACTGGAATACCGTTGTATTAATTCTTTACTTTCGATTTAACGCAGAACCCAAAATCGCTATTATTATATTAGATTTTTGTATAATTGCGTTGGCATAATTATGACTAATGTACTCTCAAGCTTCGTAGTAGTTTATAGTCCCCTTGACAGACACCGTTCAGAAGGTAAATAAGCTTTCGGTCAATACTCTTTGTCTTCATTGTATTACATTGTCTAAAGTTCACTATCCCTGGACTTAACTTCCCATCCCCCCCTCCCTTCTCACCTCTCCGCCCAACTACGATTTTTGTTCCCTCGTTTACATGCCCTGGGGGTAGGTTGGGGGGGGGGAGAGGGTCCGCCCTGTCCAGGAATTTTAACTGGGAATGACCACCACGATCTCATTGAATACGGGAACAAAGGGTTGAAAAGTTGACAAAAGAATTTTGTCGTTATTTAGAAAAGTCCAGAGAAGATCTTATGGTCAGTCTGCCCCAACCCCGTTATTTCCAAGAATCAAAGCCGCCATTTTAAGTATCTTTAAAAACAAGTCAGAAAAAAAATTAACATTCTTTTTTGGGGGGAAGGGGGGATTCGCCTTTGTATCCCCCCCCCCCCCCGGCTTGTCTAGCTTAAAGAAACAGAACTTTTTTTGACTGGTTTATTTGTGGAAGCATTTTAATGAGTAAAAAAACGTTCGTTTTATTCTAGTAAAGGCGTTCTAGCAATGATTTGTTCTGACCTAATTACGGCGTTCTAGCAATGATTTGTTCTGACCTAATTACGGCGTTCTAGCAATGATTTGTTCTGACCTAATTACGGCGTTCTAGCAATGATTTGTTCTGGCCTAATTACGGCGTTCTAGCAATGATTTGTTCTGACCTAATTACTGTGGTTCTGGCCTATAATTACGGCGTTCCAGAGCTCATTTGTACATCTAGTCATCTTGAGACCAAACAGAACAAACGTTCATGGTGAATGGAAACATTGACATCATTCACTGTCATTGACTAATATATTAATATATATTTCCCTATCGCTATTGTTACTCAACCAGCAAACTGGAATAATAATTTTTTTTTTCCACCGACCAGCAATAGATGTGCGCATGCGCACAGACATACTATCGAGTATAGTAATCGAAAAAAAATGTACCCGATTACTGATTTTTTTTTCATTCGATTGATTTAATTCCAATCTCAGATATTTTCGAGATTTAATTAAGTCATGGTTCTAAATATTGAGAGCGGAAATTTTTTTTTTCGGAATAAAAGTAAAGTTCCTCTAGCCGAAAATGGCCATCGAGTCAGATGCAGTGCCGAACCTAGGGATTTTGGAGGCCCGGGGGACTTGGCCTCTATGGGGGCCCCTGCACTTTGACATTCGACACCATGACATAAGATAATGTTCTTAATATTTATTGTAAAAAAAAATTGGGGCCCCCTCAAGCTGGAGCCCGGGGAGATTTTCGAATTTGGATCCCTACCCTAGGTACGCCTCTGGTCAGATGAAGTGTAGAATTCATCTGTTTCTATAGCCATGGTATATTGGGGTTGTGTGGGTAGCTCAACGCCCTGCCGCATTTACTCCCCCAACTTAAGCTAGGTACCCATTTAAAGCTGGGTGGACTTGTGGTACGATCAACCTACTTTACCAAAGACCTGGAAAAAATCCCCTTGATTCTCACAGAGGATTGAATCCGGGACCCTGAGGTCAACAATCCGTAGCTCTACACTGATCTCTTCTTTGCCCTCGGCGGTACGCTACTGACAGGGAATTCCCGTAACTAGCGCACCGTGTGATTCACGTACTGAATGTACTGACGTTGTGACGTAGCAGTTATTGTGATGAGGCCGGCAGTGAGAAAACGGCCGTTCTAGTTGTGGTTGTAAAATAAACTGTTACTTGTTGTTTTGAGTCCATGCTTCCCCGTTTGTCATTCATATATAGGCCCATATATAAGCTGAAATCAGATTGAGGTGGGTGGGGCACATAGAAAGAATGGAAAACAACAGAGGTCCAAAAGCAATATATATATATATATATATATAAGGCAGCACCCAATGAGAAAAGGCCTAAAGGCAGACCAACAAGCAGATGGTTAGAGGAATTGGAGATAGACCTTAAAGCCATAGGAGTGAGAGAGTGGAGGAAGAAGACCATGGGTCGGGAAAAAGTGGAGAACAGTAGTGTGACAGGCCAGGGCCCTAAACGGGCCATAGAGCCAAAGGAAGAAGTAGAAAATAGTATTACATAATGTTTTGTGACAAATTGTCATTTAAAAAAGTCATCTTAACTTTTTAATCTGAGTCTCAAAAGACAAGACACACGCTTTTTTCTACAAAAATAAAGCAACTTAATTCCTATTTTCTTTTTCCCAAATGACAATATTGATAGCTCCTATTTCTTAGAATTATATAAACAACTTTTTTTTTCATTCATACATTTTTGAAAAAACTAAATATAACTTTATCGCAAAGTGAATACAGACTTTGACTGCAAATGTCAACATGTTGACGGAATGACATTGAGTTCATAACGAGTCTAATATTGTCATTTCATTTTTTTTTCTCTCTCTATGTATGCGTGCTAGCAGGTTTGCACCATGGCGCTGCGTTCATTTGTGGTGGTCAGTTTAATTTGACCCCCCCCCCTTCCCAGACCGGGAGAAGTGTGGACGGGACATTCTTTTCACACCTCGGGCCACAAGTTTGGTTAAATAATAGGCAGCATCCAGTGCCATGTTTAATGTCTATATTTAGAAACAGTTTAATTTCCTGTTGGTTCCCTTGTCTGCGAGGAGAAAAGGGGGGGGGGAGATCGGAGATTACCGAAATAGCCCCTCCCCCCCCCCACAGGCCCGGTTATCGGAGATTCCCGATATAAGATATACTCTCTTAACCAAGTCTAGATTGAATAACACACTGAGGTAATCGGATATATAATTACTCCGTATTTAGATTTGTGGATAGAAAGCTCAATCAGCAAATAATTAGGAGTCAAATGACGCGAACGTGCCAAAGCACAAATTACGTCCACTCTTAACACTAGCCTATACAGTCACTGACCGGTCTGACCGTGGTCCGTAGTATGGATGGATAAAATCAGAATAGTTATATAGATCGTTTCGTTTCCTTTCGTTTTTGCTTGACTTATTATAACTCGGTTTATCTTTTTTAAGAAACCCTATTCAAGGCTGTTGTGAAGAATTGCTCTCATAGAGATTGGGGAATTACTTCCGAATTACTGAGGGGAAATATTATTCCATTTTATATTTCAATCTATCAATTATTTCATTACAAATGTTTCTGAATTAGCTCCATATGCAGAATATATAGAATAGAGTATACATTCGCTATTTTATATTATCGCAACGTAAATAGAATTCAACTAATGTTTGGTTGATTCGACAGTTCATGGTTTGTTGATTCGACAGTTCATGGTTTGTTGATTCGACAACGTTCATGGTTTGTTGATTCGACAGTTCATGGTTTGTTGATTCGACAGTTCATGGTTTGTTGATTCGACAGTTCATGGTTTGTTGATTCGACAGTTCATGGTTTGTTGTGTCCATATCAACCAGGGACATCTTCCATTACATCAAACATCCAGATTAAAACCAACAATATTTAAATACAAAAACAAACAAACAACAACAGCTATCTATCTATCTATCTATCTGTCTATCTATCTATCTATCTATCTATCTATCTATCTATCTATCTATCTATCTATCTATCTATCTATCTATCTATCTATCTATCTATCTATCTATCTATCTATCTATCTATCTATCTATCTATCTATCTATCTATCTATCTATCTATCTATCTATCTATCTATCTATCTATCTATCTATCTATCTATCTATCATCTATCTATCTATCTATCAATCTATCTATCTATCTATCTATCTATCTAATTATCTAACTAATTATCTATATACAATTATACATACATATATATAAGACAAGTGTGTCCTTATTAGCTTCATCAACTACGTGTATAAGTATTGCAAAGTATAGCGGTTTATAACAATGTAGAATACTATATATCATGGCATATAGTATATAGCAGTATATATCAGTATAAACCATTATATTGAAGTATATAGTCGTATAAAGTAGTGTAATGTCTTTTATAGCAATATAAACCAATATAGCAGTTCACAACATTATATAGACGTATAAAGCAATGTACAGCAGTATATTACAGCAAGTACATTTGTAGATCTGTATTAGGCAGTTTGAGAAGTATATGCCAGAGTATAGAAGTAAAAAGCAGAGTATAGCAGTATAGCAGTATAAAGTACTTTATAACAGTACATATATATAAATATATATAAATATATATATATATATATATATATATATCAGCAAAAAGCAGTATATAGATCAATACAAAGATTACTTGTTCAGGTGTAGTTTAGAATTGTGTGCATCGTTTAGGAATCGGAAATTAGGTAAAAATCCTTTGATTTCACTCCGATTTCATCACAAAAAAAAGTAGTCTTGTACATCTCGATTCCGATGAATTGTCCCAACACTAATTTTGACATACATCAGTGGCCAGCAGAGTTGGAGGGTGTTTTTGTATGTGGCAATATTGTTTATATGTTTCGTTAATATTTAATTATTTTTTTTGTCATCAATATTTCGCCAGTCCTAGTTTTTGTTATGTCAATGCGAGGCAACTCTCCAAACACTAAGCCCCTTCCCACATCTTCACACTGTGAAGCGTCTGTTGTGTTAAACTGCTTGGGTTGTGAACCCTTTTGATGACTGTGACGTTATGACATGACGATGCAAGTCCCACTCAGGGTCATTTGGTGTTACAAGGGGCGGGAAAGCGGGGGAGGGGAAGTTGAGGAGGGGGGGCGTGTCCTGGTCCAAGACAAACAAACAACAGGCTTCAGTCAAGAAAACACGTTCGGTCATGTGGTCAAGTCAGTAGACGCTACCAAAATGTTTATCCGGGCCCTTTCACTCTAATCGATAACTCAAATATCCTCTCTTCCCCCCCCCGCCCCTCACCAATCCTTTTCCCTGACCAGCTACAACATACAAGCAGTGCTTGCCAACTTTTTACCGAATAACTATCCAGAAACTAGAAGAAACATATCTTTTATACATAGAAACACGTAGCTTAATTAAATCCAAATTGTATATCTTAATGAATAGGAAAACGATGTGATACATAGATATATTATACAAATAATGTTTGCTTATATATATATATATAGATGACTCAAACATTATCTAGATCTGGTTATGAATTATCCAAGTTTGCAGCCCTGCACCCAATCACCGCCTTAAGTTGACCTCAGTCCGCGGCTGTCTTTTAGACAGGGATCAAACCAAACAAATGACCAGGCACGTCAGTCTATTGAAAGATCTTTGTAGGATGAAGGATTTCGGGAGGATGGGCGGGGCGATTTTTTTTAGAAATTTATTGTCCCTCAGTATAAACAGGCCTATTATTTTGTTAACACTTTTTTGTTTTAATTTTGTTTAATATCTCTTCACATACAGTCACATATTACGCTTGCAGTACAGCTGACATGCGTATCTACTACATAAAAACCTTTATATCTACTCCCATATGTCGCATCGCCAATGCGTTCGGTTACTGTCTGGCGGAAAACCTTAAAAAAAAATACAATGTTGGATTCTTCAGCAAAAAAAAAAATGCAACAGGTTACAATCAATATTTTAAACTTATATAATTGATGAATGAAATATTGATGTTTGAAACGCTCTGTTAAATCATTTTTATCAATTAGAAAAAAAAAATAAATATAACAGGACTCTAATGCAGGGGTGGTCAAACGTTATGACTCCTGGGCCACAGTGGGTTTTTAAAAAGATGACAGAAGATTCGGACCAAGAGCAGTTGAAATTGGGTATGAATGAACTAGTGTAAATTAAATTTAAAGATGAACTTTTGCGGATCTAACAGACTGGTGGCTCGTAGTTGGCTCGAAAGGTCGAAGTTGGCCCATATTGGCTCTAATGTATGAATAGCTAGTAGTATTCATTGGATACAATTCTTAGCATATTAAAAAAAAAATTCATTGCCCAAAGGTGTATGATGAGTGGGACGGGTAGCCGAGTGGTGTATACACTCGACTATCAACCTGAGAGTCCTGGGTTCGATCCTCGTTGAGAACCATGGGAATTTTTCCAGATGAAATAGGTTTCAAAGTCGTCCCACAAGTCCACCCAGCTTTAAATGGGTACCTGACTGTAAGTTGGGGAAGTAAAGGCGGCTGGACGTTGTGCTAACCCCACTCTCCCTTTATATATGCCGAGGTTATAGAAGCAGATGAATTCTACACTTCATCTGCCCCGATGACCCGTTAGTGCTAAGGGAACTTTTTTTTACAGGTGTATGACGTTTGCCTCATTTGTCTCACACTTGACCTTGAATGCAAAAACAAAATTTCACTGGAAAGCAAAAAAAATTTTTTGGTCTAAATTTTCGTAGTTTGCTGGATATATCTAAATGTTGGAGACTACTGAAGATAAATTTGAATGTACCAGCCCTGTTTGTTCACATTTCCTATATTTTTACACTTGTTTCATTTAAGAGAGGGAGGAGGAGGTGAGTTAGGCTGTTTACCATGTTATTGTTAGGCTGTTTACCATGTTATTGTTAGGCTGTTCACCATGTTATTGTTAGGCTGTTCACCATGTTATTGTTATGCTGTTCACCATGTTATTGTTAGGCTGTTCACCATGTTATTGTTAGGCTGTTCACCATGTTATTGTTAGGCTGCAAACCATGTTATTGTTTGGCTGTTCACCATGTTATTGTTAGGCTGTTCACCATGTTATTGTTAGGCTGTTCACCATGTTATTGTTAGGCTGTTCACCATGTTATTGTTAGGCTGCAAACCATGTTATTGTTTGGCTGTTCACCATGTTATTGTTAGGCTGTTCACCATGTTATTGTTTGGCTGTTCACCATGTTATTGTTTGGCTGTTCACCATGTTATTGTTAGGCTGTTCACCATGTTATTGTTAGGCTGTTCACCATGTTATTGTTAGGCTGTTCACCATGTTATTGTTAGGCTGTTCACCATGTTATTGTTTGGCTGTTCACCATGTTATTGTTTGGCTGTTCACCATGTTATTGTTAGGCTGTTCACCATGTTATTGTTTGGCTGTTCACCATGTTATTGTTTGGCTGTTCACCATGTTATTGTTAGGCTGTTCACCATGTTATTGTTTGGCTGTTCACCATGTTATTGTTAGGCTGTTCACCATGTTATTGTTAGGCTGCAAACCATGTTATTGTTTGGCTGTTCACCATGTTATTGTTAGGCTGTTCACCATGTTATTGTTTGGCTGTTCACTATGTTATTGTTTGGCTGTTCACCATGTTATTGTTAGGCTGTTCACCATGTTATTGTTTGGCTGTTCACCATGTTATTGTTTGGCTGTTCACACATGTTATTGTTTGGCTGTTCACCATGTTATTGTTAGGCTGTTCACCATGTTATTGTTTGGCTGTTCACCATGTTATTGTTTGGCTGTTCACCATGTTATTGTTAGGCTGTTCACCATGTTATTGTTTGGCTGTTCACCATGTTATTGTTTGGCTGTTCACCATGTTATTGTTAGGCTGTTCACCATGTTATTGTTTGGCTGTTCACCATGTTATTGTTTGGCTGTTCACCATGTTATTGTTAGGCTGTTCACCATGTTATTGTTTGGCTGTTCACCATGTTATTGTTTGGCTGTTCACCATGTTATTGTTTGGCTGTTCACCATGTCACTTGTAAACAAAAAAAAACATGTTCCCCGGCTCGCCCCCGCCCCCCACCCCCCACCCCCCAAACCCTTTTACCTTCACTCCCTACCCCCCCCCGGTCTAGTGACGTCACCTTATGAAGACTCTGACTCAACTCTGATATTAATCTGTGTGCTTGTTTACCTGTGTTGTGGATTAACTGTCTTTATTAAACCGGACGTGAGATTCATCACCTGTAATTAAATGGATATGAGATTTTTACAAATGGCGTGCTTCGTAGCATAAACAGATGGCCGCGCAGAAGAGTTCCGATGTGCCGACCCTGGTGGGGTGCAGTGTGAACCCAAGGGAACTTTCCAGGTCCCCTTTGTGCCTCCCTGGCCATAAGCACTACAAAACCTCCCACCTTAGTGATTTTTTAGGGGTGGGCGAACTACGGCCCGCGGGCTGCATGCGGCCCTTCAGCGTATATTATGCGGCCCGTTTGCATGTACATATTGTGAGTGTGAATGCGAAATAAATGACAAATGCATGGTTCATATTTTAATACGTTGTAAATTGTAATTGAAGTAGACTAAATGTATATATGTGTGTGTGTGTGTGTGTGTGTGTGCGGCCCGCCGATAGCAATCTAGTTTTCAATGTGGCCCTCCGTAGAAAAAGTTTGCCCACCTTGAATCTAAGAGATAAACAACTCATCCTAACAGGGGCTATCTCAGATATCATATGATCTGCTAGTATGGTAAAGTTGTCATCCTGTATAACAAACAAGATATAGTCCACTTTTAAACCTAGTTTCATTTAACGTTGAGTGGAAGCACTTTAAACTGTACAGTTGTTGCATCAGACGGTAGGTACACTATTATAACCATAAACTATAACTTAGTAGTTCAAGTAACTGATTAACCAAATCACTTTATCCTGAGTGGGGGGGGGGGGAGCGGGATCCAAATTCGAAAGTTCTCCGAGCCCCAGCTTGGAGGGGCCCCACATTTCATTAAATATTAAGTATACATTATCTCATGTCATGGTGTTGAATGTCAAAATGCAGGGGCCCTCCAAAGAGGCCAAGCCCCATCCCCCGGGGCCGCAAAATACCAAGGTTCGGCACTGCTTTATCCTTACACAGGAACAAGGCGAACGCCAGATTCACTTTAAGCTGTACATTTGCATCAGAAGTTACTGTATTATAACCATAAACTATCATTCAGTAACGTCAGTTGCATCAGACGTTACACTATTATAACCATAAACTATAACTCAGTAGCTCAAGTAACTAAGTAACCAACTTACTTTTCCCCCCTCCCCCCACACACAGGAACTTGGCGGACGTCAGCAACGACAACGTCCTTGACGTGCATGAGTTCGTCCTCGTCATGCATCTCATTCGAGGCGTCATGCAGGGCATGACGCTGCCCAAGACACTTCCTCCGAACCTGACTCCTCCTAAAACCAACCCCGCGGCGTCACCCCCCATGAGTCAGCAAGAGAAAGACGCATACTCCAGAGTATTTCAGTCATTTGACGACGCCCAGACGGGATTTATTGACGGTAGGTCAGCTAGAGCCCTTAGCTCTGTATAAAACAGCCAAGGTTTTTATACGTGTCACTCAGGAATCACTATCCTAGCTGTAGCTTTTAGAAGTTGTCTTTCGGCTATCCGGCCTTATGTTGTGTAATTGCTTACAGGATATTGCGAAAAAACCGGATAAGCCAGAGCTCTAAAAAAAAATAAAATCATGTGTTGTTGAATTTCTCAGAGAACACAGATTGGGTTTGTATACATTTATACACACATTTAAGTGCATTGTGTAATAACTATTCGTTGTCCGTTGCATTCGCTACTAAAGGGTTTATCTCAATAAAAGGTTCAATATGAAAATAATTGTTTAAAAACTACACGCAAACCGGCAGCAAGACCAGAAGCATATAGTTAGCAATGTAATATTTACAACTGTCGCGCTTTTTTTTTTACAAATAGTATTAATTGAAATTAATAAAAAATTGTACCATCGGGAAATGACGTCATAGAGGATATCCCAAGTGCAGAATTATTTATACCGACATCCCATTCTGCACGGACGCACGCCAAGAATATCACTTTATTAGTAGGATAAAGAGTAATTTGCATAAAATAAATGGCACATACTGTGAGATATTTATAAGCGTAAAAGAGATCTCAAACCATTCAACTGTAGGACATTTCGACTTTGATATGAGTATTAGCTTTAAAACTGAAATAGAGAGCTCCCAGTTTTCAATGCAGTTTACATATGCAGTTCACATTTTTCATTTATACAATAGAAGATATTTATTTAGCATGATTCATATATATATGTATATATATATATATATATATATATATATATATATATATATATATATATATAATTAGAACACTAGTGTTTTCTTACCGTGTTTATAAAGTTGGAGTAATGTTATACATTGCAGAAGTACAGTTCATAGTTCACAGTTCATAGTTCACAGGTCGGGCAATAGGCCTATACTTCTATTCACAACAATTGTCACGAAGATTTAAAAAAAAAAATTAAAGTCACACATAAAACAATGTGCATGTCGTACAACACTTCAGTGGTCAGGCTATTGTACACTTTGACAGGGGCGGATTTAAGGGGGGGGGAGGCGGGGGATGCACCTTCCCCACCCCCGTTACCGCAAGTTTAGGTAAGACACCATTAAATTATCGAAAAATTTTTTTGTTCTAAGACCAATCTTCAACAATGAAAAATAACATTTCAGATTTGCCCCCCCCCACCCCGGGGGTCAAAGTTCTCTAGATCCGCCCCTGCACTTTGACCTGGTAGCGCTTCCCTTTTCTGTTTTTTTTTTTTATTTCTTGCTGATCCGTTTGTTTCAAATGCCCACCCCAAAAAATTCTCCCCCCACCTCGCAAAGCCCATCTCTGACCCCCCCCCCGGCATCACCCCCATTCACTCTTTTGTAAATGAACGCTTAAAAACAACGAGCCAACACCTTCACACGTCAGATCTGTTCACAGATCGTCTCTGATCTGGTCTGTAAGTCCGACTTGTCCTGGTCACGCATGAGTGGTCAGTTTGGTTCGTTTTCTTTTAAATTTAAATTTAAATAACCGTTATTGGTGGGGGGGGGGCAACAACTGATCACCTAACAATATAAATAGCACAGCGTTATCAGTTTTGAATGTAAGTAAGTGCAGCAATAACCACAGACTCATGATATCCTCCTGGTATATATATATATATATTACATGAGGCTACGGAGTCAATGTCTCTAAACTGTTGTATAATCTGTTGGACAATCTCTGTCCCCCCCCAAAAACACATAATCATTCACCATCTACCGGGGAGTTGTCTGTTTTGTTTTAAACTAGTTACTTCTACCCCCCCCCCCACCCTACATCCCTTTCCCCTTCCAATCTCCCCCCCCCCCCCTTCGTTAACTTTCCAAGTTAATCATTGTCCCTTGTTTTCTTAGAAATAACTTCCTTGTATGAAAGACACAAACAACGACACTTAACATATTGTACAAAAAGAGGCTGGGGGGAAGGGTGCTTGGGGGTGAGGCAATGACTTCCTCTCCACAACCCCCTACCTCCTTGCCCCCCGCCAATCACCCTTCCCTTTCGAGGTTGTTGATCTTCCCCTTCTGTGCAGTTATTCCCCCTGATGTTAAGATATATGACAAAAGAACGGAATAGAAAGAGAATCTACAATGAATGTCTTTACTGCTGCAAGAGGTTTTTTCAGTTGCACCAATTAAAAAAAAACCGCATCGTTAATTCTACTTGAATTGAGTCTATAGTTAAAGATACAATAGATATATTTTAGAAATTCCTAATGCTCTGGTTTAGATATCTTCATTCTAAGCCGTTCTTAGAATTTTAGACCCATAGGGCAGAGACTTTTATTGATTTTAGGAGCCTTAGGTGAATGCACCAATCGGGACCATTTTAACATTAGATCTAATCAATCTAACCTAACCTGACGGGACCCCATGACCGATGGAGAACCCTGAGCGGGAACCTAGTTTGCCTACTCATTATAACAGCCCCCCCCACCTGTCTTTTTAAGGACGACATGAAAACTCCAAGATCCTATTGGACGGTTTCAATAGTGCCTTTCTTTGATCCCCCACATAAGGCGATAGTTCAAGGCGCCACGGGGGAGATCTAGCGGGATCTTAAACCATGACCTGAAATAATATGCATTGGTCGTCACATGAGATCGACCCCTCAGGTCAATCGTCGAGAGCATTACCACCACGGCAACCATCTGTCCCCCACTGTTTTGATTTACTCACGTTATTTTTTTTTTTGTTTTCTTTGTTTCTAATGCGTGAAACTTTTACAGTTGTTTACTTTATGTTGTTTTGTATTAATGACACACACACACACACACAATTTTTGTATATCAAATTTAAGAAAAAATACTAGAATGTGGCCAATGGTGGACCATCGCAGTAATGATCCATGAATGAAAAATAACAACAACAACAACAACAACAACAACAACAACAACAACAGCAACAACAACAACAACAACAACAGCAACAACAACAACAGCAACAACAACAACAACAACAACAACAATAACAACAACAACAACAACGTTGAAATGTGAAGGGCTACACTTGCCCCGGGTGGCACCCATCTGACTACCAGCCACGAGCAGCTGTTGCAGTACTTGAGTACTTTTTCGGACACTCAGGGGCACTACGATTTCAAATTACGCTCCTGGTGCCTCTGGTTATTATTACGGCAAATGTTTAGAAAGTAATCAATTTTACAATTTTTGATGGCAGGTTTACAACCTTGGATAGATTGTAGAAGGTAATATTTTAATCCCAGCTTCTCTGCTGTAGAAGGTAATATTTAAATCCCAGTTTCTCTATTGTAGAAGTTAATATTTAAATCCCAGTTTCTCTATTGTAGAAGTTAATATTTAAATCCCAGTTTCTCTATTGTAGAATGTAGAAGGTAACATTTAAATCCCAGCTTCTCTATTGTAGAAGGTAATATTTAAATCCCAGCTTCTCTATTGTAGAAGGTAACATTTAAATCCCAGCTTCTCTATTGTAGAAGGTAATATTTAAATCCCAGCTTCTCAATTGTAGAAGGTATTTAAAAAAAACAGACGCACAGGACAGCGTCGCTTGCTTAATTATGCAGGGCCGCCGTGAGTGTGAGGCAACTGGAACACTTGTCAGGAGGCCCCGAACCTTTGGGTTCCCCAGACCTTTGGGGGCCCGGTCGCTTTAGAAACTTACTTTGCAGTAATTAAAAGTAAGGAAACAGAGACACAAGGTTTTCAAAATATGTCAAGGGTCATACATTCTACAGCTGCGGCAAAGATGATAAAAAAAAACTAAAACAAACAAAAATGTAAAATTTCAATGGGGTTTTGAACTTAAGACTTTACAATTTTAGGCTGACGCTCTTTCCGCTACACAACGTATTTTTGCACTCAAAATGTAAATTTGTAAAACGCAACTTCTTCAACAGTTTGATACTTTCATTGCTGTGTTACGGGATGATATATATTCCTATTCTTCCTCATAAATATTTATAAATCTTATCTGATTGTAATGTGGAGATACTTTACCATTGCGACCTCTTCCACCCCTTCATCTTATCCAGTGTCTGGATCAGTGTGTTACGAAAATGTCACTGTTGAAAAATGTAACATACATCAGGAAACCAGGTCTGTGAATTCCAACCCCCCGCCTCTCCTTCCTAATAGGACGGTAAAGGTTAATAGGATATTAGATAAATGGGATGTTTTTTGCAGTGCACCTTCTTTCATCGCCACCTTCGTTGATAGTGCAGTGGCCATGAAGGCACCACGGGAGATAAATCGGGGACTTTAATCATGACCAGAAAAATCTTTTGGTCCTCACCGGAGATCGAACCAGGGACCTTCAGGTCGACAGTCGACAGCTTTGCCACTCGACCACCTGGGGACAGCATGCATTTTTATTTATCCGATTAAATTAATAAACACTCACACTGAAACCAGTACTGCCATATTCCACCAATCAGGAACGAGCAGTAATTTATTCTCTGCAAGAAAGGATACTTAAAAAAAAAAACATGGCCATTTTCTTCTTATCGTTAGTGGGTGTGTGTGTGTGTTTGTGTGTGTGTGTGTGTGTGTGTGTGTGTGTGTGTGTGTGTGTGTGTGTGTGTGTGTTGATCCCAGTTTAGAAACACCAGTTATTTCGGGGGGAAGAGGCAGACAAAAACACTGAAACTAATGGGTGGCGTTGGTGGTGGTGGGGGAGAGGCAGACAAAAACACTGAAACTAATGGGTGGCGGTGGTGGTGGGGGGGGAGAGGCAGACAAAAACACTGGAACTAATGGGTGGCGGTGGTGGTGGGGGGGGAGAGGCAGACAAAAACACTGAAACTAATGGGTGGCGGTGGTGGTAGGGGGGAAAGGCAGACAAAAACACAGGAACTAATGGGTGGCGGTGGTGGTGGGGGGAGAGGCAGACAAAAACACTGAAACTAATGGGTGGCGGTGGTGGGGGGGGAGAGGCAGACAAAAACACTGGAACTAATGGGTGGCGGTGGTGGTGGTAGGGGGAGAGGCAGACAAAAACACTGGAACTAATGGGTGGCGGTGGTGGTGGGGGGGGAGAGGCAGACAAAAACACTGAAACTAATGGGTGGCGGTGGTGGTAGGGGGAAAGGCAGACAAAAACACAGGAACTAATGGGTGGCGGTGGTGGTGGGGGAGAGGCAGACAAAAACACAGGAACTAATGGGTGGCGGTGGTGGGGGGGAGAGGCAGACAAAAACACAGGAACTAATGGGTGGCGGTGGTGGGGGGAGAGAGGCAGACAAAAACACTGAAACTAATGGGTGGCGGTGGTGGTGGGGGGGGAGAGGCAGACAAAAACACAGGAACTAATGGGTGGCGGTGATGGTGGGGGAGAGGCAGACAAAAACACAGGAACTAATGGGTGGCGGTGGTGGTGGGGGGGAGAGGCAGACAAAAACACTGGAACTAATGGGTGGCGGTGGTGGTGGGGGGAGAGGCAGACAAAAACACTGAAACTAATGGGTGGCGGTGGTGGTAGGGGGAAAGGCAGACAAAAACACAGGAACTAATGGGTGGCGGTGGTGGTGGGGGGAGAGGCAGACAAAAACACAGGAACTAATGGGTGGCGGTGGTGGTGGGGGGGGAGAGGCAGACAAAAACACAGGAACTAATGGGTGGCGGTGGTGGTGGGGGGGGAGAGGCAGACAAAAACACAGGAACTAATGGGTGGCGGTGGTGGTGGGGGGAGAGGCAGACAAAAACACAGGAACTAATGGTTGGCGGTGGTGGTGGGGGGAGGCAGACAAAAACACTGAAACTAATGGGTGGCGGTGGTGGTGGGGGAGAGGCAGACAAAAACACTGAAACTAATGGGTGGCGGTGGTGGTGGGGGAGAGGCAGACAAAAACACAGGAACTAATGGGTGGCAGTGGTGGTAGGGGAAGAGGCAGACAAAAACACAGGAACTAATGGGTGGCGGTGGTGGTGGGGGGAGAGGCAGACAAAAACACAGGAACTAATGGGTGGCGGTGGTGGTAGGGGGGAAGAGGCAGACAAAAACACAGGAACTAATGGGTGGCGGTGGTGGTGGGGGGAGAGGCAGACAAAAACACAGGAACTAATGGGTGGCGGTGGTGGTAGGGGGGAAGAGGCAGACAAAAACATAGGAACTAATGGGTGGCGGTGGTGGTAGGGGAAGAGGCAGACAAAAACACAGGAACTAATGGGTGGCGGTGGTGGTGGGGGGAGAGGCAGACAAAAACACAGGAACTAATGGGTGGCGGTGGTGGTGGGGGAGAGGCAGACAAAAACACAGGAACTAATGGGTGGCGGTGGTGGTAGGGGGAAGAGGCAGACAAAAACACAGGAACTAATGGGTGGCGGTGGTGGTGGGGGAGAGGCAGACAAAAACACAGGAACTAATGGGTGGCGGTGGTGGTAGGGGGGAGAGGCAGACAAAAACACAGGAACTAATGGGTGGCGGTGGGGTGCGGGGAGAGGCACACAAAAACACCGGAACTAAGGGGTGGCGGTGGTGGTAGGGGGGAAGAGGAAGACAAAAACACAGGAACTAATGGGTGGCGGTGGTGGTGGGGGGAGAGGCAGACAAAAACACAGGAACTAATGGGTGGCGGTGGTGGTAGGGGGGAAGAGGCAGACAAAAACACAGGAACTAATGGGTGGCGGTGGTGGTGGGGGAGAGGCAGACAAAAACACAGGAACTAATGGGTGGCGGTGGTGGTGGGGGGAGAGGCAGACAAAACACTGAAACTAATGGGTGGCGGTGGTGGTGGGGGAGAGGCAGACAAAAACACTGAAACTAATGGGTGGCGGTGGTGGTGGGGGAGAGGCAGACAAAAACACAGGAACTAATGGGTGGCGGTGGTGGTGGGGGGAGAGGCAGACAAAAACACAGGAACTAATGGGTGGCGGTGGTGGTAGGGGGAGAGGCAGACAAAAACACAGGAACTAATGGGTGGCGGTGGTGGTGGGGGGAGAGGCAGACAAAAACACAGGAACTAATGGGTGGTGGTGGTGGTGGGGGGAGGGAGAGGCAGACAAAAACACTTAAACTAATGGGTGGCGGTGGTGGTGGGGGGGGAGAGGCAGACAAAAACACTGAAACTAATGGGTGGCGGTGGTGGTGGGGGGAGAGGCAGACAAAAACACAGGAACTAATGGGTGGCGGTGGTGGTGGGGGGAGAGGCAGACAAAAACACAGGAACTAATGGGTGGCGGTGGTGGTGGGGGGAGAGGCAGACAAAAACACAGGAACTAATGGGTGGCGGTGGTGGTGGGGGGGAGAGGCAGACAAAAACACAGGAACTAATGGGTGGCGGTGGTGGTGGGGGGGAGAGGCAGACAAAAACACAGGAACTAATGGGTGGCGGTGGTGGGGGGGGGGAGAGGCAGACAAAAACACAGGAACTAATGGGTGGCGGTGGTGGTGGGGGGGAGAGGCAGACAAAAACACAGGAACTAATGGGTGGCGGTGGTGGTGGGGGGAGAGGCAGACAAAAACACAGGAACTAATGGGTGGCGGTGGTGGTGGGGGGGAGAGGCAGACAAAAACACTGGAACTAATGGGTGGCGGTGGTGGGGGGGGGAGAGGCAGACAAAAACACTGGAACTAATGGGTGGCGGTGGTGGGGGGGGAGAGAGGCAGACAAAAACACTGGAACTAATGGGTGGCGGTGGTGGGGGGAGAGAGGCAGACAAAAACACTGGAACTAATGGGTGGCGGTGGTGGGGGAGAGAGGCAGACAAAAACACTGGAACTAATGGGTGGCGGTGGTGGTGGGGGGGAGAGGCAGACAAAAACACAGGAACTAATGGGTGGCGGTGGTGGGGGAGGGCGGGGGCTAAGTGTCTTGATGGCATAATAGACAAGATGGTGCAATGAAGCATGCAGTCTCTCACGATGACCCAATATCAAGACGGGCATTGACACGGTCATTGACACGGCGTGCACATAGACACTGATGACACAGTTGCATGTTGCTGGGTGTCGGTGTTCTCTCTATCTCAGTCTGTGCGTGTGTGTGTGTGTGTGTCCATCACTCTCTTTGTGTCTGTTTTCGTCACTTTGTGCGTCTATGTGTGTGTGTGTGTGTATTTGTTCATGCATGGATTAGTTAAAGCTATTGAACCCAAATACTCCCCAAGAACTGAGTGGTGTAGACTGTAGAGCGGTCATCTGACCACCTGAGAGTCACGGGTTCAGTCCTCGGCGAGAACCTAGGATATGTTTCCAGGTCCTGGTGCAATTTGGTTAAATAGGTCGCTCAAGTCTACCCAACTGTAAATGTGTAGTACCTGACTTAAGTCGAGGGGGGGGGGAAGTAATGGCGGCTGGGCGTTGTGCTAACCACATAATCCCTTTATATGCCGACGTTACACAGATGAATTCTACAATTCATCTGCTCTGATGGATCCAGTGGCGTACCTGGGGGGGGGGGGCGGTGGGTGCGGTCCGCACCGGGCGGCACTTTTTATTACTTTTTGGGGGGGGGGGCGGCAAAAATGTATAGATTAAAGTGAAATACCTAAATGAGAGGGCGGCAAAATCGTCTTCCGCCCTGGGCGGCCGATACCCACGCTACGCCGCTGGATGGAACCCCCCCCCCCCTGCACTAAAGGGGCTATCGACATGGCGAATTATCGTCTTGGAGGGTAACTTCAAATATAAAGAGTTATGGCTCTTGAAGCCATTAATAGAACAACTCGAACGAAGTCAATCCTTTCCAGTCTAATTTTTTTTTTACCCTTTTGCGTTTGCTTGACTTCCAATCTCGTAAACTTACGATTTTTAACATCTCCTAAATATTCGCTCTTGACTTCAAACTGAGATCTACCGATCTCTTATACATTGATATCATCTATTTAATCCAATCGCTTAAAATCAACAACATTAAAAATATAACACATCATTTTATAACTAATACATAAAAGAAGTGAAAGAATGTGACTTAAAAAAGATAAAGGCTAAACCAATATAAAATACTGTAATGGTAGTAAATTATGGTGACCTATCTTCCCTTACACCGGTTGATTCCCTTTAAGTTTCGGTTCTTGGATTTGAATGCATTCCTTCGTATGCTTTACGCCGTCGAAGAAAAAAAAAGGGGCCATTAATCATTTGTGGTTAACTTTAAAACGAGTTGAACGCCCTTGTTAAATGACAGGAGTTGTGGGACTTGGGGCAGTCAGTGTTGTTGCCCATCTCCCATGACGGGTCGCCGTGGTTTATGTCTTGAGATAAATTCGATCAACGATTTAACATTTGATTAACCCTTGCAGACGAGATTGGAAAGGTGAGATAAAAAAGGTGAGGTAAAATACAATCCTATGATTGGTAACCAAATAATGGTCTCGGTAATGTGACGTCACGCAAGGGTTTAAGTTGTTTGTTTTTTAAAGCAGAAGTAGGGCGCAGACGAAATAGCCATTAAACTATAAAAAAGACGTCATTGAATAAACGTCTCCCTTCACTTTGACAGGTACGACACGTAAAATTTGAGAAAAAAAAACAACAAATGACAATGTACACAGACATTTCAGATAAAGAGTCAATTACGTCATTGGTTTTTGCATTATACTTACCTTTTAAATTAATGATACAAACTAGAGCCGGTAAAGAAAAGACGATCGGTCTAACAATCAGGCGAGAGAGAGAGAGAGAGAGAGAGAGAGAGAGAGAGGGTGGTAGGAAGATATAATTAGTGAGAGACAGAGAGAGCAGAAGCGGCCTTAGTATATGATAAAAGGACCGACCTTCACAGGCCGCAGGCCTCAGCGTTTGTTTGTGTGTTTGTTTGTGTGTTTGTTTATGTGTTTGTTTGTGTTTGTTTGTGTTTGTTTGTGTGTTGGTTTATGTGTTTGTTGTGTTTTTAGAGCATTTTCGAAAAAAAAAATGCTATATTGTCCCCGTTTTGTCTGTCTGTCTGTCTGTCTGTCTGTCCGCCTGTCTGTCTGTCCGTCCGTCATCACCCTAGATCTCAACAACCATAAGTCCTAGACCCATGATGTATATATCATTTTGTAGGTCTTGGCCTGCCAAGAAATGACTTTTTTCCATTTCGCGATCTGACCTCTCAGGGCCGTAAAAGGGGCCTTATAAAGTACCGATTTTTACTATATAAGCTATATTAATAATGGACAGCCCTATATCTCAGCAACCATAAGTCCTAGACCCATGATGCATATATCATCGTGTAGGTCTTGGCCTGCCAAGTGTACATCAAAAGTCCATTTCGCGATTTGACCTCTCAGGGCCAAAATATAAGAGTTTTTTATGTACCGTTTTGCTTATATTTTAAATATAAATAATAAAAGCTAATCAAAGGGGCGTAATCATTATTTATTTTTGTAACAGTTATTCAACATGACTTACTTCCCGTACTTTATATAAAACAACAATTGACGGAGTTTTCGGACGATTAAATGACTACAATTTAGAATGTTTCAATTATGAGTCCTATTTCGGTGACCACAAACCACTTGTAGTTAGATTTAAGAGAAAATAATTTTGTTTTCAAATATAAAGAAACGTCCTTTTAATATCTTTTTTCAGATATATGCATTACACAATTGAATTTATAAACATTTCCAAAATTTACAAATATTTACTGAAAGATAACAAACGTACTGATACATAACATGAAAATGCGCTAACACGTCCTGTGTCCAGAATGGAACAGGCTTAATTGCTTGTTTGTTTGTGTTTTTGTTTGTGTTTTTATTTGTGTGTTTGTTTGTGTGTTTGTTTATGTGTTTGTTTGTGTGTTTGTTTGTGTGTTTGTTTGTGTGTTTGTTTGTGTGTTTGTTTATGTGTTTGTTGTGTTTTTGTTTGTGTTTTTGTTTGTGTGTTTGTTTGTGTGTTTGTTTATGTGTTTGTTGTGTTTTTGTTTGTGTTTTTGTTTGTGTTTTTGTTTGTGTGTTTGTTTGTGTGTTTGTTTGTGTGTTTGTTTGTGTGTTTGTTTGTGTGTTTGTTTGTGCGTTTGATTTTTTGTTTGTTTTTGTGTTTGTGTGTTTGTTTGTGTGTTTGTTTGTTTGTATGTTTGTGTGTTTGTTGATGTTTTGTTTATTTGTTAGTTTGTGTGTTTGTTTGTGTGTTTGTTTGTTTGTATGTTTGTGTGTTTGTTTATGTTTTGTTTATGTGTTTGTTTGTGTGTTTGTTTGTGTGTTTGTTTTTGTGTTTGTTTGTGTGTTTGTTTGTGTGTTTGTTTGTGTGTTTGTTTGTGTTTTTGTGTGTTTGTTTATGTTTTGTTTATGTGTTTGTTTGTGTGTTTGTTTGTGTGTTTGTTTGTGTGTTTGTTTGTGTGTTTGTTTGTGTATTTGTTTATGTGTTTGTTTGTGTGTTTGTTTGTGTGTTTGTTTGTTACCTAACTGTAACATATCTCAACATGTGGTTATCGTCCTTTAAAAGACTCTTACCCCGCTGACTGCTAAGCCCGTCTCCGGAGAGAGTCAGAGAGCCACCAGTGGTGTAGTGAAGGGGGATGGGCAAGGGGGAGCATCATGCCCGGGCGCTACTCACAAAGGGGCGCCAAATGATATATTTTATATATTATATGGTGTGGAGGGCGCTAAAAATGTATTGTGCCCCGGGCGCGAGTTAAACTCGCTAAGCCACAGGGAGCCAACTTGGTGGACACATGGCTTATGTAATGTTAAACAAACCTGAAGAGCAAAGACTTTTTTTAACCGCTGCCGACTGTTAAAACACAGATATCTAAAAACTGAATATAGACAGATGTGATATATCTAGTTTTATATATATCTATTGTTTTAATGCTTACAGCCCTATCGTAAACAAGTGTAATATAAACTTTGTGTTGCAAAGGGACAATTGAAACCGCCTTAGAACAAACCTGATTTTAACAACCGAACTATAGAATGAAATTAAAAGTACATTATTCTATTTACTGTACTGATCGCAATTATCCGGCACATCGTTCTATTTACTGTACTGATCGCAGTTATCCGGCACATTGTTCTATTTACTGTACTGATCGCAGTTATCCGGCACATCATTCTATTTACTGTACTGATCGCAGTTATCCGGCACATCATTCTATTTACTGTACTGATCGCAGTTATCCGGCACATCATTCTATTTACTGTACTGATCGCAGTTATCCGGCACATCGTTCTATTTACTGTACTGATCGCAGTTATCCGGCACATCGTTCTATTTACTGTACTGATCGCAGTTATCCGGCACATCGTTCTATTTACTGTACTGATCGCAGTTATCCGGCACATCGTTCTATTTACTGTACTGATCGCAGTTATCCGGCCTACTTACTCTTTGGCTAAAATTGTTTTTTTTTTAATATTCGCAATAAAATGAATAATAATAATGTATGGTTTTTGGAGATATTTGTTATGAACTGGAACATTAGAACTTCGTAATTACTATTATTTATTGATCTTCGTCCTGATCGGTTTTGTTAATAATTGTCATGGTTATCTGTCACTTTTAGCCTGATATCCAATAATTTACTGTTTTTAAATGATTATGATTACACCTTATATTGATTTTATTAATGATGCGGTGTCTTGGTTAACGCTTAGCTAGAATTTTATTTCATATAATCAGACTGTCTTACACCGCACTAGTGAAACTGATTTGATGTGAACATTTCTATCAATCTTGATTGTATTTAGGGCGTGTTGAGAGCGATCACATATGCTTAGTAACATCTCTCTCTCTCTCTCTCTCTCTCCCTCCCCCCACATCTCTCTCTCTTTCTATTAAATGTTATTTATTGAGGGCCCCTTGTGAGGGTATAATCTAAGGGGGCGCCTACTTCGCCTATGCTCGCTCTCAACCTCACTCTCACTCCCACTCTCCCATCTCTCTCTCTCTCTCTCTCTATCTCTCTCTCTCTCTCTTCAAGTATCAATTTCAATTAATTGTGATTCATTGAGAGCCCCGCTAAGTGTCTAGGGACCCCCCCCCCCTTCCCCTTTAATAAATTAGAAACGCGGAGTACACAACCTCCGCCTACATGTTCAGATACTTCATGTATATATTTGACTCGTGTCTCCCAAAACTGCACTTTTTAAAACAATTATTAAACTTTAAACCAGCTTATCTAATAGTAAAACTGTTTTGGTGTCACCGTTATTCATTTTAGGAATAAATAAATCAAGGGGAACAATTCAGTGTTATTTTGGGTCTAAGGCTTTCAGTGAATTAATTCCCCTTCTTAAATGAAATGTTGTTCAATAGATAACATGTTTTAAAGTCAACGTGACAGTAATAATTAAGCAATTTGCAACATGCACACACACACACACACACACACAAACACACACACACATACACACACAGAAACTATAAATATAATCAAAAAGGTTTTTGTGTAATTGTATATATTGTGTACTTCTTACGTTATTATTTAGACAAATGTGTTTGAATATGGGTTAAATATACGTCTAGGTCCAGTGGCCGCAGAGATCTTCCGGTCAAGTCAACTGGCCGATGACGTGCTGATCCAAATTTGGGACCTGGCGGACTTTGGGCGTGACGGGAGGCTCAGTGTGGACGAGTTCACTGTGGCGTGTCACCTGATGAGATACGTGCAACAAGGTGAGTTACAATATGAACTAGGATAATATGAGAATGTTGTAAGATGGTACTAGTGTAATATAATACTTGTTTAAGATGATACAAGTGTAAGATGATACTTGTATAAGATGAAACTAGTGTAAGATGATACTTTGTAAGATGATACTAGTGTAAGATGAAAATTGTGTAAGATGATACTAGTGTAAGATGAAACCAGTGTAAGATGATACTAGTCTAACATGAAACAAGTGTAAGATGAAAGGTAAAAGTGTTTGTTTAATTTGCAATCTGTTTTTATTTGCCCAGGTGGTCAACTGAATGGACCCATTGATCTTTTCCAATACGCGCCACAACACATCGCTCAACAGTCACTTATGGCCAGGAAGAGACGGTAAGAAATTCAGACCAAAATATATTTATTCCAAACCAAAATATACCCTCCAACCACCTTACACCAATGGTTTAAAATCTTTTGCAATTAACGCAAAGACAGAGACCGGAATATAAAAGGTTCAAATGTGTATCATTCAGTTTTGCTGGGCCCGTTATAAATAGTTGTATGATCTAACGCAGTGGTCGGCAAAGTGCGGCTCCGGAGCCGCATGTGGCTCTTTGGCTCCTTAAGTGAAGCTCTGGCATTTATTTTTATTTAGTATACAACTTATTTAGTGTACTACTTATTTAGTGTAATAAAAGTGTACTAAACAAGCAGATTTGGCTCGCAATTTTTTTTTTAATTGTTGTAATGTTCATATTTGGCTCTTTGGCTGATAAGTTTGCCGACCACTGGTCTAACGTAAAGGAAATTGTCAGTATTTGGTAGCTTTTTTTATTAGTACATTTTGTATTATACCTATAGAAGATGTAACCAGGGTTGGCCATGCACGAGGGTTTAAATTTTTTAATATCGTAAAAAACTTGAAAAAAATAATAATTTAAAGAACTGCATCAACGTCACGCAAGTGTCTCCCACAAAGTAAACACGCTAGTATATTCATATATTTAATTATTGTTTAGAAACGTAACACAAGTGTCCCAAAAAGTAAACACGCTAGTATATTTATATATTTATTTATTGTTTAGAAACGTCACACAAGTGTCCCACAAAGTAAACACGCTAGTATATTTATATATTTATTTATTGTTTAGAAACGTCACACAAGTGTCCCCCAAAAAGTAAACACGCTAGTATATTTATATATTTATTTATTGTTTAGAAACGTCACACAAGTTATATTAATTAGATATTTTTTGCAAAAATCATTTCTGTAGAAAACGAAAATTACAGAATAGATTAAATAATATAAAAAAAAATATAAAAAAAATAAAATAAAGAAAGCTGTCAAAGTTGTACATTTTAAAGTAAATAATGTGTAAATGAGAAAAATATTTGTTCAATGACATTAATTATTAATTAGGATTTTCAGAAATGTGCAACTGTGTATTCAAAGACCATCATAGCATTGGTGCATCTGTTTAGGTTCTTGAAGACTAAAAGTAAATTTCAGATCGACTGAAGATTTACTTTTTTTTTTTTAATTTGTCAAAAAACCGGGAAACAATTATTGTTTTGATGGAATAACTAAACGAGGTAGACAATCTCTACACGATAACAAGCACCCCCCCCCACACACACACACTCCAGCCTGCAGCGCATTACTTGTGTCAGTGCTGCCCGTGGGCTCTTAAAAATGACGCCCCGTTCCCGTGCCGAAAAGCTACAAATCTAGACATGTCGCCCGCCTCAGTGGACGTCCGGCCTCCACACCCCCCGCCCTAGTTACGCCACTCCATATATTTTAACTACACATATAAACACATATAAACACTTATAAACACATACAAACACATATAAGACATATAAACACATACAAACACATACAATCACATAAAAACATAAAAACACACATACAAGCACATATAAAACGTATAAACACATATAAATACATACAAACAGATATAAATACTTATAAACACATGCAAACACACATAAGCACATACAAACACTTATAAACACACACAAACACATATAAATACATAAAACCACTTATAAACATATACAAACACATTTAAACACGTATAAAATATATAAAAACACGTACAATAACATACAAACACTTATAAACACATGCAAACACATAAATAAACACAGATCCGTTATTAAGGATGTGTCAAATTAAGGAATCAATCGCCTGATGCCCTAAAAGCATGGGTCACTTTCCAGCATTTGTTCTTATCAGATCTGATGTTAAGAGTGCATCGACAGAAACATTTTGCCTAGGGCCTGCAAATATCTTTGAATGTCTGTGCCTACGAACCTAATTTGTGTATTAAATTAGTACATTGAAATTGTAGCCGTATACATGTAATAATATCGTTCCTTGGTAGTTCGCACCGCTATACTATTATTATTATCATCTTATCTGATAATAGCCTTAGTGTTGGTTAGAGAAGATCGGAGAACTGAACGCTAAATATTTTAATATAATTTATTACATTTTTTATAGAAATTTCGAGAAGAAAGTAAAAAAATGCTTTTAACTTTATTTCATAAATCGATTAACCAGACTGGTTCGTTTGCTGTTTATTAAAAAGTTCCAATTAAAAAAAACTTATGGAACTATATCATTATATTTTGATGATAAAAGAAAATGTAATTGGTAATTTCAAAAACCATCAAAGTTTTACATTTCCATGAAAGTTAATAGTATTCAAATCTATAAAATGTTACGATGACGCAGTTCAAAGATTGAATGATGGCTGTGCTTCACTGTTATAACACAATCTTATTGAAAACATTAGTGAAATAAATTATGTTCTATAAAGTGATATTTCAAACACACACACACACATACACATACACACACACATATATATATATATATAAATACATACACAGGCCCGTAGCGTGCGGGGGGGGGGCGCCCCCCTGCGTTTTGTCTGTCCCCCTGCTTATTTGTTCTACTTAGTAAAATGTATTACCTGTCCCCCCCCCCCCCCGCTATTGCCTGGCCCCCTCCTGTAGAATTTTCACGCTACGGGGCTGTATATACATACAATTTAAATCAAGTTTACACTGGGGTTCGTTGTGTGTGTGTGTGTGTGTGTGTGTGTGTGTGCGTGTGTGTGTGTGTGTGGGAGGGGGAAGGGGCACAGACTCAAAACTCTCAAGTTTGAAGTCCAGAATGGAAGAATTCTACCCCTGCTGCAGCACCACCACCACCACCCCCGCCCCCACGTCCCCCTACCCGCCCTGACGCTGACACTAATAACAGTAAAAACAAAATGTGCAATACTCAGCGGCAAATCAATGGTACCGCAGCAATGATGTAAATCAATCAATGCAACCATTATATGATCGATATGGAGAATTAGAGAACACACACACACACACACACACACACACATACAGACACACACAAGAATTGAAGGATTGACCGATATGTTAAAGGGAAAGATTGTTATAAAGTGGTTTTTGGATAGCTTACCAATTGTTATAAAGGTGTTATCGGATTAATTACAGTCGTTATAGCCATCAAGTGAGCATATTCTTTTTTTTATCTTTAGCAATTTATATCTATATATATATCAAACAGAAAATGTTAAAAAGTGATGCGAATATTTTTGCTTGAGATGTTTTCGACTCAATCCATTTTTAAATTAGGAATTTTTTTTTAGGTGCAAAACATTCTTTACTCATACTTACACCATTACCAACTGATTCCATTACACCATTACCAACTGATTCCACTACACCATTACGAACGTAATTTAGTTGCCGTATGGATGATATAGACTAACATACAAAATTAGTTTTTAAAATGTATCTTGAATGAATGTATCTTAATATTTTTTGTATTGAAACAGCTGGATTTATTTTTTCAATCAATAAAAACATGTGAAGACTTTAAAAACACAGTTGTCACAAAATATCACTACTTTCTAAAGTTGTTTAAATTCTCCCTTAAAAATTCTTTGAGTGATTGTCGTCATCGCCGTAAGACAACGCTTTGCTCGAAAATAGGACATGTTAACCGACATTTCTGGAGGTTTTAACGGGGCGGTGGGGCGGGGGCTAAGACCGTTTGGGACCCCGGGTGCAGAAGAAATTATAGGGCCCTTAAAATATATCGTAAGTTCGTACGAAACACTGAAAAAGTAGGACATTCTATTGTAAAAGTTATGGCTTTGTGGGGGGGGGGGTCCTTCACATATGGATGGACCCACGGGGGCACGCCTGATGTGCTCGCCGTTAAATCCGCCGCTGGTACCTGGCATTAAGTATAACTAAATAAAATGTAGACTATATTCTATTCCCTGTCTTAAGTGCCGACATTAAACACGCCACAAGTGCGGCTCTTGTGCCAGTCAAGTGGTAATAATAAAACAACCAATACCTCATGACAATGTCTGTCGTCCACAGTTAAGGATGGTATCGATCTGACCTATTTAACGGATAAGCCAATACTGCACATAGTTCGATATCTGTGTACAAAATGGACTCTCTCTCTCTCTCTCTCTCTCTGTTTCTCTTTCTCTCTGTCTCTCTCTCTCTCTTTCTATTTCTCTCTCTCTCTCTCTCTTTCTCTCTCTCTTTCTCTCCCCCCCCCCTTCACCCTCCCCGCTGTGTATCTACCAATACTCTAATAATTTCAAGTTTAATTTAGTCGTACAAATAATGACCTAAACTCGACCTAACTATCTCACACAACTAATTGCTGAGCAGAAATACCTTTAACTGTCAGAATATACAGCATTCATTTTATGGGTTCGCAAATCTCGAGCCCACACGATAGTCTCTATCGATTCTTTGTCTTTCCCAAATGATTTTTTTATTGCATAGTACTATTCAGTAACGAGGCACATAAGCCCTGATAAATACTTAAGTTGATCCGTACTACCCCTGTAGCTCCGAGCCATTTATTTCAATTGATGTAATTAATAGGACGCATAACTTTTTAATTTATTGAATATCATACTCTGGTATTGACCTGTTTACTATTAAATATCAAAGTCTGATGTTGATTGTTAGGAACTGAATATCAAAGTCAAGGTCGATTGTTTACATTAGAATACCAAAGTCAGATGTTGACTATTTACATTTCAATATCAATAAATTCAAAGAGTTTATGCTATTCTAAATGTTTTTTTTTAATGTAAAATATTTTTCTTTCGCTTTACAGGATCGCGGAGTATGAAAGCCACAAGCAAAGGTTAATGTCCCTCAAGGTAAATTTGATATATTTTTCTCTTCCATCAGCCTGGTCTACGCAATTATAAACTTGACCCATATAATATAATCCTAGCCTATATTTCATTATCTTAAACCTATATATCGAAAAAACCTAAACTGTGGAATATAAGCTTGATCTACACTAATATTGACTGACCTACAAATAATTAGCTTAACCTACTTATCATAAATGATACATTTCTTTGCTCAGTTATTTTTTTTATGGTACACGTAATTACATTTTTATGATACGCGTAATTACATTTTTATGATACACGTAGTTACATTTTTATGATACGCGTAATTCCATTTTTATGTTACACGTAATTACATTTTATGATACATGTAGCCTAATTACATTTCAATAATGTTGACAAAAGCTGTTTTTTCCAAGGAAAAAAAATGAAAACGTTAATAAACGTTTGTTTATAATTTCTTTACAACAGGAACGGAGAAAAAGTCAATCGGAAAAAGAAAGTCGACGTTTGAACCTCGCCAAAACGAAAGTGAAACTATTTCAGGAACTGGTGAATATTTCTTTTATTACCTCCCCTTTAATGCTGTGCACGAGATGCAACTTAGCGGAATTTCATTTTTTCCTTACTTTTAAAGACAACACAGATTCATTTTGGCCTTTAGGCAGTGTGAGAGACTGCTAACCCGTAGGCCTTAGTTCATATAATTTCATAGATATTTGGACTGCCCTAGGGCGATTCTTTCATATTTATTTGGAGAGACCTAGAGTAAAATAGACATCAATTCATAGATATTTTAATTAATTTTAACTTTCTGTGGATGGATTTAGGACTTTTGTTCAGGTTTGCAAGAAACCAAGGCAAGTTTAATGCTTTCAAAACTAAAAAGTATAAGATACAAAATTTCTGTAAAAAAAATTCTTTCAAAAAAATATTTTATTAAAATGCACTAAAAATTATTAAAAAAAATAATTCATTAAATCATACAAATATTTATATAAATCATCATTACTAAAATTAAAAGCGTGGGTGAATAAATTATGCTAAACTAAACTATTTCTTTACAATATATAATGAGGAGCAATAAATAAATAAATAAATCACCCATTAATCTAGATGAGCATACACTCTTATATTTATAGTAATGATAATTTGTTTAAATATTTAACGGATATAATAAATTATTATTCTTATTTTTTACTTTTTCTGCCTTTTGATAAATTCTTTTTTTTTTATTTAATACTTTCTTTTTTTGAGGGTAATGGAAAAGACATTCCTTTGATGACATTCAATATATTGATCCACATGTGTTTTCATTACATCTGCAGTTCGATTTGCTGACGTCACTGAACAAGGGAGCAGAACCGGAAGCGACAACACTGCAGCAGACGATAGCGAAAGAAAAGTCAGACGTTGAAAAACAGGAAGAAATCGTAGACAGGTAGGATGGGCTGGCTTATTTCTCGCGACATTGAATCAAAAGATAGTATCGCCATGATCATTGGTTTGATTCTTATGTGTGCTCTTAATGGGGCACGTGATTCACTCAAATTTAACGTAACGCGTGTTGGCGTAATTGACAATATCTGGTGATTGCTATATAACAAGTAATCCAGGAATTGTGCGAAGTAATCGAGACAGTATACCGAGCAATCGAGACAATATATGAAGTAATTGAAGTACTATATATGAAGTTACTTTGGAATAATCGTGGTGTGGTGCTATATATGAGGTAAACCGGGGGATTATACTACAAAGCAACTGAGTCATTGTGTCTATGTGTTCCAGATTGAAGAAAGAGCACGAAAAGGTGCGACAAGAGACGGTGAAGATAATTCTAGGGGAGCAAAAGTTGAACAATGACGTCACGGTCATAAAAAAAGACACAGACGAGCTCAACAAGGTGAGTCAAGATGTGTTACTGTCTGATTGACATTGACTGGTTAAGGCAAATCATGCAATTTTGTTGTCGAACAGCAGCTCCTTTTCCCCAGAAGGTAGGTAGATAGATAAGTAGGTAGGTAGGTAGATAGAAAAGTTGATAGTTAGATAGATAAGTAGGTAGGTAGATATATAAAGTAGGCATTAGATAGATAAGTAGGTAGGTAGACAGATAAGTAGGTAGGTAGATAGATGAGTAGGTAGGTAGACCGATAAGTAGGTAGGTAGATAGATAAGTAGGTAGACAGACAAGTAGGTAGGTAGACAGATAAGTAGGTAGGTAGATAGATGAGTAGGTACGTAGACAGATAATTAGGTAGTTAGACAGATAAGTAGGTAGACAGACAAGTAGGTAGGTAGACGGATAAGTAGGTAGGTAGATAGATAAGTAGGCATGTAGATAGATAAGTAGGTAGGTAGATAGATAAGTAGGCATGTAGATAGATAAGTAGGCATGTAGATAGATAAGTAGGAATGTAGATAGATAAGTAGGTAAATAGATAGATACGTAGGCATGTAGATAAATAAGTAGGCATGTAGATAGATAAGTAGGCATGTAGATAGATAAGTAGGTAGGTAGATAGATAAGTAGGCATTTAGATAAATAAGTAGGCATGTAGATAGATAAGTAGGCATGTAGATAGATAAGTATGCATGTAGATAGATAAGTAGGCATGTAGATAGATAAGTAGGCATGTAGATAGATAAGTAGGCATGTAGATAGATAAGTAGGCATGTATATAGATAAGTAGATAGGTAGATGACAGACACATTGATATATAGATTTTTATTTTTTCTCTCTTTATCTATGGCCATGTCACAGAGACTCCAGGCTGTCCACACTCACGCCACAAAAGACCAGGACCCATTCCACAGGCTGTACGAACAGAGAAGAGGTCAGTGCTAAGGTCATCTATTAAGGCGTAGGACGCTCATTCCATGGGCTCTTTATAAACTTTTTAATCCCATGGCTCATTATTGATGATGAAGTTGAAATGCCGTGTGAAATATTTTTTTTGTTTCACAATCACGGGAGTTTTCTTTTGCGCACGTGTATCCGGACTTGTGGCATGTACAAAAACACCTACAACAACAACAATGATTCCGATGCTATCAGTAGTATTATACGCCGTCTGGTCGGCAATTGAAATGTGCCATACAATTTCAAAAGTAAAGCATCTAATAGGACGAATTACTACATACGTATCTTTTTTTTTGTTTATCGATTATCATCCAACAAAATAATCACGATTAACCGGAACATCTGTTTATTATTTTTAGTTTATTACAACTTTGCGGAATTTTATTCAATTTATAAAATTATATTTACCAATTGGGCGAATTAATAATTTTTATTTTTAGAATTAATATTGACTTTTTTTTTTCCTTTTAAAATGAAATTCTCAGAAAAACGACAAGGTTCGACAATCAAAGACTTGGACAAGATAGACGTGTACGTTCCCTTTGGATTCTCTCCCTTTGACCTCTCCGTCACACCAGCGTCACTCCCGTCAGGGGTCAAAGTGTTCGCCAAGGGAGACAGCTCTACTGAGATCAACAGGGAAAACATCAGACCAATTGTGGCCAACCTGAAAGAATTTCGCGAGGAGTTTATGAAGGCGTGGAGCAGGACCGACTCTGTGACGTCAGAGATGCCCAAGCCGAGTGATGAGGATGACGTATTTAAATACGTCTACGGTCAGTTGATTGTTGAACTTTCAAGCACTTTGATTGTTTCTCTCATTAAATACACCAGCCCAAATCGATTCAACATAGGGATGGTTCACTTATTACCCAAAGCCTTTGGGTATGTGTGTGTTGGGGGCCCGGGGTAATGCCGTAGTGTTACATATGTCGTTAAGGAATTATAAAAAAGCTTTATGCTGGAAGGCCGGGGGGTGGGTATAAATTAATGAATAAAAGCAATACTTAATAAGTGAATGGCCGGCCCGCTTAACCAGCAATCAGCTTTGAGATTCGGATATTTGAAAGGCATTTAATACCTAACACTATTGTTTTACTAAACGTATTGGTGCACATTAATGGAGTAACTTTGTGACTAATATCAGGGCAGGTATTTATCTCATCACTGTACATACATTTGGGGGCTCATTCCAGATATTTTGTGGGTCCTAGGAACATCATTCCAGAGATGTTTAGGGACCCTGAGCACATCATTCCAGAGATGTTTAGGGACCCTGAGCACATCATTCCAGAGATGTTTGGGGGGGCCTTAGGAACATCATTCCAGGGATGTTTAGGATCCAAAAGTATGTATTGGAGCATTATATTTAATAGAACTTAAATGGTTGAAAGGGTCCTTTTAATACTGGTGACTCTAGGTGATAACCTTATTAGCATTTCTATTACAGTGTCGTATTTTGGGGTGATGTCAACAGACACTACTGGGGGAATATAAGGGTGTTTACTGTAATACTGTACAAAGCAATACGACCTTGTAGATCAACTTGGGTATTTTTTATATATCTGTTTTGTTTCTGCCACAGATTGGAGTGAAGATAACTGGCCAGACTGGAACTGGTCAGAAGAAGGACTTCTGGGACTAACTAGTGACCAGGCGGTACAACTGAAGATTAAACTGACCGACCTGAGAGAGGCCATACAGAACCTGAACTCTGATGGCGGTAGACTCGTGTTTGTGAGTACTGTTTGTTATTAAAATAATGCAACATTTTGTGATGGGGTCTTTTTTGTTATGGGGTCATTTTGTGATGGGGTCTTTTTTGTTATGGAGTCATTTTGTGATGGGGTCTTTTTGTTATGGGGTCATTTTGTGATGGGGTCTTTTTGTGATGGGGTCATTGTGTGATGGGGTCTTTTTGTTATGGGGTCATTTTGTGATAGGGTCATTTTGTGATTGGGTCATTTTGTGATGGGGTCATTTTGTGATTGGGTCTTTTTGTTATGGAGTCATTTTGTGATAGGGTCATTTTGTGATGGTGTCTTTTTGTTATTGAGTCATTTTGTTACGGGACACGAAGATGCTTTAAAGTTCAAGCAACAGAAAAATAAAAATGAAAATGAGCTCACAATAAAAATGGCCACTTTCTTCTTATAATTCTGAATGACATGACATAACCTAAAAGAACGAATTTCAAAAATAAAAAAAAAGCTAAAATATTTTTTTTTATTGCTAGGCTACAGAGAATTATATGGAAAATGCAATAATAAAATAAAAAAAGAAAGGTTAAAAACATTTTGTATCATTTTATGTTGTAATAATGCTGGATATTCCAAGTAATTGTTTGTCAAATTGATAATAATCGTCTTCTTCTTCAAGTATTTGTGGAACGATTCATCAGCATCGAAATAATCGATACTATTTGAATGTATCGGAATGGAATTAAAACCACTTTTTCGATTGCATAGTCGATTCCTAACTCATTTGTTTACAGGTGTAGCATCAAATGTGAATGTTTGAGCGTGTTGGTGAAATGCCTGATGTCATCTTTGCACACAGTGGTGCGCTAACATCATTACATCCTCTTGTTTAATATCACATCAGTGCATTTATTGGTAAAAAGTATAATTATGATGTTAATGACATCAGTGCACAGCATGAGACCAAACAGTACAAGATTGGTTTCGTCAACTGACATGAGTATTGTAGAGATGGGTCTTGCTTTGAGCTAATGACATCCCCGTGGTTTTGGGACAATCCTCAACACAACTAAAATGCTTTACACAGGTTTGGTCTTTTATCAATTACATCATTGGTACAGCCCCGTCGCGTGAAAATTCTACAGCAAGGGGTCAGGCAAGAGCAGGGGGGGGGCAGGTATTACATTTTAAAAAGTAGAGCAAATAAGCAGAGGAGCCATACAAAACCCAGGGGGATCCCGGTCCCCCTGTTCCCCCCGCACGCTACGGGCCTGCATTGGTATATTTGGTGTATATGCTGTTTAAAGTCACCTTTCTTTTTTCAAATTTTTAGTTTCGGCGATTTGCTTCCCTTTAAAACTTAACATTCCATCTTTTTCTAATTTGAATTTTATGACCACTCGTACTACTCCAATGGTTGCTTAATAGCCATTGGATGGAAATTATGTGTGTTGAGTAAAAAGGAACAATGCCGACACTTACAATAGCTCGAAGGGGGGGGGGCGAAACACCAAGGTAGCAGCCCTATCTGGGGGAGGCAAAATATTACCTTAGTAGACAGAGTTTTGAATTAAGAAAAAAAAATAAAACCTATGGGGGGGGTGTGGCAAAATTCTGGTTGCACCCGGGCAGAGGACAGGCTACTGATAATGAGCATCAGGGCCGCCGTCTGTGGGTGGAACCCTAGTACATGTCAACTGGTGGGTGGAACCCTAGTACATGTCAACTGGTGGGTAGAACCCTAGTACATGTCAACTGGTGGGTGGAACCCTAGTACATGTCAACTGGTGGGTGCTTTTGATAAGACAGGGCTCCAGTTAGTGGAGATGACTTCAGCCCTGGGAACATGATGTTAAGGAACAGAATGTTGGTAAAGAAGCTGTTTGGGAACATGATGTTGAGGAACATGAAGGTTAAAGAACATGGTGTACATGTGCATAATGTTGGGGAACATGATGTTGGGAAACATGATTTTAAAGAATATGGCATTAAGGAACATAAAGTTAAGGAGCTTGATGTCGGCTTTCATGTTTTTAAATGATATGGTGTTAGGGAAATGATTAAAGATGTATTTTAAAAGGACTTTGTCATTTTCACCTGAGCTTTTTTTTAATATTCCGGAAACTTCTCGTACACAGTAATGATATCAATCACGTGATTCAAGGCTTTATCTTGACTTAATTGAATTGCAAAGTGTAAAATGTCACTCATCTGGTAGTCTAGCTTTGTATGCCCTTTGCATGCACTATGTATGTATGGCCTATGTATGCCCTATGTATGTCCTATGTATGCCCTATGTATGGTCTATGTATGTCCTATGTATGCCATATGTATGTCCTATGTATGTCCTATGTATGTCCTATGTATGCCCTATGTATGTCCTATGTATGCACTATGTATGTCCTATGCATGCCCTATGTATGCTCTATGTATGTCCTATGTATGTCCTAAAAAGCCCTATGTATGTCCTATGTATGTCCTATGTATGCCCTATGTATGCCAAACGTTTTCTATTTTCGGCACCCCGCTCCAATAAGAAATCTGATTGGTTTCCGCGAACCAAATGAAGAGAAAAGAGACATAATGCAGATACTTTTAATTTCTTTTTTTCTTTAATTTATCGATTATGTAATCAATAAACACTTCTGGTGACCCACAGTTTGAGAATCAGTGCCCTGTTCACATCAAGTTTTGTTTTATGTATGTCGTATTGTCTTTTCCTATTTAGATATAGTTTAGTATTTGGTCAATTCTATTGTCTTGTCCTATGTAGCTATAGTGATGTACTTGAGGTTATAAAACTTGTTGAGTTTTATTGCATTAGTCAAGTCGTAAATCGTTGAAATTTACTTTACAATTAGACAATCATCAACAGTCAAAGGGTGGGAAAAAAAATAAAAAAACATTCTTTGCTTATTAAGAAACGAGACAAAACAATGTACAACAATGTACAACAATGTACAACAATGTACAACAACAATGTACAACAATGTACAACAATGTTCTTCTTCCTCTTTTTTTGTATGCTGTTTTTTTTTCTTTTAATTTGGAGACAAACGATAGTAGCGTGAATGATGCTAGTGGTACATTAGTGCAGTCGTACAGTAAAGCATTAGTACAGTTGTGCAGTAATGCATTAGTACAGTAGTAGAGTAATGCATTAGTACAGTAAGGCATTAGTACAGTAATGCATTGGTACAGTGGTACAGTGATGGATTATTACGGTAGTACAGTAAGGCATTGGTACAATAGTATAGTTGTGCAGTAGTACATAAGTACAGTGATGCTTTAGTACAATAGTACAGCAATGCATTAGTACAGTAGTACAGTAATGTATTAGTACAGTAGTACAGTAAGGCATTAGTACAGTAGCACAGTAGTACACTAAAACAGTAATACATTAGTAAAGTAGTGCATTCGAAAGTTTTAGTTTGGAACAAGGCCAAAATACACCCTTAGAAGGACACTAGCAGTGGTATCTGTTCCTCGAGTGTGTATGTGTGTATGTGTGTGTGTGTGGTTCTATCGGGGTGTTAACAGGTCCCACCCAGATGAGGTGGTAAAACTGTTTGAAAACAAAAGGGCTAAGATAAGCATTGTCACCTAAGGTACATTGTATCACTTGTGAATCGGCTTCACCTGTATGACATCGTAAGGGACCAATCACACAGACTGTAAGTATATGGCCTTGTTGTGTTGTATGTTGTATACCACAGATATTTAGATAAATATCGGGTACTTTTAACTTTGTAATGCCACTGTAATGGTGTGGCATTCATCTGTAGATAACCTAACGATTTCCATTCAAAGCACACATTATTCGTGTGTTTTAGCGATACATTTAATATCTAACACTTATTATTTATTCATGTATAGCACAACCTTTGACCGCGTTTTTTGCGATACATATAATATGAAAGGGATGCTGATTAAGAAAAAAAAATTCAGAACGGTGCATTCAGTTGCTGTCCATTTTTAAAAATACCAATGATAAAGAGCATGTTGATATATTTTTGCTGCCGCCCGTCAACCGACGGACTAAGGTCAGTTGAGGGCCCAGATCGCAGAAGAAAATATTGGACCCCTTTATAAAAAATAAAAAGGACTGACACCAAAAAGGATATAAATTACTTATTAATTTATGTCTCGGCGGCCCCCCCTCTCACATTATCAAGTTACACCTTTGACTTCCACTGGTGACACCTTTTCGACTAACACCACTTGTTCACACCAATGACGTTTAAATTAGATATGTATTAGTTTAGATAAACACCGCATCTAGCTCTCTTGGTCCGACCCTTCTAACGAAACAGAAACGGACTGAAAAAGAATTTTTTTTTGTTTCGTATTTGGAAGGAGGGAGTTGCGTGGAATGTTTAGATTTTTTTCTTTAAAATGAAACCTGAGCATATCTTTGTCTCTCAACGGATGGATTGCGGCGTCACTGGAGCGTAGCTGATATGACCAGAGATGCAAGTGTGGCGCACAGCACTTTGATGTGTGTACTTATTGTCGGTGTGCCCCGTGCAACTATGTGTAAAAGTGTTGTTGACTTTATGTATTTCGGGGGGGGGGGCGGCGAAATTCGGCTTTCGGAGCCACATGGAGGCTCTATGATGAATTGTGTGCGGCCCATATCGTAGCCACATGGAGGCTCTATGACGAATTGTGTGCGGCCATCATCGGAGCCACATGGAGGCTCTATGACGAATTGTGTGCGGCCATCATCGGAGCCACATGGAGGCTCTATGATGAATTGTGTGCGGCCAATATCGGAGACACATGGAGGCTCTATGACGAATTGTGTGCGGCCATCATCGGAGCCACATGGAGGCTCTATGACTAATTGTGTGCGGCCATCATCGGAGCCACATGGAGGCTCTATAACGAATTGTGTGCGGCCATCATCGGAGCCACATGGAGGCTCTATGACTAATTGTGTGCGGCCAATATCGGAGCCACATGGAGGCTCTATGACGAATTGTGTGCGGCCAATATCGGAGCCACATGGAGGTTCTGTGACGAGTTGTGTGCGGCCAATAATGAGGCAGTTTTTTTTTAATCCTTTTAGTTGCATAACTGCCCTCATCCACTTCTAGTCAGTGACCTCACGTGAATCGTCACACTTTTGTAGCTGTACCTTTGACCTCACGTGAATCGTCACACTTTTGTAGCTGTACCTTTGACCTCACGTGAATCGTCACACTTTTGTAGCTGTACCTTTGACCTCACGTGAATCGTCACACTTTTGTAGCTGTACCTTTGACCTCACGTGAATCGTCACACTTTTGTAGCTGTACCTTTGACCCCCACCCCTCGCCCCATGGTGACGGCCATATTACTTCACCCGCCTTGTGAGTCTGGCGTTGGCCCTATGCTGTCACTCTGTGGGTCACTTCGATGTCCAAGGGGCATCGGCACTAGTAAAAAAAAAGTAGTTATGTGCAGGGCCGTTTTAAGGTCATCGCAGGCCCTAGGCACTTTCAAAGTCGTAGGCCCTTCCCGATTTCATTTTTTTTTTATATTTTTCAAGAATGCACTTGTTTTCACTTTAGGTTCTGGCTTTCGTAGGCCCTTGAAAAGTCCGTAGGCCCTAGGCCCTATAGGATAAAGCGGCCCTGGCTATGTGTCCATGTGGCTGTAGGTATTTGGCTTACATTACACGGGGCATGGGTGTGAATCCCAGCGACTCATGCATTTTGCATTATACTGATAGAACATAGCTATTTACTCCTGGTCGCAGTGATATCTTTAAGCCCGCCGGGCCCTCAAGTATGCAATACCTGTAGAAAGAGTGTGATACACATGTCCCAGAAGTTCTCACGGGGAGTCTTGAGGTCAGAGTTCGATGAAAAGAGTGATTTAAATTTGATTTTAAGTTTTGATTCTTTCTTGGAATTTAACATGGCTTCAATAAATCTCATGCAACTGCTATCTTGCCTTAAGCCACATGAATGACGTTTACATCTCTTTTATGTAGGTTTAGATCAAAACTCTCATTTGCTCTTTGTGAGGCTCCTTTTTTTTCAAACAGGAGAGCCCTTTGTGGTCCGAGGTTCAAAAGGTTTCGCCCACCTCTGCTTTAGATACTAAACCGGGATGATTGATTCCAGTGTTTTAAACTGGGGCGATTGATTCCAGTCTTTTAAACTGGGGCGATTGATTCCCGTCTTTTAAACTGGGGCGATTGATTCTAGTCTTTTAAACTGGGACGATTGAGTCCAGTCTTTTAAACTGGGGCGATTGATTCCCGTCTTTTAAACTGGGGCGATTGATTTCAGTCTTTTAAACTGTGACGATTGATTCCAGTCTTTTAAACTGGGACGATTGGTTGCACTCTTTCAAACTGTGACGATTGATTCCAGTCTTTTAAACTGGGACGATTGATTCCAGTCTTTTAAACTGGGACGATTGATTCCAGTCTTTTAAACTGGGACGGCTTAGTGAAGAGTTTAAAAAAGCTCTAATTTGACTGTCCCGCTATACTTAGTATTTTATGGTTTGATTCATAGCTTCTTGGAGTTTATACATACACGTTTTTATGTCAACTTTAACTTGGATGTGCCATAAAAAAAAAGTGACTGATATTATTTGCCCGACTGAACTGTGCATCATCAACTACTTGATACATGTTACCTATGCGAGCTATGTGAACGACATCTTCCCTTCACCCAATAAACTATACACAATACACCTAGTTTACCCCCCCCCCTCTCTCTCTCTCTCTCTCTCTCTCTCTCTCTCTCTCTCTCTCTCTTTCTTTCTCACGCTTAGCGTCATATTACTAACATATTTTTTTAAAACAAACTTGTTCTTTAATGACTTTGATATATTATATAATTCTGATGATGTACACAGGATTGGATGACGTCAATGGCACAGTCTGACAAAGCGTGAACCGCGACGCGTATTGCCGGTGTGTCAAATATTCTTGACAGTGTGTATGTGTGTGTGTGTGTGACATTTTCTGTTCTATCTGCCATTTGAAGTATTTATAACAAATCAGCATTGTGTTTTGAGATATTTCCAACGTTCCTCTCCACAAAATAATAATAAAGATAAAAATTTTAATAATTAAAAAAAAAACATTTTATTTTCATAAAACCATCCATCACTTGTTGAGGTGAAATGAAGTTATTATTAGTTGACAGGCGAAGATATTAGAAGTTAAATATATATATTATATTTACACGCATGCAATAACACAGATACATCGATAGATAAATATGCAGAAGACGGATACTCAATTCTTATACAGATAAAGATACACACAGGCCCGTTCTTCCTGTTATTTGTTTGTTGGGTTTTTTTGGGGGTTTGGGGAGGGGGGATGAATGGGGGGGGGAGAGGTCGGCAAAAGTTCCATTTCGGGGTTGTATGCAGAATCGTTTCTACGACCCCTCTGAAAACTGGAGAACCTTCTGAGACAACTCAACTTGACTGGTAACTCTTAGACTCTTTCCGTGTGACGACTAGAGTAAAGCACCTACTGGGGGCGCCATCAGTGGTAGGGCGCATGGTAGGGCGCATGGTGGGGCGCATGGTTTGCTTATCAATAAACACGGCTCTGTAGGCGGGTATAAAAACAGACACCTGGCAGGGATTAATAACATACTAACCGACATAAAATATCGGACAGGGATTAAAACCATACTGTCAGACATAACAACACCCGACAGGCATGAAAACCATACTGACAGACATAACACCATCGGACAGGGATGAAAACCATACTGACAGACATAAAACCATCAGACAAGCATGAAGTCCATACTGACAGACATAACACCATCAGACAGACATGAAAACCATACTGACAGACATAAAACCATCAGACAGACATGAAAACCATACTGACAGACATAAAACCATCAGACAAACATGAAAACCATACTGACAGACATAACAACATCGGACAGGCATGAAAACCATACTGACATACATAAAACCATCAAACAGACATGAAAACCATACTGACAGACATACAGATGTCTGACTGGGAATGAAACATAACTGTCAGGCATCTAACATGACAAACAAACGTGACAGACATGCAGTTTGCTGGAAAAGAAAGATTTGACCGACCTAAAGACATTTTGCGAGTAAACAAGCATAATACTGACCGACATACTGACATACCAACATCGTTTGATAATCAGGCAGACAACATATTAGGGCAGACAACATAAGAGGGCAGACAACATAAGAGGGCATGTTTGTGTGTGTGTGTGTGTGTGTGTCTTTTACGGAATGTTGTTTTGAAATTTCAAACATGTATCATAAGTATATAACATGGACAATAAGTACCTAACATGTATCATAAGTATCTAACATGGACCATAAGTACCTAACATGTATCATAAGTATCTAGCATGGACCATAAGTACCTAACATGTATCATAAGTATATAACATGTACCATAAGTACCTAACATGTATCATAAGTATATAACATGTGCCATAAGTACCTAACATGTATCATAAGTATATAACATGTACCATAGGTACCTAACATGTATCATAAGTATATAACATGTACCATAAGTACCTAACATGTATCATAAGTATATAACATGTACCATAAGTACCTAACATGTACCATAAGTACCTAACATGTACCATAAGTATATAACATGTATCATAAGTATCTACCATTTACCCTAAGTATCTACCATTTACCATAAGTATCTACCATTTACCATAAGTTTTTAAAATTAACTACAAGTATCAAACACGTATCATACGTTTCTAACAATGACCACAATTAGAAGTATCATGCTTCAATGTTGCTTACAAGTTTACTTTCGACTGACAACTTCTGACATCTAACGACGCTAGATTTCAATAACATCCATTCTAGATCTGACACTTCCTGCTTTCGAAGTGCAACCCCCACCTCCCCTGCCTAAAAAAAAAAGGGGGGGGGGGGTAAAAATCATATAACAAACGCCCCCTCCTGGGTCCTCATCACAGTCATAATTCATGTTAGGGGCATGTGACCTTTGAACTCCATGTGTTACGGTAATCTGTTATGTAATGACTTAGCAATAGGTGAATTTTAAGTGATCAATGGGACCCGTTTGCTTGAGAGATTCAGGGCCCCCTGGGGTTAGCTGGGACGGGTGGCCGAGTGGTGTAGATACTCGTCTGTCGACCTGAGAGTCCTGGGTTCGATCCTCGGTGAGAACCATGAGGAATTTTTCCAGGTGAAATGTGTTTCAAAGTCGTCCCACAAGTCCACCCAGCTTTAAATGGGTACCTGACTTTAATTGGTGAAGTAAAGTAGCTGGGCGTTGTGCTAACCACACAATCCCTTCATATGCCGTGGTTATAGAAACAGATGAATTCTACACTACATCTGCCCCGATGGCCCGTTAGGGTTAAGGGAACTTTACTTACTTTACTTACTAGGTTGGCTGGCGTCTTTCTTACCTCCTTCATCTAATTCCATAATTACATTTTATATCAGTCATGATGATAATACACAAAAATTGAGCGGAGAAAGTATTATTCATGAGTGACTAGATGACTGGATAGCTAGGTGGTTAGGTGACTATGTGACTATCTGAATAGGTGGCTAGGTTGCAAGGTGAATAGGTGGTTAGAGGGATATATCACTAGGGGACAAGATGACTAGGTGTATAGGCGACTATATGGCTATTTGACTTGGTAGTTAGATGGCTAGATGACTGTGTGACTAGGTGGCTAGATAACAAGGTGATTGTGTGACTGCTATATGACTAGTTGACTATGTGACTAGATGACAAGGTGACTAATTTTATGTTTGACTAAGTGTCTAGTTCATTAAGTGAAATGAAGACAAAGTGTCTAGATGACAAGGTGGCTAGGTGATTGTGTCACTAGGTGACGCTTAGGCTGTAAACCTTCTTGGCGTGATTAAGGTAACGGGTTCAAGTCTCAGCTACACCAGCCAGCACCCTATGTCCATCACCCCGTGGTGCATCCATGGCCCTTTGCTGTCTGTGCTATGGTAAAGAAAAGGAAGAAAAAAAATAGTGATTTAAAAGATCGAGAGATAAACAACAACATTTTTCACGGTCATTTAAGATTCATAAGACTCAATCTCCCTCTCATTTTCCCTCTCTCTCCTCATTTTCCCCCTCTCTCTCACTCCTCTCTCCCCTCCCTCTCTCTCCCCTCTCCCTCTCTCTCTCTCTCTTCCCCCTCTCTCTCTCCCCTCTCTCTCTCTTTCCCCCTCTCTCCCTCACTCTCTTTCCCTCTCTCCCCCCCTCTCTCTCTGCTAACACTGATCACATACCTCCTATATACCAGTACATAACTCAACGCTCAATTTTAAAAGACGAAATTCGAAGTAGTCCGTACAGTTTATCAAGCAATGGATATATCAGTGTTATTTAACATGCATTGAACTGAATTCATATTACAACAGACAAGTAAGTTAAGCGTTTAGTCCCATCAACATTGCGAGTTTTGGTGGTATTTTTCAGGTGATTTTTCTGTCAATAAAACTGGTATGGAATTCATCATTTTTATAGTTTAAAATTTGCGAAAATATTGTAGGTGTTTATATTTTGCATAAATAGTAAATAGAAATATGATCGAAACGTCCATGGGTGGGGGTGGGTGGAGAGAGGGGGTAGATTAATAAAGAGACCTAGTTGTCTGAGACTGTTTGGGCTCAAAATTTTCAAGCGTGGACTCTGGCAGTATTTTCAATTTTGGTTTCAAACTAAAAGGAACTATAGCTAAAAGACTAGTAACTAATTTTTTTTGGTTTCGCTTTAAAAAAAAAAATAATAATAATAATAAAAACCACTTTCAACAGTCCGGGCCAATGTGTATAATAGGTGTATTTCATAATATGTTGTATGGTCACTGACCATTGGTCAGCGTTAATGTGCCAGGTGTCTGTCACAATTATATACATTTAGACGTGGCAGGCAAACCATCGGTTGTGTTAATTAAAACATAGGCATCAGGACTGAGGCCTGTGAGAGTGTTTTTATGTGTTTGTGTGTGTATGTGTGACGTGTGTGATAGGTGAGAGACGTCAGTCGTGTGCCTCAGGTTAACATCAAAGGGGGGGGGTCAAGGGGAACCCCCCCCCCGTGACATTGAATTAACAGGCGGCGAGGCACAACCACTGAAAATGTCTCCCCTCTTTATGACTCAATTATACATGGCTATTATGGACTGTATAGTTACTGTCGACTACCGGAACATTACCTATGGTTATTCTAAGTGCAAAGTATACTATAGGCCAGTATTTTATTGTGAAAACTGTAGCTTTCGGTATGCTTATTATAGTCAGCGTGTTAACATGCGTAGCTCTCTGTGTGGCTATCATTGTGTGTTTACAGCGAACGTCATAACAATCCTCATGGTTAATTTGACTTGGAATGCATTATAAATAGTTTCTTTGACTGCGTACCATTGAAACCGTTCCTTACAGCTATTGTCGCTGTAATGTTTTCTGTGTACACACAGAAGCGGATGTAACTTCTCGTTGAGTTGATTGTTTACTGTGACGCTGCGACATACGACAAGTTCATTGAAATATTATAACTGCTCGCCGTAGAGTGACTGTGACAGGTTAAACACTCTCGTGTTTTTCTTTGATAAGTTTGACCTGCTGCGAGGAGAATGTCCAGTGGTCAAGATGTTATCCACATACTGTGTAGGATGGTCCGCCTCTGGTCACTGCAATGAAAATCTCGTCCTACAAGAAACTTAGCTGATTGACTGGTTGTCCGTGGACTCAAGTTGAGGCCACTTTCTGTCGTGCTAGTGTTGTCACAATGATTTCAGTTGGCGGAGTTTCCTTTTTAGTAAAGCAAAAAATACACACACACACAAGGACAAATTGTGTGCGACCCGAGTGTTCACTTTTATTAATTTCTGTTTGTGTTTTATTGGACCTGGATACACTGTTATGATATTAGTGCATAAATATATTACTGTATGAGCTGCCATTGTATCCGGGATACATTTTGCTTTATTAGTGTGAAGAAGAGTTCATTTCTTAGTGTGGATAATCGTTCCTTTATTATTGTGGAGAACCGTCTCTTTCTTAGTTCTGAGAATCGTTCCTTTCTTAGTTTGGAGAATCGTTCCCTTTTTATTATTGTGGAGAACCGTTCCGTTTTATTACTGTGGAGAACCGTTCCTTTCTTAGTTTGGAGAATCGTTCCTTTTTAGTATTGTGGAAAACCATTACTTTATTATTGGACAGCGACAGTCATGGAGTGCGTAAGTAACTTTTATTCATTTTTATTTTGCTTTCCTTATACCGCATAAAGAGAAACAGTGAAACAAAAAGCTAAATGAACGTCTCTGATTGACTTTTAAGAGTATCCATTATGTATGATTTACTGGAACTAGCCAAAAACCACAGACCCACATATATTACAACCTTACAATAATATTCGTAGAGTATTACACAGACAAAAAAAAAAAAAAAAAAGACATATCCAAAAACAAAAAAAAAAAAAAATAGACAAAGGGGGGCGAAGCGTGTTGGGGACCGGGCCCCCAAACTACCGTTTATTTATAGAAACCTCCCCAACAACCCAAAAAAAAAGAAAAAGAGAGATGATAAGAGAACGGGGGGGGGGGGGGGGGTGCCCGCGGCGGCGGCGGGGGGCGGGGCCAAGGCCCCCCCCCACCGGCCTAGACCAGGGGTCGGCAACCTGCGGCTCTTTCGATGTCAAGTTGCTGCTCTTTCGATGTCAAATTGCGGCCTAATCTAATACCATAATATTGGAACAACAATTTTAGTGGCTCTTTAAAACCTGAGAAAATTGTAAATTATAACTTTTGGCTCTTTCGTCTCAAAAGGTTGCCGACCCCTGGTCTAGGCCAGTGAAAGGAAACACTAAGCGATCCACCTAAATCCTGAAAGATTTAGCAAATAGTGTGATCGAAGTTGTAACGTATGAATGAAGTTTTGCTATTAATATGTAAGCAACAGAATCGCTATTATTACAGGTGCACACTTTGATTTTGTATACCTGTCTATATTTAACTAAATGTAGACATACTGAATGTCAGCTAGTTGCGCTTTGTTTAATACTGAATGTCAGCTAGTTGCGCTTTGTTTAATACTGAATGTCAGCTAGTTGCGCTTTGTTTAATACTGAATGTCAGCTAGTTGCGCTTTGTTTAATACTGAATGTCAGCTAGTTGCGCTTTGTTTAATACTGAATGTCAGCTAGTTGCGCTTTGTTTAGCAGCCCTGTCTGAAGATGTGAAGGGGATTGATTCAATGGTCGACGCAACGATCTCCCACTACTTTATTTTGATGTTTTTTTTTTTAATTATTCAAAACTGTCAAGTCTGCAGGATACACCCAACCCGATAGCCAAGCGGGGAGTTCTTGATTCTGCCCTTAGTCAAGAGTGGCATGGTGAGCAATCACCCTCCACTTCGGCCGACGGCAGGTAAGGGTTGTGCCAGCCTTTCAGCCTATTTAGATTTAACCGATTTCTTTGATATCAGCCTTTAGGCTGAGATGTGGACTTAGGCAATCAGAAGGATTATGACTCGTGTCTATACTTAAATTTTTAACGTTTATGTAATGAAGTAAATTTTGGTATTCAAATTTTGCATTAATAGGACATAAAGAATATTTATAAATAAAATGAAACACTGATGTGGCCTATAAAAGGTAAATTAACAGATTTATGAAAATATGTCGCTAAAATTAAAACATGCATTTGCTCAATTTCTGAATAGGAAATCTCAAAAAAAAAATTTACTGACACAAAGTTAAAACTTAACTTCTGTATTTTCCCCTGTTTGGTTGACGCCGGAATGGTTGTCCACTAAGTTCAAGCTGAGGTCACTTTCTGTTGTGTTAGTACTGTCACCGTGTTTTATGTTGTGGTCAACTGTAGTCCTGTTAGTACTGTCACTGTTTTCTATGTTGTGATCAACTTTTGCCATGTTAGTACTGTCACTGTGTTCTATGTTGTGGTCTACTGTTGTCCTGTTAGTACTGTCACTGTGTTCTATGTTGTGGTCAACTGTTGTCATGTTAGTACTGCTACTGTGTTCTATGTTGTGATCAACTTTTGTCCTGTTAGTACTGTCACTGTGTTCTATGTTGTGGTCAACTGTTGTCCTGTTAGTACTGTCACTGTGCTCTATGTTGTGGTCAACTGTTGTCATGTTAGTACTGCTACTGTGTTCTATGTTGTGGTCAACTTTTGTCCTGTTAGTACTGTCACTGTGTTCTATGTTGTGGTCAACTTTTGCCCTGTTAGTACTGTCACTGTGCTCTATGTTGTGGTCAACTGTTGTCATGTTAGTACTGCTACTGTGTTCTATGTTGTGGGATAGGTCTCTCACAAGAATAAGATGGTCAAATGAAAGAGATTATTGAACCGATTTATTTCCAAGTGTAGTGAAATATTGTATGTAAACAAAAATGAAGCCTTGGAAACAGTTATACACATAGAGACATTTATCAGTAGAGATGAACGACATATTTTAATTACAAATGAGTAAAACTTCTTAACCAGGGGTGGGCAAACTTGATGAAACACGGGCCAAAGCAGAGAATATAAATTTAAAAGAATACGCATCGTCTTTTTAAATAGATTTTTTCCGAAAACCTCCTTATTTGTGTATTTACGTCACGTGTTATTGGGTGGGGGGTATTAGTTACTAGTTTAACTTATTTGGTGTGGATTAAATTACAGTTTAACCTATTTGATGTGGATTAATTTCTAGTTTAACATAACTGTGGTGGATAAGTTTGTAGTTTAACATAATTGTGATGGATAAGTTTGTAGTTAAACATATTTGATGTGGATTTATTTCTAGTTTAACTTATTTGGTGTGGATAAGTTTGTAGTTTAACACATTTTAAGTGGATAAGTATGTTAGTTTAACATTTTTCGAGTGGATTAGTTTTTGGTAGTTCCATCCTACCTATTTAACCTATTCTTATACATTAATTGCCTGTCAAATTAACCTCTCGTCAATTCTCGAAGCTGTCAAAAGATCCTTCGTCATTTTGACCGAACTTGTCATCAATCTATGTGTGTCATGTCCAAATGTCAGGAAATGGTCGCTGCTGACCATTGGGCTAATTGTTTACAGCCAACATCGCCAGTGCGTCCGCCGTTATTACATAAGAATCTGTCCTCTCCTCCACTCTTTCCCTTTTTCCATATACATCTTTCTTTTCGCTTTCTCTCTTTTTTCTTTTACTGCACTCAATCAAGATCTCTTCATATCCTCTCTCTATTTCTTCTTCTCTTTCTTTTTCTCTGCCTCTCTCTCTCTCTCTCTCTCTCTCTCTCTCTCTATCTCTCTCTCTCTCTCTCTCTCTCTCTCTCTTTTACTTTCTTGAAATATATTCTACAAAGATAGACTTAAAAAATGAATTAGAAGCATGTAGAGTTTTTGTTGAGTGGCATTGCACTATGAATTAACATTGAAGCAGTGGCGTAACCTTGGAGGGACGGAGGCGGGGAGATGTGGGGCGCCTCTATCGTGTACAATAAGAGCGTTAGTGGCAATTCTTGAACATTTATTGTCACTCGGGGTAACCACAGAGCTACTTCCGGTGTATGGCTTTTAGTTTTAAAATCGTTAAAAAAGGATTTTTTTTTTGGTTACACTGAAATATAATAATACATGTATGACAACGCTCCCCCCCCCCCCCAAATACCACTCTCATATAGTGGCGGCTTGAAAAAATAAACATTTTCATTTTACACCACATGCACTGATATACATAGACACATCTATAGATATACACAAGGACACATCTAAAGATATATACATAGACACATCTATAGATATACACATGGACACATCTATAGATATAAACATGGACACATCTATAGATATACACATGGACACATCTATAGATATAAACATGGACACATCTATAGATATATACATGGACACATCTATAGATATACACATGGACACATCTATAGATATACACATGGACACATCTATAGATATACACATGGACACATCTATAGATATAAACATGGACACATCTATATATATATACATGGACACATCTATAGATATACACATGGACACATCTATAGATATAAACATGGACACATCTATAGATATATACATGGACACATCTATAGATATACACATGGACACATATATAGATGTACACATGGACACATCTATAGATATACGCATGGACACATCTATAGATATATACATGGACACATCTATAGATATATACATGGACATATCTTTGTTGATGAATCCTGATACTCTTTCTTTCACCGATCTCTCTCTCTCTCCACTTCCCCCCTCCCCCGCCCCACCCCTCCCACTTCACATAAATTGTTTCCCTCCCTCCCCCCCCTCCCACTCACCCACATGACTTCAGTCAAACAAAAAACAAACTTCTCACAACCTTCAAAACAACGTAAGAAAATGTAATGGATGGTGGAGGTAGGCGGCATACAGGCGGGTTATCTCCCTTCTTCTTCTTCTACAACTTTCTTTCTTAATTTACCTGGTGATGGCTACACTTCACTGACCTGGTGGACATGATTCAGCGTTTCATTACAGGCAAGTTTGGTGACATTTTTGTCTTCCCTACTTTTGATAGGTTTTTAGTTGTATTGTTTGTTGGTTTGTTTGTTTTTGTACAATGCAGTTTGTGTTTACGTCTTACGAATGATACGTTTTCTCAATTTTTAATACGTTTTCCTCAATGTTTTATACGTTCTCGCATTGTTTTATACGTTTTTTCATTGTTTAATACGTTTTCTGAATGTTTTATAGTTTTCGCATTGTTTAATAAGTTTTCTGAATGTTTTATACGTTTTCTCATTGTTTAATACGTTTTCTGAATGTTTTATACGTTTTCTCATTGTTTTATACGTTTTTTCATTGTTTAATACGTTTTCTGAATGTTTTATAGTTTTCTCATTGTTTAATATGTTTTCTGAATGTTTTATACGTTTTCTCATTGTTTTATACGTTTTCCGAATGTTTTATACGTTTTCTCATTGTTTAATCCGTATTCTCAATGCTTATCCGTTCTCTCATTGTTTAACATATGGATACATTAACCATACAAATTCGACAGTGTAGGTCTATGCGCTTGCTTCACCATATAATTGATATACGTCATTACGTTTGAATAGATTATTTTCTTATACTTTATACTGCACACGGATAGTTTGGGAATCAGAAGCGCTGCCATAGATAGGCAGAGTAGGTAACTGCATGAGACCTCCCCCCCCATTACTTTGGGGCCCCCTCAAGTGTTAATTCATATTAATCTTATACTCAGCGGACTCTAAAAGTACTTTTGCTTTGCGACCCGAACATCTGGAGTTCTTGTCTACGGCCCCCAAGCATATCTGTATGCCTAGGACCACCAAACATCTCTGGATGTCTATGCCTAGGACCACCAAACATCTCTGGATGTCTATGCCTAGAACCACCAAACATCTCTGGATGTCTCTGCCTAGGACCACCAAATATGTCTGTATGTCTATGCCTAGGACCACCAAACATCTCTGGATGTCTCTGCCTAGGACCACCAAATATGTCTGTATGTCCTACCTAGGACCACCAAACATCTCCGAATGTCTCTGCCTAGGACCACCAAACATCTCTGGATGACTCTGCCTAGGACCACCAAACATCTCTGGATGTCTCTGCCTAGGACCACCAAATATGTCTGTATGTCTATGCCTAGGACCACCAAACATCTCTGGATGTCTCTGCCTATGAGCATCAAAATTCTCAAGATGTCTATGCCAAGTACCACCAAACATCTCAAGAATGTCTCTGCCTAGGACCACCAAACATCTCAGGATGTCACTGCCTAGGACCGCCAAACATCTCTGAATGTCTGTGCCTAGGACCACCAAACATCTTAACATTCTTTTAAATGGAAAACCTTACTTTCTTATTGTTCATCTTAACATTCTTTTAAATGGAAAACCTTACTTTCTTATTGTTCATCTTAACATTCTGTTAAATGGGAAAAAACAGTAAAAACCACCGGTGTGAACTAAAAATCGTTATCATAAAAAAAGTACTTTAGTGAATTGAAAGGAATATTATGGTCAAGGCCATACCCGGGGGGGGGGGGCTAAAAATCAAATTCTATTATAAAATACACTTCTTTATCATTGTGTTCCAATTTTTCTTACATAAAAATCTCCGCACAGCCCCCCCCAAAACCGCACAGCCCACCCCCCCAAACCGCACAGCCCCCCCCCCAAACCGCACAGCCCCCCCCAAGCCGCACAGCCCCCCCCCCCCAAAACAAAATCCTGGGTACGGCCTTGATTATGGTCATAGTCACGTTGTAAACAAGCATTGTTCAATTTATTATTTTTTTGTAAGCACGCGGCACGCTTTATTTTAAACGAACTTATTTATAAATATATCATCACATAACGACGCGTTTGTTTCCCCTTACCTTTAAAGTACCGATGAAATATGCTAACGCTCAAAACAGATTAGCATCGCGACATGGACGTACAGATGCACTATCTCGAATTTCGATCTTTTTTTTTTTGAAAAAAAAAAAAAAAAAACCGTCCGCCGATCAGCCCTAGAGCACAGGGGGCGATAAACTTTGAGATTAGAAGTTCGAAAAGAATGCGTCACTTTCAAGCCAATGGGTTTGGATTGAAATTAAAATGTAAACTGGTAAAAGAAAAATGTGAATTTGTAATCTGAAGCCTCACCTTTGGTAAAATTTAATAATAACTTCAAAATGTTTTTTTTTAATGGCTGTGAGATTGAAAAGTTGGATCATCTGAAATGAAACAAAAAAAATAAAAGTTTGAATTTTTATTTCATTCCTCAACAAGTTTCTTTATTAAAAAGTAAATCTCTGATTTGTATCCCTTCCCCTCACCCCCAAAGTTGACCTCACCCGCACCATCCGGATTACCTTCGAGACTTAGAGCTGACATTTTATTTTGGTTGAGGGAGTAACATTTACACCAGGGCTGAGCGATTCATCCGGATGGGGGAACAAGGCACCCTCGAGTCAAGATTTTGTTTTTCCATTATATTCTACATCGGAAATCCTGAAAGTGGTCTGGAAAAGCAGTTCTCATGGATCGTCCAATTATAAATTTCTGTTGCTAGGAGTCGGCAGGTTCCTTTGCCGATGGCTTCCTAAACATAGGTGGAAATATCTGCATAGGGCCCCTAAACATCTGTGGTACATCTATACCTGGGCCATTTAAACATCTGTGTAAATCTCTGCCCGGGGCCCCCTAAACATCTGTAAAATCTTCTGCCCGGGGCCCCTAAACATATATGAAAATCTCTGCCCGGGGCTCCAAACATCTGTGTGGAAATCTCTGCCCGGGGCCCTAAACATATGTGAAAATCTCTGCCGGGGCCCTAAACATCTTTGGATATCTCTGCCCAGGGCCCTAAACATCTGTGAAAATCTCTGCCCGGGGCCCTAAACATCTTTGGATATCTCTGCCCAGGGCCCTACACATCTGTGAAAATCTGGGCCCGGGGCTCTAAACATATATAGAAATCTCTGCCCTGGGCCCCCAAATACTAAAGAACGGTCCTGGTGGATGGCTTCAGATTAAACCTGTAGAAAACTAAACCCCTTTTTTTTCTATTTTAAAATGGAATAAGAGACAGTACAATTGGGTGGGAGGGGGAGGTGGTTATGAATTGATGGGATCTTTCATAGTGTCAGGGTAGGTGGGTAAGTTAAGTAATCTCAATGTAGAGCATTGACAAACAAGCAGCCGGGCCAGGTACCTGGTAAGTGTATTGTATAAATGTCTTCGGCTAATGTTGTCTCAAATTTAAAAGCCATAAAATAAAAAATAAAAAAAAAAAAGTTCTGGCTGTAAAGCCATACAGTGTCGGACAATTTTACTGTCAGTGCAGCAATTTGCCAAAAAACTGTTGACAACTGAGTGATTCGTATGTCTTTGTATTTGCGACACTTTTTTTTTCCATATAGATAGTGGTTCTCAAATAATCCCAATTGCTACTTCATTGTTTAAGTCAGGAGAATGGTTTTAAGGAGAATGATTAATAACAATGCCTACACGCCACATACTTTGCTTATCTGACCCAAGTAATTATCTCATAATCATTATATATATATATATATATATATATATATATATATATATACACACATGTTGTTCTTAAGAATTCCTTAACAAAAGTTTATATTCTGTATAATATATCGGCAAGAGCTAATAATGAAATCAGTCTGTTGCCAACTTAGCAAAATGTGACACGACTTAATCCACCTGCCCTTTAAGAAATAATCTCCCATTTAAGCTCGAAATAAAATGAAGTAATATCTCTCTATCTGTCCGTAAGGAGTCTTTGGTTGGCTTTAGATTGTGTTATTAAAATATCTCATTAGACACTTTTCTTACCTTGACTCAATGGAGATAAATGTGTGTCTGTGTAAATTTTTATGTTTGTATATGTGTGTGTTTTAGAATCTATTTATATGATTATGTATTAGGTATGAGCTGTATGTATGCATGTGATATATGTGTGTGTGCAGTTGTTTGACTGTGTGTAACGTGTTCGTTTGCATACTCCGTGTGTGTTAAACTAGATTGTTGGCATACTTTATATGTGTTAAATTAGTTCATTGGCATACTTTTGTGTGTGTGTGTTAAACTAGTTAGTTGGTATACTTGTGTGTGTGTGTTAAACTAGTTAGTTGGTATACTTTGTGTGTGTGTGTGTTAAACTAGTTAGTTGGTATACTTTTTGTGTGTGTGTGTTAAACTAGTTAGTTGGCATACTTTGTGTGTGTGTGTGTGTGTGTTAAATGAATTAGTTGGCATACTTTTTAAATTACTTCGTGTATTTACTTGGTGTGTATGAATACTGCGTGTCTGTCTGTCCCATCTTAAAGACCTTGTTGATTATGACCTCGAGACCATCCAGTCACAGCCAAAATATGGCACACGCCACTCTAAGAGATTCAAACCCATATCCTGTACCCAACCGAAAATCTCACCGAGTCAGAACAACATATGCACTTGATAATTTGACAATTTATTTTTTTTTTAAATCACTTTGCTATTATAGTATATTATATACACTGTATAGTACACACTTCATAATATGCACTGGATAGTATATACTGTACATCATTGTATACACTAGATAGTTTATACTGTACATTATTGTATGGTGGACTACTTTTCTTATACATGTTTGTGTTGCGCTCAACCACGCCCACTCACCATGTTGTTATTGTTTATATATGACATTACATATTGACGCGACCTCCTCGACTCCAACTAAACATTTGTTCCCCACCCCCTCCACTTTCTTCAATCATAATTGATCTAATGTAAAAAAACAACCCATCATAACCAGCACACAGCCAGTGTGTGTACAGTACACAATGCACCAGATGGCTGAGCCGTGTGTTTGTTCAAAAAGCCGACTCAGTGCTGCCAATTGGGATCATTTATTTTCAGATCGATAATCAGATCCAATTATTTTCTTTTTTTTAGTCATCTAGATTTAAAGAAATGCTATCAGTTTATAGATCTATAATTTGTATATATGATCTTTATCAGTATTATTATTTGCTAAATGTATATATTTATAAATCTGGATATTTTTTATGTTATATTTCTGGATAATTATTTGGGGGAAAAGTTGACAGTCCCGAGCCAGCTATGTTTTCCATTTCATCCAGTCCTCATGTGTAAGTGAGTAGCTGGAGAAGATGAAATAGTAAACATACCGCGTACTGCTTGAGTATAAAAACAGATATTATTTGTATTATTTACTTGACCGTTTCAATGAGTAGGCCTACAGCGTGAGTCCTTAATTACGTCACAGGATAATTGTATCGTCATGCAATAAGTTGGATCTTGTGACACGGCTGGTGTATGACATGTTTCTTGTTGATGACTGGCATTGTTAAAGCTAGTAATCAGTGCTGTTTCTCTGTCATTGTTAAGATATGCTAGTCTTCAGTCTCATGTAATTTAGTCGGAAGTGATTTTTGGTAAGAAGCCTCAATAACTAACTATTTCTCTGATTATTTAAGCATTCAAGATAGAAGTAAGAATCTATAGCACTTTACTGAGGCGTTATTTACAACTACGAATCTATAGCACTTTACTGAGGCATTATTTACAACTAAGAAATCTATAGCACTTTACTAAGGCATTATTTACAACTAATAAATCTATAGCATTTTACTGAGGCGTTATTCACAGCTAAGAATCAATAGCACTTTACTAAAGTATTATTTACAACTAAGAATCTATAGCACTTTACTAAGGCATTATTTACAACTAAGAAATCTATAGCACTTTACTGAGGCGTTATTCACAGCTAAGAATCAATAGCACTTTACTAAAGTATTATTTACAACTAAGAATCTATAGCACTTTACTAAGGCATTATTTACAACTAAGAAATCTATAGCACTTTACTGAGGCGTTATTTACAGCTAAGAAATCTATAGCACTTTACTAAGGCATTATTTACAACTAAGAAATCTATAGCACTTTACTGAGGCGTTATTTACAGCTAAGAATCAATAGCACTTTACTAAGGTATTATTTACAACTAAGAATCTATAGCACTTTACTAAGGCATTATTTACAACTAAGAAATCTATAGCACTTTACTGAGGCGTTATTTACAGCTAGAAATCAATAGCACCTTATTTGGGGCATTATTAGACAAGGGCTAAAGCCATCATTTTATGGTCATGTCCAGGGCGTCTTCGATCCCTGGTGGGCCCCTACAATTTCTGAAAAACAATGCCCCCCCGCCCCCAACACTCAATATAATTCAGATTGTAGAAAGTTTCCAAGGCTCATGACATTCTATGTAATGTAAGTTTAAGTTCCCTCAGCCTTAAAGGGCCATCGGTGCTGATGAACTGTAGAATCCAACTGTATCCACGGTATAATTAGGGATTGTATGGTTATTGCGTCATCTTCAATCTGTTTTTTTTTTTAAATTTCAATCTAGATAAACTCAGAAGACTACACAGCTAGAAGACGAGCTCGCGAAGAGGAAGAAAAAACAGAGAAGGCCCGAGTGCCTCGGAGGTCAATCAATGAACGCCTCAGAACAGGAAGCACCGGCACAGGAAGACAACGAGACGCCTCCAACAGATACAGCTACTCGGCGGAGAGAAGCATTTCCTTTGACGCTCCGGAAGTAGCCAAGGCAGCAAGAGAGTACAGGCTGAACAGGCGATCCCAAATTCTGGAGAATTCCGAAACTTCGACTGAGCGTCATAAAAGCGAAATCCAGTCGGGGCCTTCATCTACAGAAGCCTCCCCTGGATCACACATTGAAAGTGTTACACCAGCAGCTCCGTTGGCTGAAGGCGCTATTTTCAATCCCGACACATCCACGCTAACTCTAAAAACAAGCAGAAGAAAAGATCAGCTGTCTTTAGAGCTAGCATCCATCGCGTTAGGGAGACAGATCCAGGTTGAAACGATCCCGGCTCCGGTTTCATCGGGACGAGCTCAAAAGCTGAATCAGGCATCGGATGAAGTCCAAGGGAAAAGACCATTGTCCCGATCAAAGTCTGAAGACGTCCAGCTGATATCTTCTAGAGTGGTCGAAGCCCCAACTAACGACCTCTCGCCTTCATCTCCAGAGCCACCTCCCCGAGCATCCAAGAAAGTCAGGGCCCCTCATCCCCCGGTCAGCGGCCCCCACCCCCTGGTCAGTCCTAGGAAGAGTCTGGGTGCCACTCCCACGGAAGTTATATCTGTGCAAGCCAATAATCCATCTGTTGCAGAGGGTTCCGACCGAATCACAACTCAAGAAATCCATCCGCACGAATCTGAATCAGGCGAAACATGCTCACAACGGAATGATACAAGTGACGACAAGAGGGCAGTACAAACGTCATCGGCGGTGCCTCAAAGACCCCCTCGTCTTAAAAAACGATCCCCTCAGGTATCGGTGGAACTGGTTTCCCCGGAACCTACCCCAGTTGAAAACGGCCATTGTCTATTTGAAAAACTGTCACAAACCGAATCGTCTTTACTTGAATCTAGGAGAGATGTTGAGCAATCCTTGACAACCAATAGTGTAGATTCAGTACAATCTTTGACATTAAGTAAATCCAGTGCCTTAGACACTAAAGACAACATAGGCGAATGTTCTAGAATTAACAAATTCACTATCGTCACTGATACTACGAAACAGGTGGAGGCTGTTACTGAGACGCCTTATTTAATTTCACAGGACACGCCTTCGACCATTAGCTCTGAATCTCAACAAACATCTGAGCTTTACAGTCCCAAGGAATCTCCTCCCTCACCTGAGTTGGGCCACTCAAAGTCATTAGACATTATTGTAGAACCAGACGACGACGACGCCATGATGAAAACCAGTAAGGCCCCAGATGACGTCAGCACCAATCAGCCCCCGGGTGATATCGATGATGCCCCTCCTCCCCTGCCCAGTTCGCCCCCTCCCCTCCCTAGCTCCGCCCCACCTTTGGTCAATAGCTCCACCTATGTCCAGAAAGATGACCCGTTCAGCTGTTCAGATACCGTGGAGGAAGAAACTGTGGTCACTGTGGAGTACACCGTTCCCATCTCCCTGACCCCGGAGCAGCGCAGGGGGATAGCGGGACTTAATTCTGGAGTGTCGGAGTCGAGACAAGGGCAAAACTTGTTGGACTTTGATCCACTCTTCACCTCTTCAGCAACCTCGTCAGAAATTAAAATGAACGGAATCACCATGCATACCCCTACTGCAAGTGCTAACATGAACAGGTCTTCTGCCCAGCTGATAGATTTCAATGACAATGAAGTTGCGGTAAGAAATGATGTCAAATCGACCTCAAGCCACCTTTTTGATTACGTCATAACAGAAAACGTCAGCGATAACAAGGGGAAAAAACCCGAAACAATTAAACCTGGTAAGTTTAAACTGAGTTATTCCCACTTGATCTCAGTGTTATAATTCAGTTTATCGAATCATTTAAGGTAAAGGGTAGCCATCATTTCTGTTTATTAGGCCTAATACAATGTCTCATAAATATAAAACAATTACTTTCTTTGCTAACAATAATATACATACAAGCGATTTGGGCTCTGTGTTAAATCGAAAGTAAAGAATTAATACAACAGTATATATATATATATGTAAACAATACTAATCTATAGTGATTATTGACAGTGCCTGTTGTACTGATCTGGTCGTTTGGCTTTTTTTTTAATCATGCATCCATCTATCTACGCATTCATCTCTCTCTCTCTCTCTCTCTCTCTCTCTCTCTCTCTCTTTATATATATATATATATATATATATATATATATATTTATTGATTTATTTATATATATATATATATATATAGTGTGTGTGCATTTATGGTTTGCCTATTCAGCCATTTTGTACTTCTCCTGTCTTTCAGGTGGCAGTGGTCAGTCGACGTCCGGTTATTCCAGCACCACTTCCAAATCAGCATCCGTTACGTCATATGACATTACCTCACCTGTGCCGGCATCTAAAATTGACACATTATCCACTGCCTGGCAAGAAGACATCATCAAACCATCAACCTCCTCCCCTGCTCGGCACTCCTCCCGGCCAAACACCTTGACCAATAGTGACCACACCTCCCATTTTAACGGCGGCGTTGCGCCTACATCATCCAAGACCTCTCCCGGTGAAAGAAATGTCTTCAGCGACACGGGTCCAACACACCGCGGCAAAGGTTCCCAAAACGGTATGGCTATATCCCCTACGGGGGAGGGCGCTATGTCCCCAAGGGGGGAGAGAGCAATGTCACCCAGGGGCAAAGAGCTCGTGGATAAAGCCAAACATTTCGCGGACATGGTCCAGCCGAAGGTGGTGGTCAGAAGAGAGAAGGAGGCGAACATAGAAGGAGATTTTTCCCAGGACACGCTCCAGAGCCTGGAGCTCCAGAGGCGCGCCATCATCTCCCAGAGCACCGTCAAGAGGAGGGTCAACTCGGCCTTGTCGCCGTCAGAAGATCTTGAGAGTAAGATGTTCCAAGGTGAGTGGGTTTGTTGTGTGTTATCTATGTTAACATTTTCAGGAGGTGTGACTTCCAGCGTCTGACGAGATTTTTTTAGTAGTGTGGGTAGTACCAGATGCCGATTAAAATCAGTTCATGCCCCGAGCGCAGAGGGAAAATTGTGGTTCCTTTTAAAAAAAGTAATAGAGAAACGGTGCAGGTAATCATACAAGGTCCAAAGTTGTGTGACTACAAGGTCCTTCAAAGAAATATTGTGGCCCAATGAGCCTACCCTGTGTGCAAGCCGTTAAATGAGCCATTTTTTAAAAGAAATTAGTACGCAGGGGCTTGGTGTCTGGACAGGAGGTGTGTGGGAGGCAGAGTTGGACTTTGTGCCCTTTAGTCGAGCACCATAATGATAAATCTTTTTGTTTATAATATCATATAAATATTGAACATAGTGACGTGTCCTTTGTGGCCCATAAAAAGGGCTAGAAAGAAAAATTCCGGGCCCTGGAACAAAGATGGAAAATGTGTCCCTAAGTGCAATATGGATGTGTAAATATTATTCATTTACGGTACACTCTTGAATATTCGGTTCGCAATTATCCGGCCAACATACAATCAGGCACAATAAACAATATTTATCTCTTACGAATCGTTTATGTAAAAAAGACCAACAGTCTCAAATACATTTTTTATATTCAGGCTAGAGTATTATAAGCATACTATCGATTTACACTTCTTAGGCATTGTCCTATCCCTTGTAAGTGCTTGCAGGGTCAGGCATGCATGATGCAATCACCAGTGATGCAATCACCAGTGATGCAATCACCAGTGATGCAATAACCAGTGATGCAATCATATGACGCAATCCATGATGCAATCACCCAGTGGTGCAATCATCCCAGTGAAGGCAATCAATAATGCAATCACCCAAGTGACGCAATCCATGATGCAATCAGTGATGCAATATATAATCCTATAAATAGGAAGTTACTACGGTTGTGGAGGGGGGACGGAGACACACACACAAGAGAGAGAGACTAGAGACCTATGAAGGGGATACTAGATATAACACGTGGACTAAGTGGACAGGTGCAGTCGAGAGTTATAATAGTTATAGACTCGTGTACTGGTTTATAGTGATAGCAGTTATTTGTGATTTATTGCCACATCTCTCATCCAATATGGATCTTAGTATTTATCGTGTGTGTTAAATTATAGAATTATACATGTGATTTATCGATGCATCTTCTCAAGTGTTTATATTGTATTATCATATTCTCATCTGTAAATATCACGCATTAAAAAGTTCAGTTAATTCTTTTACAATACAAGGAGTTGTGTCGTCTGATTTAATTAGAGCACAAGTGGGATACGACAGGCATACTACAGATTTACACTTCTTAGGCATACTACAGATTTACACTTCTTAGGCATACTACAGATTTACACTTCTTAGGCATACTACAGATTTACACTTCTTAGGCATACTACAGATTTACACTTCTTAGGCGTACTACAGATTTACACTTCTTAGGCATACTACAGATTTACACTTCTTAGGCATACTACAGATTCACACTTCTTAAGGACATCCGTTCATTTATTTGTACACTCGGATAGTCAAATTTTTTTTGTAAAGGGGAATAATTCGTGTTTGAATTATAGATGTTCTATTTGCAGATGCTACTTCCCCTTTATCACACGACCGTTTCCCACAGTACAAAATATTGTATGTAAACTGTGAATTATTAATCACTTGATAAGATATAAAAACAGAGTTTTTAAAAAAACTAACTGTGTTTTTTTATACTGCAATAAATTTCAGTCTTATCATGTTTAAATAGAAGAAGTTATGGGGGCAATGAAATTCATCCTGATGTCAGATTTGGGGGCAATGAAATTCATCCTGATGTCAGATTTGGGGGCAATGAAATTCATCCTGATGTCAAATTCACTGGCACCTTTCCATTTCCAATTTTCAGCAATTGATGTAAGATTATCTCAGCTGGAAATGCAAAATGTGTAGTATTATTGATGCACTTTAAATACTTAGTTGCAGCTGGGTAACCAGAGTTGCGGTTCCTGGTACTTGCTTTAACAAATATTTGTAATCAATAATCTTTTGGAGTACTCATTCTTGCACCTTGGGCTCTTTTAACTTATAGTCTAAATTGTAAAAAAAAATAATAATTGTGTAACTCTACTGCAACTTGCAAGTTCTCTGTGGGTAACTGTGTGGGTAACTCTGTGGGTAACTCTGTGGATAACTCTGTGGGTAACAGTGTGGGTAACTCATTGGGTAACTCTGTGGATAACTCTGTGGGTAACTCTGTGGATAACTCTGTGGGTAACAGTGTGGGTAACTCATTGGGTACTCTGTGGATAACTCTGTTGGTAACTCTGTGGATAACTCTGTGGGTAACAGTGTGGGTAACTCATTGGGTAACTCTGTGGATAACTCTGTGGGTAACTCTGTGGATAACTCTGTGGGTAACAGTGTGGGTAACTCATTGGGTAACTCTGTGGATAACTCTGTGGGTAACTCTGTGGATAACTCTGTGGGTAACAGTGTGGGTAACTCATTGGGTAACTCTGTGGATAACTCTGTGGGTAACTCTGTGGATAACTCTGTGGGTAACAGTGTGGGTAACTGTGTGGGTAACTCTGTGGATAACTCTGTGGATAACTGTGGGTAACTATGTGGGTAACACTGTGGCGATTTGGTTGTGAGCCCGTCCTGCATACTGCAATCCCCCCCCCCACCCCAACCCCTGCCCGTTTCAGCGACATAACTTGTGAAAGGCTAAACTATTACAGTTATTACTATCATTTGTAGATATCATTAATCTTTTGTCAATCAGTGGAAAATCCGCCCCTCCCTCCCCTCCCTCCCTCCCCCCACTATACCCCACTTTGCCTGGGGGGGGGGGGGCGGCCTTTTTGGCTGTACCCTTGAACTTTGGCGGACATCAAAAGAAAAGGGCCGAGAGCAATTTAGTTCTATTTAGGTGACAAAAAAGAATATCCATCCTCGCCCCTCCCTCACTGTCCTAACCCCCACCCCCGGGCTCCACCGACACTATAGCTTATAATACCTAGCATTCGCGAGGTGTGTCATTTACCTTTCATATCTCTTTATCTGAATGTCTGTGTTTTGTGTATTACAAGTGTAATGAATGTCTATGTTTTGTGTATTACAAGTGTAATGAATGTCTGTTTTGTGTATTTACAAGTGTAATGAATGTCTATGTTTTGTGTATTACAAGTGTAATGAATGTCTGTTTTGTGTATTTACAAGTGTAATGAATGTCTATGTTTTGTGTATTACAAGTGTAATGAATGTCTGTTTTGTGTATTTACAAGTGTAATGAATGTCTATGTTTTCTGTATTACAAGTGTAATGAATGTCTGTTTTATGTGTATTACAAGTGTAATGAGTGTCTGTTTTATGTGTATTACAAGTGTAATGAATGTCTGTGTTTTGTGTATTACAAGTGTAATGAATGTCTCTGTATTGTGTATTTACAAATGTAATGAATGTTCATGTTTTGTGTATTACAAGGTAATGATTGTCTGTGTTATGTGTATTACAAGTGTAATGAATGTATGTGTATTTTGTATTTACAAGTGTAATGAATGTCTATGTTTTGTGTATTACAAGTGTAATGAATGTCTGTTTTGTGTATTTAAAAGTGTAATGAATGTCTATGTTTTGTGTATTACAAGTGTAATGAATGTCTGTTTTGTGTATTTACAAGTGTAATGAATGTCTATGTTTTGTGTATTACAAGTGTAATGAATGTCTGTTTTATGTGTACTACAAGTGTAATGAATGTCTGTTTTATGTGTACTACAAGTGTAATGAATGTCTGTTTTATGTGTATTACAAGTGTAATGAATGTCTGTGTTTTGTGTATTACAAGTGTAATGAATGTCTGTGTATTGTGTATTTTCAAATGTAATGAATGTTCATGTTTTGTGTATTACAAGGGTAATGATTGTCTGTGTTATGTGTATTACAAGTGTAATGAATGTATGTGTATTTTGTATTTACAAGTGTAATGAATGTCTATGTTTTGTGTATTACAAGTGTAATGAATGTCTGTTTTGTGTATTTAAAAGTGTAATGAATGTCTATGTTTTGTGTATTACAAGTGTAATGAATGTATGTGTATTGTGTATTTACAAGTGTAATGAACGTCTGTGTTTTGTGCATTACAAATGTAATGAATGTCTATGTTTTGTGCATTACAAATGTAATGAATGTCTATGTTTTGTACATTACAAATGTAATGAATGTCTATATATTGTGTATTACAAGTGTAATAAAAGTCTATGTTTTGTGTATTTACATATGTAATGAAAGTCTATGTTTTGTGTATGTACATATGTAATGAAAGTCTATGTTTTGTGTATTTACATATGTAATGAAAGTCTATGTTTTGTGTATTTACATATGTAATGAAAGTCTATGTTTTGTGTATTTACAAGTGTTTCAGGAATGTCTTTGTGCTGGTTTCCACATGTGTTGGAATGTTCATCTATTGATCTGTCGGCTTCATAAATGACCCAGATTTGTACCTTTTTTTTTTTACTAAGTTTTGTACGTGTATTTGTGTATGTGTTTGTGTGTGTATTTGTGTATGTGTTTGTGTTTGCGTGTATGCCAAGGTCAAAGGTCTTCTACAGGTCACCGCTCATATCTTTATCCACTGATCAGGCGGCACGTGCGTGGTTTTTTTTTTCCCCTCTTGTCCTTCTATGTACCAGTCCGTTTGTACGACTCATTCAACCAATGAAATGTTTCTATGTTTTATCGTCCAATTTTCGTTAATGCCCCAGTAAAATATATGGCCGACGTTTTACAAGCAGTAAAACTATTATTTCAAATCGAATAATGGTTTCGGCAATCGTTATTAATTAAATTACATAACTACGACATATCCTTGGGGGGATGGGGGTAGCCAACTGTGGCATTTAGGGGTCAGCCGCATATAAAATGTTTTAATAAAGTTCTTCAAATCTATCTGATTACGTAGGTTGTTGGATCAAGCCCAAGGGATTAACGAACTACGAACTACGGCACGCGCATGTTATTACTAAGTAAATTTAGCTGATATATGGTCTTGCCGTTATTTATAATTTCTGCTTCTTGTCCGGCATTTTTTTTTTTATAAATAGTTATGAACCCATCGTGGTCCGCGATTCAAAATGTTTGCCCACCATTGAACTAGCTAAAACTATTGTCACATCACGTTATTTTTTTTCCTGGCCAGCTATTTCTTCCCTCCTACACTTTTACCACAAACCCCCACACGCCGCAAGATATACTACAATACTTTGATGTTTCATCACACAATAAACTTTGGAAAACAAAAAAAAAAAAAAACAGTTCTGACATAAGTTTTCACTTTCATTCCAACAAACACCCTGATGACTCAAATATTAATTGTTCATACATAATACATATTTGATCTTTGACGTTTGACGTTTGACCTCTTCCTTGTCCTGACATCATGTTTGAAGATTTTTTTTTGTTTGTTTTGCCACATCGACACAAGCATTATGCGGACAATGACACACGCCCCCCTCCCCCCCCCATTCTTTAATAAATGACAGTTGGTGACCGATGGGTATATCTGGGCCTACGTCTCCACCTGGTTGTCCCCCCCCCCACACACACACACATCACAAAAAACGAAAAACAAAGAGACATGCACACATTTTTTTTTAAGTCAGGAGATTTTCTCCGACAACACAACACAACACAAACACAGTGGTTTTTTGTGTGTGTGTGTGTGTTCATTATATAACAAAACATGTCATTTGTAAACACAGTGTCGGACACTGCTCGTATTTAGCTTTAAAATAACACTTAATGCTATTTCTTTCGGTATATATGTAAGAGTGAGAAAATAAACACGAAAAAAAAAAATCCTGTTTTTAAAACAACGAGAACAAAAATTGCAGTTTTTAAAACAAGTCTTTCAGGTTTTCTACTCAGCTATTTGGGTATATTACCATGTCTTACAGAAAAATGAGTCATAATGAATGTTTACTTTCAATAATGTTGTGGTTGTGCGTAACGACATTAGCCTTTTGTGAATTCGCACGAATCAAAATAAATTTAAGGCTGGTAATGTTCGATCAAGATTCTAGTTTTTTAGTTTACTCATAAAGAATTGATATAAAGTTCATCAAGAGTCTTTGAAAGATTAAATTGAGTCATTTATTGAATTTTATTTTTTTTTTACATCATCTTATTTCTAGAGCGCTTAAATCTTTTATTAAATACGAAATGTTTATCCGAAATGAGTCAATTGTTACTATTAATAGCAATCAAAAGTAAACACAATAATAAAATAATTTCTTTAAACGTGTTCTATCCTTTGAAGATTAAATCGGTCAGATCAACAATTTTGTCATATTCATTGCATGATTTACATACGTTGCAGATTTCTTGCCGCCAATTTGAATTTCAAAATGTATAAGGCTTACTTACTTACTTTAGATTATAAATGCATAGGCGAACAGAGATTATCGCCACCGTGTGCTTACAGTATTGAAGAAGGGAAGTAACTCATTAAAATGCATATCGTGCCACCGCTATGTTTACCTCCCACCTTTCTCTGCGCATGACCTAGTGGTCTCACCTACTGGGCGTCTCCCGCCACCTTCGTTTTCCCGGGTCGTTATTGTCCTACGATTGTTAGGTGTCACGATGACCTGCACATCTCTTTAAATCTGTTTTTAAGTAGGGAACAGGGTGGCGTATGTTGCAGGTCTTGGTTTAACTGGCGTTTAACCCCATCCCCCCCCCATCCCAAACCGTACTTATGGGTTCTTACGCTACTGATCACGTGACACTGTTGTTCACTTTTACATAAAGTGTGACACGAAGCAATTGTTGTTTATTTCAAAGTTGAGTGATGCGTCGTTTAATTAATTATGTCTGACCAGGCAGTGTTTGTGTATTTCTCGAGACAGACATTTGCCCCTGTTTCGGTTTTTTCCCCCTTCCTTTTGAAATTTATGAAGTGGCCTTTAATGTTCATTTTTTAAAAGTTATTTACTATTAATCCACTTCTAAGCAGTGACAGAGTGGACATGACATTGTCTATATTTGACAAATTACATTTTTCATACAAATAGAGGTTCATTGGGTTCACTGGGTTCACTGGGTTCATTCTTAGTAAGTATACTCTATGTTGTCTTCCATTGGATGGAATCAGTGTTTGTCCACTGATATTATGTTCCCTGAGGTAGCATACCATACTTTAACAGTAACCTGTTGATATTGGTATCAACAAGTAAAGAAAACATATCACCTGGTAAACTTAAAATTCAGAGACTGGGCGACAACCAAGTTCGTTTCAATTATAATATCTTAGGTTTGTTCTAGTAAATATCCTAGGTTTGTTCTAGTAAATATCTTAGGTTTCTTCTAGTAAAATTTTTGCCAAATATCTTTTAATGTCGCCCAGTCGAATTTCCTTTAAAGTATACTCTTCCTAGGGTCCCAAGTATCACCAAATGTCCCTTTCTGGGGCCACTAAGTATCACCAAATGTCCTTTTCTGGGGCCACCAAGTATCACCAAATGTCCCCTTCTGGGGCCACCAAGTATCACCAAATGTCCCTTTCTGGGGCCACCAAGTATCACCAAATGTCCCTTCCTGGGGCCACCAAGTATCACAAAATGTTCTTTTCTGGGGCCACCAAGTATCACCAATGTCCCTTTCTGGGGCCACCAAGTATCACCAAATGTCCCCTGTCTAGTCTTCACTGCCACTGTTATGATGTACTATGAGGGGACGGGTGGTCGTGCGGTGTAGAGCGCTCGACTGTCGACCGGAGGGTCCCGGGTTCGAATCTCAGTGAGAACCTTAGGATTTTTTCAGGTCCTGGTGATAGTCCCCAAGTCCACCCAACTTTAAATGGGTACCTGACTTTAAATTGGGGGAGTAAAGGCGGCTGGGCGTTGTGCTAACCACACAACCCCTTCATATGCCTAGGTTATAGAAACAGATGAATTCTACACTTCATCTGCCCCAATGGCCCGTTAGGGTTAAGGGAACTTTACTTTACTACTTACTTACTTATGAGGCGTATTACTAGTGGATTCTATTCCTTTTAAAAAAATCTTTTTGTGTGATATGTCATTTGTATAATCCAAAGTTATTATGTTTAATTGTGTAGACGTCGTGTATATATATACATAAATATGTATGTATCCTTGTCACGCATGTAATATCATGCATTACTGTCATTACAATGAACCATTCGACATAAACTTTTGAATGGCACAAAGCTCATCCCTGCTATTGTTAATGTGCATGTACATCCGTCATTCATTTCATTATTACCCCCCCCCCGTTGACCACACCCAAACACACACACACAGCACAGATTACACCCACACTACACATATAAACGACACTCACCACAAATACATACCCAAACCCACCACATACACACACACCCATACACTTACATACACATCACACATACAAACCACACACCCACCCACACCATCCACTCATATACACAACACCCACATACTACATCCACAATATACGCCACACACGCACACTCACAAAATACACCACATATCACACACACACACACACACTGCTCACTCAACACCACCGAAACACTCACACGCCCGAGACTGTCATATATTCCAGCTATTTCCAATCTGCACATCACATTGACTCATATCCTCCCAATAAGTTAGTAACAACTTTTAGTAACAAGTCAGTTGAAAGTCAGAGCAAAAAACTGATCGAGAGCTGACATAACGCTCCATTTACTGCCATACATACTTATTGCATACATTCCAGGCGCAGTCAGTTTCCTTCGTACTTAGTGGCAAATACGCCCTAATATACGCCCAAAAAACCTACTCCCTACCCTACCAATAACCCCCCCAAAAACCCCCAAAAAAAATCCCCCAAAAACCCCCCCAAAAACCCCCCCAAAAACCCCCCTAAAAACCCCCCTAAAATACGCCCTAATATACGCCCTAATATTCGCCCTAAAATACGCCATAAAATACGCCCTCAGATACGTCCTCATATACGCCTTCATGTAAACAATACAGACCGTTACAGTGTTTTTTCTATTTCTGATTCTACAGCCTCGTTTGTCATCCAATGCAAATGTGTATCCTCCTGACTCTATTGTCAGTCTATCCTTATTCTGTCCTCAGTTTCTACCTCTATCGGTCTTAGCCCTAGCCCCGATATCGATGTATCATCGTATATACATTTGGTGGCGACCCGAAGGCACGCGTGCCACAGTCGGCACACAGAGCCTCATCAGTCGCCAAATCAACCGCATTCTTTACTTTTTCCGACAAAACTCATTTGAACTTTATACCAACTTAAATATACCCAGCCCCTCCCCCCCCCCCCAAAAAAAAAAAACAACCTCACTGCTACACACAGTGAATGAAACTAGTAGTCCACTAATTCTATATGACACACCTGTAAGTTAAGTGTGATATCTTCCAAAGTAAGCCAAAAACGTGTGTGGCAGCATGTACATCAATATTATCAGTGGTGGAGGTATATGACAGTGACAAGAGAATGGGATATTTATAATCCCATACGTCTTCTCCCCCCCCCTTCCCCCTCCCCCACAAACCAACATACCCGGATGTCAGACAATAATGGAATCTAACCCCTCCCACCAACTTTTTTTTTCTTTTGATCATGCCCCCTCCCCCCCCCCCGGGGCCACAAATCACGACCCGTGATACTTAAAAAGTTTTTTTTCTTTTTCTTTCCCAGCACTTTTAACTCTGTCGAAAGATAAACAGAGAGTAGCAGTGGCGTGCTAATACTCTCACTAATGTGTAATCATATGTTGTAAATAACGGTTAGTTTTTTAAAACAAAAAAAAAAAAATTATAATCATGTGCCTGCCGTTCATGTGGTAAGCCAAGGGTGGGGTAAACATTTTGAGTCGCGGGCCACACTGGGGTTCCTTCACTTTCACAGGCGGGCCACACTGGGGTTCCTCATATTCACAGGCGGGCCGCGGACAAAGAGCAGTGTTGTTGACGAGCTCTAAACTAAAATAAAATGTACACGTCATAACATAAAAAGGCAAGTTCTGTGCTTCACCCTCGAAAACTAGCGGCGGGCCCGTGGGTTCGGCTAGGCAATACATGCCGAGGGACCCCCACGTCTGAAAAGCCTCCCCCCCCAGTAACAAATCCTAACCGAATCTAATGCTTCTATGGCCCCTATAGTACTATTGCCCAAGGACATCCACTTTCTCTTTTAAGTCCCTGCTCTACTTTCATTTCCCCCCCCCCCGCCCAGCGTACTTTTTAATCAGTGGTTCTGTCATTTCACTACTGCAGAAGATCGCACCCACACTTGCCTGCTTAAATAGTAAACACCGGTTAAATAGTAAATACCGGTTAAATAGTAAATTCCTGTTAAATAGTAAATACCGGTTTCTTTTAGGAAACGCACCTTGCTGCAACCATTGTAAGAATACAAAACCTATTCATACTGGGGTGCCGTGTGGGTGTCGGCCAAAACTTCCTTTAATGTTTCAATCAAACTGCATGTAGCTATATTTCTTTTCTTACAATATCTGTGTGGGATGTGGAGAGAGGGGGGGGGAATTGGGGAGGGGGGGGTTGCTTACTGGTGGAAAAAGAGAGCTAGTAAATCATTTTCCCCGGTGACTTTGATACTGCTGAACGAAAGCCAAACATTTTTTTTTAAAAAACCCTCCATTGTTATTTTGTCGCAGGTTTATTGCATTTTTAAGTTCTCGTTGGTGTTTGTTAGTAGCTTCCCATTGTACACCGTCACTGGTTGTGTGTGGATGTTTGAGTACTCAGAAGACGTTCTTGTTTTGATATCTTTTTCGTTCTTTTTACCTCATTCGGGAATATTATAATTATTATTAGATAAAGTAAATTTGACGAATTGCGATGAGTATTTGTGATCTACACACATATCATTAACTACATTTGCATAATTTTACCGTGACGAATTGGGAAATACATGTAATTAAAAGTAAAACCCCAAGTGAGTCATCTAATAAAAGAGACTAAACATTTCTTTGTGGATTAATGTGGTGTGGAAACACCTGAACTAAAACAAAAAGGGGGGAAATACCTGAGTGAGTCGTTTTAAAAAGTGTTACAAAAAATCAATTTCTGTGACGGTGTTTTGTTCAGAGGTAGAAAAAAAAAGGGGAGAGAAGACTGGTTAAGCCGTTTCATTTTGTTATTGTCTCCCCCTAGACTTTGTGAGACGTTGGATGATATTTTTGTGTGTGTCTGTGCTTTTTTTAATACAAGCGTCAAGTCAAAAACCTGCGGGAGCAGCCAGTTGAAGCAGTCGGTGCGTCACGAACACTATTTAAAGGGGACAGTCTTTACGTGCGTGTGTGTTTATGTGTTGCGGGTGAGCGTGTTTGGCTTTATCAGCTGTTGTTCTCGTTTTGTTTGTTTTTTTCCCGCGTGAGTTCCGGTCACTAGGAGGCTATCACTGTAGTGATGTCCACTACCATCTCAGAGGCCAGTTCAGTTTCCCTGTGGGAGAAATGGAGAAATATTTACGCTGAAGGTAAGTCTTCACCAACTGCCATAATAGACCTTTTTTTTTGTTGTTGTTGTTGTTTAGTTCATCGATACTATTGTTATCATACCATCATCGTCATTTCTACATTATCATCCAGGAGGGGGGGGGCGGCATCATGATGTTGATAATGGCTTATAGACTAACATATCAACTAACTTGCTCAACACTTAATGCATACTTGTCGGCGATCTATTGTTGTTGTTTTGCAGGAGTGGATAAAACGTGGGGTAACTTGTCGCGCGATCTGGGCCCCGACTTCCGAAGGACCCCCCCCACCACACACACACCTCCCCCATACGCCATTTTTACACTTCTGGCTTTATTTTCCTACCTGTCTTTTTTTTTTGGGGGGGGGGGGAAGGAGGTGGCAATATTTTCTTCTGCGTTCGAGTTTAATAATAATAATAATATCGACACAACACGTCATGTTGAACCAGCGAAGTAGAACGACTAAAACTGTATAAACAACAGCTATATATATATATATATATATATATTATTATTATTATTATTATTACGGTTGTTATTGTACTTTAGCGTGTGACGTTTAGCTCCTCCTATACACACGTCTGATATCGATCTATTGACAAATCGATATTTCCTTGTGTGTGTCATCCTGCGATATAATGTAAACTCTCCAAATCAATACATCTCTCTTTGTGAGTGTGAGAGTGTGCGGTATTGAATGGTACAGATTTGTTCAGTCGTTTATTCTGTTCAGAACACATTCATAGAGAGTGCACAGTAATAAATATGTGCGCAGTAACGGTGTGCAAGTAGACACAAACAGCATTTAGAGGGTGCACATTAATAAAGATGTGCGCAGTAACGGTGTGCAAGTAGACACAAACAGCATTTAGAGGGTGCACATTAATAAAGATGTGCGCAGTAACGGTGTGCAAGTAGACACAAACAGCATTTAGAGGGTGCACATTAATGAAGATGTGCGCAGTAACGGTGTGCAAGTAGACACAAACAGTATTTTGAAGCGGTACAACGACTCGTCTAGTTGACAACCCGTTTTAAGTCTCATCATTATGTCGCGTATCATGATAAAAGGGAAAACATATGTGGCTATTCTTGAAAGTTGTTTTTTTTTTATTTTTTTAGAAATATGTTAATGTATGGAGGGGGGGCTGTCTTGTTTTGATTTTCTTGGTCAATCTGTTTGTTTATGTTCCAATCAGAACTTTGCGCGGACCTATAGCAGTATATGCCTTTTTCTTTTACTGAATAAAACCTAGTCAGTAGTGGTGTATTGGGAGGGGAACGCGGTGGAACGATGTTTCCCTTACCTTTTTTTCAAAACCGGAACTCGTTCCAGTACTTTTTTTTCATGTCCCGACAACTCCCACATTTTTTTTTATGCTCCCGCTATGCGCTCCCTTTACTTCTTATTTGACCAATACATCACTGCTAGTCAGAGGAATTCTGAATCAGGTCAACTTGATTTTAAACCCAGGCCTACATTGGTATTTCAGACTTAACCTTTTAACCATCCAGTTGTGCCAGAATCAATTTTTTCTTTTTTTTACAAGTTTTTAAACCCGTCACTAGTGTATCCAAAATAAAAGTCTACCTATAAAGACCACCAGGTTATCAGATTCGAGTGCCAATCATTTCACCTACGTCAGCCATTGTTTCCTTCACTTCCCCACTCCCCACTTGTTAATATTTATAACTTTCACTGCTCTGTGCGTCATATCATAATCTAATAAATTTGTTAAGACTTCTGACGCCAAGAATGACGCTCTTGACTCTTGCCATAATTCCTGGTTGTTTTACTTTCACTTGTTCCTACACGGTTATCTCCCTATCAGTGACCTTGACATTCAGCCAGCTTCTCTTTAAGAAACAAATCAGCTTCCCTACATGGAATAAATCGAAAACATAATTTAGCGAAAGAATATATAAATATAAATTTATTACTAGCTGTACCCTGCAAAACCTTTGCATAGAGTTATCCCCTTAGGCTTGATCGGTAGGCTAGGTTATTTTTGGTTTTGGGCAGATCCGATTTTTCTCATGATTGTATTTTTAAACTGGAATACTGTTGTATTAATTCTTTACTTTCGATTTAACGCAGAATCTATACCGCTATTATTTATATAGATAGCTCTTTTAAAACATTAATAATATTCACTATATACGCATACTGAGTGAAAAAAAAATTGTAAATCTTTAGGCACACATTACAAGAATAGATTACATTTTGTAACGGTTGTATTCTTGTGGGAGGCACTTTGAATGCTAGAGTTGTTTGCGTAGCACTACATTCCAAATGACAACGCACGAGTTAAGAGTCAAAACAATCAATACATATAAGATAATGTTTATTGTGCTACTTGATTGATGTTAAAAATAATTGAATAGTAAAGTTCCCTTAAGCACCTAACGGGCCATCGGGGCAGATGAAGTGTGAAGTGTAGAATTCATCTGTTTTATTAAACTCGGCATGTAAAGGGATTATGTGGTTAGCACAACGCCCAGCCGCCTTCACCTTAAAGTCGGGTAGCCATTTAAAGCTGGGTGGACTTCGGGACTTACACCAGGACCTTTAAAAATCCCAAAGGTCTCAATAAGGTTCGAACCCAGGACTCTCCGGTCGACAGTCGAGCGCTCTACACCGCACGACCACCTAAAAAAAAATAATTGAATACTAAATCTAAATAAAGACTAAGACTTCTATATCTAATCTCTCTATAAAACTAATCTCTCTACTCTTATAAACTTCTAAATCTAACTTCAACTGATTTCTACACTCAGACTCATCTCTATAATAGCACTGATGACGATACACATGTATCCAAGTCATCCTAATTCTTTCATCTCATTGTGAGACCAATCAGAAGTACGTCTTAACAAAGATTACACTATTCATATGTATCACTGGTTCTTCCGATGAGAGAAATACCAAAATAATAAATGCGCACCAATATGTGCATTACACATTTAAATATGTCGAGACAATTAGAAATATGTAAAACAGTTTTCACCTGAATAAAAAAATTTTGACATTATAAAAACTTACACTTCTGAATAAAACTTAAGATGGGATAAAAATAGACTTCACCAAACCAGGAGTTTTAACATCGAACACGATCGAAGTAAAGTTTCAGTCCAGAATAACAATTAAAACAAGACAATAGATATAGGGAGGTGGGGAACTGTTAATTGTTCTTAAAAACAAGTTCTTCTTGTGAAGACAAATACCTGTGCGGCCCATTTCTCAGCCGAAATTTCTTAGAAAAATATGTGCAATAGTTGAAATACATTAAAAGGATTTATTTTAATAGTTATGGCTGCCGGAAGCTAAACCCATACTGTATACACCAAAGTTAAAATATGAATAGACTGATTTTCTATGTTAAGATTTTTTTTCCTATTGTTTCCAGTGACGTAGATAATCGTGTGGGAGATAAATCCGGTGCTGACTGAACTAATCACACCAGGAAATATTTCCAATAATGTGAGTGTATGCTGCAGTGATTGTCTCTGTATGCGTTTAGCGGTGACAATGATGGATAGTAACATAATACTCGTGTGTGTTATCTATGGTGGGTTAATAATACGCATGCATGCACAAAATATTGGTGATATTTCAAGTTGTCATCCTGCACATGTCTTCTCAAAGTGGACCAAAATTTGATGGGGATTCATTTACACCAAAAAAAATTTGACTGCATTAGCTAAGGCAGTGGTCCTCAAACAACTGAGACCAACTAGGAAACATGGCCAACATTTCAGTCAAAGAAAAAAAGGATGAACGAAAGAGCTATCCAAATTCATTGAACTTATTCTCGATGAGACATTTGTTGAAAATATCAAGCGACCTACTTCGAATCAGCTCGCTTTCTACAATTATTAGGCTGACAATTCGCTGTAAGCTTTGAGTCACATAAATATCAAATGTTGCCTTTTATGCTGAATAGCCATGTATACTAGAGTCAAATAAATATCAAGTGTTGCCATTTGTGCTGAATAACCAGGTACTAGAGTCACATAAATATCAAATGTTGTCCTTTATGCTGATTAATCAGGCACTAGAGTCATATAAATATCAAATGTTGCCCTTTATGCTTAATAACTCGGTAACGTCATACAGGTAGCAGCAACTGGCATCTGCAATGGATTAGATCAGGGGTCGGCAACCTGCGGCTCGCGAGCCGTATGCGGCTCTTTCGATGTCAAGCTGCCGCTCTTTAGATGTCAAATTGCGGCCTAATCAAATACCATAATATTGAAACAATAATTTTTGTGGCTCTTTAAAACCTGAGAAAATTGTAAATTATAATTTTTGGCTCTTCCGCCTCAAAAGGTTGCCGACCCCTGGACTAGGTAATCACAGAGTCGTTTTTATGGTTTGCCCCGCCGGTCAAATCTACGAACCCGATGTGGCCCGCGATATAAGACGGTTGCCCACCTCTGGCCTTTAAGAATGTATCTGTTAATTTTGTAAACCTTGACTAGAATAACGTGTTGTGTGATGATATTTCTAGATCGCTGATAGATTATATATGGCGTGTAGAACTGACAAAACACATAAAAGCCATGTTGCATGAATCGCTATTGTTCATGACGTTTTAATGGCTTATGGTTTTAGTTGAACACACGCAGGTGAAGTCTTTAACTACGACACATAACTGCGGCCAAAGGCTTGAGATTATAAGCCACAGGTATTGTGTATTAGAAGAATGGTTTGACTTTACTTTGTGTATGTTAGTGGCGGCCTAATGGAATGAAGGTTGGTGATCCTGGATTCTAGTTCAAGCCCTTCAGTTAAAAACATTGTCAAGCCATCAGTCATCCAGTTCACATAATTGGACATCACAAAAATAATTATTTTGAAAATACTACATAAAAAGTCTTTACATTGGAGGTAATAGTTGAAATAGTCAAAGTCAAATCAGAACCTACACTTGGCGTGACACAGGTGAACCTACACTTGGCGTGACACAGGCGAACCTACACTTGGCGTGACACAGGCGAACCTACACTTGGCGTGACACAGGCAAACCTACACTTGGCGTGACACAGGCGAACCTACACTTGGCGTGACACAGGCAAACCTACACTTTGCGTGACACAGTCGAACCTACACTGGGATGAGACATAGACGAACCTACACTTGGCGTGACACAGGCGAACCTACACTTGGCGTGACACAGGCGAACCTACACTTGGCGTGACACAGGCGAACCTACACTTGGCGTGACACAGGCAAACCTACACTTGGCGTGACACAGGCGAACCTACACTTGGCGTGACACAGGCGAACCTACATTTTGCGTAACACAGACGAACCTACACTGGGATGAGACATAGACGAACCTACACTTGGCGTGACACAGACAAACCTACACTTGGCGTGACACAAAGGAACCTACACTTGGCGTGACACAGGCAAACCTACACTTGGATGAGACACAAAGGAACCTACACTTGGCGTGACACAGGCAAACCTACACTTGGCGTGACACAGACAAACCTACACTTGGCGTGACACAGACAAACCTACACTTGGATGAGACATAGACGAACCTACACGTGGCGTGACACTGGCGACTTACGACTTACCCCTCTCCTGGACCCATTTGGATGACCTGGTTGTTGTTTTTTTACTTCTAATGGCAGTTGCACTACGCCCTTAAGTCCCCTGTTGGAGCCTGGGAAAAAAAACTGCTGACGTGTTAGAAATTTCTAGATCAATGTCGGTTTCATCGCAGTGCCACGTTGATGATGGGGGAGGGGAGGAGGAGGGGGCGCCATTTTGTTTTTTCTCCATTATATTGATTTCTGTTTACGTCAGTGTTGACGTGGTGGGTTTGGAGGCTAATAGATGACACGGTTTATTAATTAATAGCACAGATGCCAATATTGCGTAATTTGATCACCATAGGATGGTGCACATTGTATATCTGCTAATTTGGCAGCCATGCTAGCAACAAAACGTTCTCGCACAAATGGCTGAATTCCTTTGTTTAATTGTTTGTTGTTTAATGAGTTCCAGATGTTTTCTTATAATATGTACCGTATCTTATTTTTATTTTGTCTTTTAGTTCTTTCATTTTTTTTTGAACGTCTTTAAAAGATTTGTATTCTTTCTTTTGTAAATCACCTGACAGGATCAATCGATTAAAAAAAATGGGGGAAAGTTTTAGTCAAATATTTATTTATATTTCAATTTGTTTTATATTGATTTTGTTTAAAGAGGGCACGGGAAATTGGGGAGGTGGGGCAGGGGGGAGAGGGGGGGATTAAATGCAACAAAGTTGATTTAACATTCTTGTGTTATCATACAACTCTTATCTGTAAGTTGTATTTTTGTTTTTATTGTATGTGAAAGTGTCATAACCTGATTTGTTCTTTTGGCCAACAATTTTCTGTGTTAGTGAAGAAACAGTCGTTAGAAAGTCAAGGAGCTGCCAACTATGAGTTGTACTTGTACCAACTGTTTATATAGATAGGATCGAAAACTCGATATAAATTAAATGACAAAGTTTATTTCACGAGTAAAGCCGCAGTTACGGTCTGAAGCGCCCTGGGACACATTTAAATTTTTTTTTGAGTCAAGGCTCCGACAATTTGAGAGCCGAAAAATAAAAGCGGGCAGTTCTTTTGTCCGCCGCTTTCACTACCATAGCTACGCCACTGTTTACCTGCTGAGAGATGCCTCACTTAGCTACGCCACTGTTTACCTGCTGAAAGATGCCTCACTTAGCTACGCAACTGTTTACCTGCTGAGAGATGCCTCACTTAGCTACGCCACTGTTTACCTGCAGAGAGATGCCTCACTTAGCTACGCCACTGTTTACCTGCAGAGAGATGGCTTAATTAGCTACGCCACTGTTTACCTGCAGAGAGATGGCTTAATTAGCTACGCCACTGTTTACCTGCTGAGAGATGCCTCACTTAGCTACGCCACTGTTTACCTGCAGAGAGATGCCTCACATAGCTACGCCACTGTTTACCTGCTGAGAGATGCCTCACCTAGCTACGCCACTGTTTACCTGCAGAGAGATGCCTCACTTAGCTACGCCACTGTTTACCTGCAGAGAGATGGCTCACCTAGCTACGCCACTGTTTACCTGCTGAGAGATGCCTCACTTAGCTACGCCACTGTTTACCTGCAGAGAGATGCCTCACATAGCTACGCCACTGTTTACCTGCTGAGAGATGCCTCACCTAGCTACGGCACTGTTTACCTGCAGAGAGACGGCTTAATTAGCTACGCCACTGTTTACCTGCAGAGAGATGGCTTAATTAGCTACGCCACTGTTTACCTGCAGAGAGATGGCTTAATTAGCTACGCCACTGTTTACCTGCTGAGAGATGGCTTAATTAGCTACGGCACTGTTTACCTGCAGAGAGACGGCTCACTTAGCTACGCCACTGTTTACCTGCAGAGAGATGCCTCACATAGCTACGCCACTGTTTACCTGCTGAGAGATGCCTCACCTAGCTACGCCACTGTTTACCTGCAGAGAGATGCCTCACTTAGCTACGCCACTGTTTACCTGCAGAGAGATGGCTCACCTAGCTACGCCACTGTTTACCTGCTGAGAGATGCCTCACTTAGCTACGCCACTGTTTACCTGCAGAGAGATGCCTCACATAGCTACGCCACTGTTTACCTGCTGAGAGATGCCTCACCTAGCTACGCCACTGTTTACCTGCAGAGAGATGCCTCACTTAGCTACGCCACTGTTTACCTGCAGAGAGATGGCTCACCTAGCTACGCCACTGTTTACCTGCAGAGAGATGGCTCCATTAATTTAACAGTCATCTAGGAGTGATAATGCAACGGAAATGTGGCTGCAAATTAGACACTGTTAACTAGGTCAGTCTCAGTGCAAATCTGGACACAATGGATACAGCGAGCAATGATTTTTTTTTGTGGGTTTTTTTTTTTGTAAGAAGTTGTACATCAAGCTAGTGTTTATCACTGAGTTTTTTAAAGTATACATCTTGTGTTGATGTGTTTATTATGGTTTTGTAGGTTTGTATGTGATATTGAGATGTGTTTAAGTTTTCCATGTAGTCACTGATTCATGTCAAACATAACACAATATGAAGGAACGAATGAAACGTGTACTTGTGGCACACGTCCGTCGGTAATTGTCAACGTCCAACCATTTTAGATAAACACGAACGTAGATGAATAACCATCAGAGGTTTCTGTCAGCATTAGCCTTTATATGTTATAACGCATATATTTAATTATTTATGATTAGTTCATGCCAACACTCTTGGTTCACCCCGTCGGTAAAATTTACAAACCCAATGCGGCCCCGCGACTCAAAGTTTGCCCACCCCTGCCCTAAACTCTAGCGTGTTATTCATTTGACAGAAGATTTTATGGAAAGTAACGCGGGTTTCATAGACTCTGGGCCCCTGACTTTATGTCCAGGTTGTTCCTTGAAAAGGGTCTGGGCAGTGGCGTAGCGAGCTGAATTCGCGCCCCGGGGCACAATACCTTTTTAGCGCCCCCCCCCATTTGAAAACCATATAATATTATATGTAAAATATACCATTTGGCGCCCCTTTGTCAGTAGCGCCCCGGGGGGGGGGAATGATGCCCCCTTGCCCACCACCCCTCACTGGGACACTGGGCCTGGTACGTCTAGTGGTTACGGATGTTGGGATAACAATCGTCTCGTGGTGTTAGCCAAGCATATCATCATACATTACATAGGGAAGTTACAGAAACATTCTAGCAAGTGGTGTTTTTTATATGCATGCTACACTTCCGTCAAGTTTCCAAACATGATAAGACCACCCACTCAATTTAAAACCCTGTTCTACTATTACATTACGGTTACTGCCTCAGCAATGGTCACAGTCCCGGTGCCATAACGATTGTTACGAGTCATTAAACTCTCTACCGGAGAGCAAGCTGGGTTGATTTATCAATGTTTTAGCGATCAATATGCATACGAAGAGACGCAATAGAGTTCAAGGGTTAAACTTGTATTTCTACACAATCAACAGTTGTATAGAATTAATTTTTGTTTCAAAATTTTCTTATTTAACTGGAAACAAATAGCTACATCAGCAGTCATAAAAAAGTAATATTTGATCAGAGTAAAGTAATATTTGATCATAGTAAAGCAATATCTAATCAAAAAGTAAAGTAATATCTAATCATAAAGTAAAGTAATATTTGATCACAGAAAAGTAATATTTGATCACAGAAAAGTAATATTTGATCACAGTAAAGTAATATTTGATTACGGTAAAGTAATATTTGATCACAGTAAAGTAATACTTGATCACAGTAAAGTAATTTTTATTCACAATAAAGTAATATCTGATCACAGTAAAGTAATATTTGTTCTCAGTAAAGTAATATTTGATCACAGTATAGTAATATTTGATCACAGTATAGCAATATTTGATCACAGTATAGTTATATTTGATCACAGTAAAGTAATATTTGATCACAGTAAAGTAATATTTGATCACAGTAAAGTAATATTTGATCGCAGTAAAGTAATATTTGTTCACAATAAAGTAATATTTGATCACAGTAAAGTAATATTTGGCCACACTAAAGTAATATTTGATCATAGTAAAGTAATATTTGTTCTAATGTATGTCCACGATCAGTGATAGTGGATGCAGTTTTTTCCCTTTATTTACTGAAGGTCTTGTCTTCACAAACACCCTGTCCCTGACACAGGTGGGAAGGATCAACAGGATGAGTAATCCAGTTTGGAATTTGTGAAGATGTCACCAGATTAATGTCCCTTTACTTAACGATAATAGGCGCTTACAGGACAGGGCGTGGGGGGGGGGGGGGATTAGGGGTTAATGCTTACAATAAACTGCCTTCAACAATAAGCTGTAAACATAGAATATATGTTAGAATGTATATCCTGTGGCTGTTCTCAGGGCCGGATTTATACTTGATAAGGCCCTTAGCTATTTGAAAAATGGGGCCCCTTTATAAGTCCAGATATTATATGTACGTGCCAAATTTTAAGTATATATGATAATCGCTCACTTGGACAATTTTTTGGGGACCCCCAAGAACGTGGTGGCCCTAAGCTATAGCTTGTATAGCTAATACGTAAGTCCTGCACTGGCTGCACTTAACAACAGAAATAGATCTGCTGCTAATTACGAAGTACTGTAAGCCACTAAAATAGAGTTACCTACAAATGAGTGCAAACCGGGAAAATAATGTAAACCGGGAAATAGCGTAAACCACAAAATATTGCAAAGCACAAAATGATCGTTTAGTCAGTCCTTACATCAATATGAGATCATTTAGTCTCTGGTAGAATTAGAATTACTTGCCTACTGTGAGTGGATGGATGTCAATCGATATAAATGATGTTCTGCAGCCGATAACAGCTGGCTAAGGAAATTGCGCTCGATAGTTATCAGTTACTATTACAAAAAAAAAAGATTTAATTTTCCACTTCTAACTAGGTGGTGGTCAGGTTATATGGGCAGATCGATGGACAATGAGCGGGAGAGGGGTTCGAATGTCAGCATAGCCAGTTTGCATGTGATCTCCGTTGTTCACCGAATAGTATTTGGAGTTTCGGTTAGGTCGGGGTGAATAAAGACAAGAAACTGTTATCCTATCAGAGGTCACTGCTTCGATTATTTTTATGTGTGTTCAGGTGGTCCCTTAACACACGACGGCCCTGCATAAACACACGGTCGCTCACGGTCTCTCAAGGTTGATCATCAAACTTGTATTGTCCGTTGTATGTTGATTGTTCCTCACGTACACTTCATCATATTGACAGGAAAATGTCTTGGTGATTCATTCGACATCTCACATTATAGACAAAGGCTAATTTAATTTATCGCTGGGAAAAACGGCGTGTTCTATTTATAGAAACGATCAATCAACTTCCCCCCCCCCCACCTATTTAATTCCATACATGTGTCATAGGTAAATCCCGATGATAAATTAAGATTTAAGAGTCCCCCCCCCCAATCGATGACACCACACCAGTCTCGTGGCCTCAAACTATTAAGATATTGTCTAACATTTATTATTATTATATTTTGTGTACTATATTAACTATACAAGTGAGATATTATCAGTATTTGTGCTATAGTTATTCAGTCACCGTAGTTTTTTTTTTGTTTGTTTTTTTTTATATATCTAAATCATTATTTTTGAATAAGGTCATCTTATATTTCACACTTTAAAATCATTATTTATGTGCCCCCCCCCCCCCCACCATACAGGTCTTTGCTCGTGGGGCCTCAGAATGTAGTTAAAAACACCCATGCATTGGGTGTTTCAGTATTTATAAGTGGTACAGAGTACAGACACTCTGCTCCCGTGCCTCCACAGACCGTAAATCCTCTTCAGTGAAATACGGATGCGTGTATGAATGGGGTGGGGCAGGGACGAGGAATGAGTGTTGCCGGTCATATCTCTTATAGAGAAAAATGTATCGATGTTTTTGATGCAATATACTTAGGTACACCTTAATGTATATATTTGTATAAATAATTAGACTAACAACATATACATTATATTATATATATATACATATATATATAATAAATGTTATATGTATATAAGCTAGTATTCTTTTTATTAAAAATGATTATTCTAACTATATTCAATAAATACAATACCATAAAATAGTATTATCTATATATATATATATATATATATATATATATATATATATATATATATATGTATATTACTGTGTGTAACTGGACTTTTGTTATATTGCTTGCGGTAAAAACTTTAATGGGATAGATGTCCTATTATCTAAGCCAATGACGGAAAGACTTAATTCATACGTAACGATCCGTATGCACAAAGAGTGCAGGCGATCCAGGGAATGTTCAACAAATCTTTTAATTGAGACTGTGGTGTTTGCGCATGTGTAGTTCTCACCTGCGTGCAATGGGTGTTTGCTCTGACAACGGACACACACACACACACACACACTGTTAAATTCACAGACGGAATAGATTTGCATATACGCATGACACAAGCCCTCACTCTGGTTATAAGGATAAATGGAGCCAACGGTCGGGGGGGGGGGGAAGGCGGGTATGTGATTGAGAGATGGTTTCAGCATACAGGGGGAGAGGGGGCGGATCCGTTCTACTGGACAGACAAACAGCCTTGGGTACCCACTTCCGAGGAACGTCTTACCCATTAACAATGTCATCAGACAATTGAGTAACCAACCAATAAATACGAGCACAAAAACATGTTCAATAGTTCGATCGCCGGGTACTAACTACTGATTTCTATTCAATCATAAACGCTAGGACGGCCCAGGTGGGTCATTTTTCCTTATGGGCCCCCAATATATATAAATATATATATATATATATGTGTGTGTGTGTGTGTGTGTGTGTGATTTTGCCAAAGGGCCTAAGAAACGGCACTGTATGGAGCAGCCACACTTGTCCTGTCATGATGGCTGGTGTACTGTATTGGACAGAACGTGGGGCATGTATGGAGCAGCCACACTTGTACTGTCATGAAGGCTGGTGTACTGCATTGGACAGAACGCGGGACATGGAGGTTTGGGGAAATGGTAGGCGTAGGTGCGTGCAGGGAGAGGGGGGAGACAAGATGGAGGAATTCGGAAAGCTGACGTTCGCCTTAAGTACACAACAAACCTTTGTCGTGGTGCTTCAGGAGCGGAGCAGCTGCGGAAGGGGGAGGTCGGGGGCTGCACTACCTCCAGTGGCCGATTTAGCTTACACTTGTCACCACTGTGGATGGGGGTGAGAGCATCCCATCCTCGGTCAACAAGCCCTGCCCTACTTTTTTAGGTCAACAAGAGATACCGCCAGGGACTACCCCCCTCCCTTCTCTCCGACCCCCTCCCTACAAAATCTTAACGTCTCAACCTCTCTCTCTTTACTTCTCCTTTGCAAGATTTATTTTTTTTCCCAGGGGCGGATGGGGAGGTTTGTGTTTTACTCTCGTATTCTTCTCTCCTTGTGTACGCCCCCCTCCCTGTGTACTCCCATCCCCCCTTTATATCGTGTTTCCGGCATCCGCTGTCTTTGAACTAGCCAGTAAACTTGACTAAACGGATCAGCAGATTGTGTGGGACTTAAAAACTGCCCGGAAGATAAAGTTAAAGGTAGGAAGCGTAAGGCTTTGTTGCTATGGTTACAGGACAGGGGCGTGAAAAGTGGACTGGGCTTTCATTATCTCTTTGTGTTGTGTGTAAGTGTGTGTGTGTGTGTGTGTGTGTGTGTTTGTGTGAGTATATATATATATATATATATATATATATTTGTGTGTGTATGTGTGTTTACATAACTTCCCATTTTTGTTTCGCTACATATCTATCGGTCTTTGCTTTGTTTGTTTTTTCTATAACTGCATCATCGTGCTAGTCTGACAAACATTGCATGCTCACTAAGACTAGGCTAGACTACTCACACGACACCGTTGAGCAGTATCACCTAGTCATCAGTGAGTGACACCGTCAGGCACATTTCTACTTATATGGGAGTGGGGTTGCTTCCCCCCCCCCTTTGCTCCCTGTCACACCTAAACGTCCTTGGGAGTGGGATGGGTTGGGGGGGGGGGGAGAGAGTTTGTCAACGACTCAACAGCCCCCAATCTCCTGGCCACGCAATTGACGTCATCAGAACATTAGACAGGTTAGTCACAGGTAGTAGTAGTTAGTACTGTCTTAATACCATGAAAGGAAACCTTACCAGTGGATGGATTTCATTGATGAAGGTGGGGGGGGGGTGGATTTTGTGTGTCTTGACGGTGTTCAGTGGTGTTGCGTCAAGTTCTTTGTGTGTGTGTTCAATGAACGGTCAAGTGAGTCTTATATGTGATGTGAATATGTTATGCCATTTCATTGAAGAACCAAATGCAACGGATGTAAATACATCAACTGGGTACAGCTAAATATTTATAGCTAATCTTTATATTTACCTGATTAGCTAGAGGGTTGATACAGTTGTGAGCTAAATATTATTCTGGTTTGAATGTTTTAGAAAATGGCAACCGATTCTATTTTTTCATGTAGTACTAGAATAAAGGCCTACACGTCAGTTTTACTATTTCTATCGCAGTGTGAGAATACAGTTATTTAGTAATATTTTATTTGTATGGAATTGATATAATTGGTCAATAAAAGATAATTTTATTTTAGGAGGCACTCAATCGTTTTGATTTAAATGTTGGTTTATTTCTTGTTGCCCAATTACGTTAGAGATTCTAGGGACCTTGGTCTACATAGAGTGTAAATTAGACTAACTAACAACGGCAATCTGGCGTATTAATAATCAGGGTATCAGACTGATGCGACTCAATCTATACACACACAGTCATACACTGACACAAACACACACACACACAGTCATACACTGACACAAACACACACACACACACAGTCATACACTGACACAGACAAACACACACATACACAGTCATACACTGACACAGACACACACAGTCATACACTGACACACACACAGTCATACACACACACACACAGTCATACACACACACACACAGTCATACACTGACACACACATACACACACACATACACACTAAGAAAATCAAAACAATGTCTTAACGGTATAGAAAAACCAACTCATTGCTTCATAATTTCTCTTTCAATGTTTTACAAAACTTGGAGGGAAATTATAATGAAAGCAATTAATAACAAGAAAGTAATAAAAACAGCATATAATTAAAAAAAAACATTCAGTCTAAAATTACGCCGACTCCCAACCCCCGCCTTCAACACGTTTTTTTTTTCTAAAACAAGTTTAGTAGAAGTTATTGTCTCTTCTCTAGTACGTCTGTTTTTGTTACTCCATTAAGTTGAATTAGTTGTCAAATTTATTTCTGTAAGTTCCGCTATATCTTATTTCTGTAAGTTCCGCTATATCTTATTTCTGTAAGTTCCGTTATGTTTTATTTCTGATACACAGCGATTCGATGACTTTTTTTTTCAAAATTCATTAATAAGACTATCGAATAACTGTTGTTTATTTTTAAAAGTTAGGTTGACATCATGACCTATATATAATGATGAAAGCAAAAAAATAAAATAAAAAGATACATGACTAGAGATACCTGTCATTCGGTCACACAGTTCTATCTGTTCAGATTAAAAACATTCAATCAGTGGCGTATGTCCTTGTATAGCCTACATCTTTTATTTACTATGGTTACTTTTGTTTGTTCAAAAGACCCTACTTTTACTGAAGGAATAAAAGAAAAAAAATTAATCCAGGCTTAGTCAAAAAACATCTTTGTATAATTTGTACCTTTAATCTCGTACGTCCATCGCACCACCAACCCCTTCCCCCCCCCGGTCTTTGTAACACTTAAAATATCCACACATAACCCCCCCACACACACACATACACACACACACACCACCACCACCACCTAACTTTTGTGTCTACATCTTTGGCTCGGTTAAGTTATGCAGATATGATAGATGTCCAATCAGATTATAAGTTGTGTGTCTCTCTTTTTTGTCTATCGGAAGTTTTTTGAAATGTGTCCACTGAGTACCGCCAGATATTCTTTATTGTAAAAAAACAAAACAAATGTTGTATTAATACATCATTTGTTTTACTGGATAAAGCGTTCAAAGCGTATGCGAGTTTGGATTTCATTTATTACTCTTCTGTCGTGGTTTTTTTTTATTTTTAGAATAACAATTTTTCCAATGAGTTTTAATACAAATGCTTTTTGCTAGAAAAACTGTGCTAAATCTACTTTTAAAAAAAAAATTTAAAGCTCATACATTCAGGGTTTTTTTTTTAATTTAGTAGCTCTGCTTTGAGGCTTCAGTTAAGGAAATAAGACTTCAAATTTTTTAAACATTTTGTTGATGTATTTAAAATATACATTTATTGCGGTGTTGTGACAAACATTTCCACTGGTTCAAAAATCTCTCTCTAAAAACGAAAATTTAATTACGCCATTTATGTTTTTTACGTGGTTTGAGTTGAGTGCAACGAGATAGGCGTTGGCCGTCTGAGTTTTAACCGTTTTGTGGGATAAATTCTTTGTGGTAGACAATTTCACTGCACACCGTTGCCATGGCAAATGTAAATAATACATCGTACACGTCACACACGACGTTAGTTCTCAGTGGAGGGATATCACACTCCGGCTCATTTGATAAAGGTGAGTAGATAGATATTTGTGGACGAATGTATTGTTTATATTTACTTTTCACCTTCCTGGTTGCTTTAGAATTAGATGTATAAAATAGAGACTCGTGGAAAAATGTGTACTTTTTATTTATTCGATAGACTTTTTAGGTCATATTCGCCAGAATGAAAACTTTCTTAAAATAGAAAAAATGTCTTTAAAAAAATTACGCTTTTTTAATCTTATTGGGTAGTTGTATGATGATTTTCATTTCCTCACTGCTGGCTATAAATATAGGCAAGTGGCGATGTGAGTTACCAAAATTAGTAACAGACAAGACAGTGCCCTGATGCTGGAGTTATAGTGTATAAGATGAGAGGACATAAAATGGCAGTAGTGATGACGTACATGTTCAATCTGCATTCAAATCAACCAGGGGCATCTTTAGCATCACGCGAATCGTAGGGCGAGTGTCATTAGCGGGGTCTGGAGCAAACGTTTAGTTTTCTGATGTTTAGATTTAAAAACAACAAACGCGGGGCATACCCATGGCCACACCCATGGTCTCACCCATGGCCACAATAACTCTAACCCAGCGCCGTCACTTTATCAACCGGTCATTAGACTATCATCGGGTCAAATGGATTACCCTTAGCAGCGGCAGGCTGGCCATCGTCAGATTGCCTGGTGGCGAGTGGGCCCATCGTCAGATTGCCTGGTGGCGAGTGGGCCCATCGTCAGATTGCCTAGTGGCATGTGGGCCCATTGAACAGTAAATCATTTGCACACCACCACCCAACAAATGTTTTCTTCGATTAAACAATAGCACCACAGAGGGGGGCCCCGTGCATAATGGCAACCACTATTTTCAGAACCCTTCCGCCACCTATTATAAAAACGGGTACCTTACACAATTATTTCTAAAGTGAATGTTCTGCCTGGCATGGCCCATTGAACAGATCTTATTTTGAGTCCGCGGGGACATATATATGGTGAAGTTGACGTCATTATTTTTATTTAACGTACAATGTATATTATGGAGTCTGAAAATGTCACCAATAACTATGATTTTAGAACATATACCTATACATTCGTTGTATCGAAGATTATTCTCAATATATAACTTGAATCGAAGTGTATTCTCAGTATAGCGAAACAGTGATGGGGAGAGCAGGGAGTGTAGAAGCCGAAAGCAGGGGAAACTACTCCGCATTGTTGGGAACCGCCACTCCCCCCTGTCTACTCCACCATTATATTGAGATGAAACCTTAACAAAGTCTAACTCATGTGTCTCATCATGTCGTCTGTTTAAATGAAAGGTTGCAGAAGATGTGAACAAAGCATTGTGGTTGTAACTTGCGTCACACTTTCATTGACAATATACCGTCATACAATGAACTTTTAAACAAATGTTATACAGGATAATACTTAAAAACATGTTCTGGGTATTTTTAAAATATATACATTTACCATGCAATGCATTAGAAGATTTACATTTAACAATGAAAATCAAACAAACAATATAATTCCATAGTAAACACATTACTTCTTTGTAATTTTTTTTTAAAGTTGCTCTAAATCAGGGGGTGGGGCAGTTTACAGATATAAATACTGTCACCAAATGGGGAAATCTTGGTTTCGGATTCAATGGGGAAATACCGCCACTGCCCAGGACTTGTCTGATTGTGTTGTGGATTGTGTTGTGGATTGTGTGGTGACAGTTGGAACTGATTGTGTTGTGGATTGTGTTGTGGATTGTGTTGTGACAGTTGGAACTGATTGTGTTGTGGATTGTGTGGTGACAGTTGGAACTGATTGTGTTGTGGATTGTGTTGTGGATTGTGTGGTAACAGTTGGAACTGATTGTGTTGTGGATTGTTTTGTGGATTGTGTTGTGACAGTTGGATTGTCAATAACTTGTCTGAATGTATGTATGATTGAACTGGTCCAGAGCTATTTAAAAGCACAGAACATATATAAAAGGATGTTTTGTCATTTTTCTGTATTTTGAAATCATGTTTTGATTATCAATTCTTGATTGAGCGTTAATTTATTGAAAAATAATTAATAACCACAACATGTCTGTGTGTTACGGTTGTATTCGTTCTCTTTATTAAATGTTATGCAATTAATACATGAATCAAATAAAGTGTAATATAAACCAATAAATACGATAATTTCTTCATGTATATTTTACACAACTATCGCAGTTAACCCCCCCCCACCCACTCGGGGCTAAAGGATATCGCCCAACCCTGCTACATCGCCCACCTCTGCTATAATTAGTATCTTGTTGGTTTTTTTTTTTTGTAACTAACAAGACTCATTCACTATCTGAGTTATCTTATCTTGTGTACTGATTTTATTCTAGAACCAAATAGTTCCACAATCTGCATTGAACATTCTTGTGTCAGTACAACTTAAGTTTCTTTAGAATTGAAACCTAACAGCCATTTTTACATTCAAGTTGTTGGTTTGAAAGCAACGGTTGAATTTGTTTTTCAAAAGACAGAAACTCTGAGTGGAGATTTACAGCCTAAGTTCTGACTATCTGTTTATTTTTTTTTCCGTTTTGGGATTGTTTTATATTTAGACAGGTAAGCTACAGTATAGCCGTTCTTTTCAGTTCCAATTTTTGTGGCATATTTTGAAAACTGTGTAGAAATATAGGACGTATTATTTTGAAGTATGATTTCGTATATATCGAAACTTTGACAATAAAAAAATAATTTGTGTATGACATCAAGCTATGATGTCGTTGACAGTCGCAGTCTGTTAAAATGTATGTATGTACGTATATATATATATTTATATATATATATATATATATATATGTTTGTGTGTGTGTGTGTGTGTGCGTGTGTTTGTGTGTTAGAATCATGTATAATAAAGTGTTGCACCATAGTCGATATAAACTTGTTGAAATAATATAAACATCCACAGCAGTTTCCATGGGATTGACACATACAGTTTAACAAAGAGCCACAATTTACCAATCCGTATCATCTTGACATTTTCAGACTTTACGTCAATAGGTCTTACCCTGTTTTTAAGTGAAGGTTATTTCCGCAAGGACCTGGACCTGTATATTTTGTTTATTTTGTACATCAGTGCTTCTCAAATTGGTGGACTGTCCGGAGGGGGGGCGTGGATTTTGAAAAATTATAAATTTAAGCAATCTAAACCAAAAAAAAAATAGGCGGGCCGCGACATATTAATTGGCGTTCCAAGGGGGCCGTGACTTCAAAAAGTTTGAGAAGCATTGTTCTACATCACAAGAAGAATGAACCTGACGCCGTTTGCACAGTGACAAGATAATACATTCGGCTACGTCAATGTTTGGTTTAACAACTTTAAACTGTGAGGTCATGTTATTTACTTTATTATGAACATTTGGCACCGAATGAAAGAGAAATTCAAACAATCATGTCTTCTACTTACAAATATATTTTGTATGAATGTTTAAAGTGTTAGAGAACTTGAGAAGATTTCCATTGTTTGAGACTCTTCTACTGCTGCGTTGGTTTGTTGTTGGTGGTGTTGTGTAAGTTACAAGATGTAACATTATAACATCATCAGTTGTTGTTGTTGGTGGTGTTGTGTAAGTTACCAGATGTAACTTTATAACGTCATCAGTTGTTGTTTTCCTTTGTAAACTCCACATGTCTAAGTGACAGGTTTAATCCCTAAAGATCACGTGATTAATGACGAAGCAGTGACCGTGTAGGGAAGTGATGGATCGGGGCGGTTGATCTTTACGACCTTTGATTGACCTCAAATTGATCTGTTTACTGTTTATGCTCACACTCTTGTCGTGTGGGTGGTGGTATCAGTTGTGTCTCATTGTCTGAGTGTGTCTCATTGTGTCTGTGTCTCATTTTGTCTGAGTGTGTCTAATTGTGTCTCTCGGTTGTGTCTGAGTGTGTCTAAGCGAGTCTAAATGTGTCTCGTTGTGTCTTAGTGTGTCTTATTGTATCTGGTTGTGTCTAAGTGCTGTCTGAAAGTTTCTTGTTATATCTGAGTCTGTCTATGGTGGTGTATGAAATATTCGGCTTATTAAATCAGATCCCCCATAAGTGTCTGACCCAAACCAAATCTGTGACCTCGATATGACCCCCCCTACACCCAGGAGTCCTCAACCTGTTTCACTCACTGAGCCCCTTATAAAAAAAATCTATTACTCACGACTTAAGGACAATTTCATGTCTTTGTTTATGGACTTAATGGGTAGTGTTATTTATTTCTGTACTGCTGTAATATTCCGTGTAACCTTTTTGCTGTCAAGTGCACGAATGGGACGTGACGCCCAGCGTATCCTAGTTTATGAAACTCTGCTATTGTCTGCATGGGCGTATTCATGGGGGGGGGGGACATTTCTGAAAAAAAATGTCATATAAGAGGGGGGCATTTGCTCCCCCCCCCTTACATTTAAAAAAAAATGTCATAAAGTTGTTATTTCCCCCCCCCCTTGGAAAATTTGTGCTCCCCCCCTGGAAAAATTCCTAGCGACGCACATGATTGTCTGTTTCAACTAAGTAATTGCATTGACTAAATGCCCCCTCCAATAAAACATTTTTAGAATCGTTTTTTTCAAAACCCCGATCATTATTGATAGTTTTTTTTATAAAAAAAATTTTAGTAAATTCTTTAGAGGGGGAAATCTTGGTTGGTAGCCGTATATATCGGCACATGTATATTGAAGAAAGAATGAAAATTAGCTAACAGTATGGTACTGTTTGTTGAATGACTTGGTACTGTTTGTTGAATGACTTGGTACTGTTTGTTGAATGACTTGGTACTGTTTGTTGAATGACTTGTTACTGTTTGTTGAATGACTTGGTACTGTTTGTTAAATGACTTGGTACTGTTTGTTGAATGACTTGGAACTTGGTTATTCAGGTGGGTTGTACATGAACGTAGAGGATGTGAATCACCAAAATGTTTCATTACTTGGGTTTCCTTAGATCATATACCTGCTTTCACTGCACACTCATAACACACTCACACACTCATACATACACTCACACACACACATACACTCTGTCTAGGTGGTCAGGTCACGTGATTAACCCTTGTTCTTTACTTGACGGGAGGTGTGTCAACAAACCAGCCATTTGAAGTCTCACTTCTCGTCTGGGTAAGACGGGTGAGTGTCACGTGATTAATGACGTATTCACATTAGATTTACATACTCTTCCCCGCCCATTTTCTGTATACCCCGGCAACATTTCTACACCCAGTCAGTAGCGGCCTCTGGTGGTGACGTCAGGGGCGATCGAATTAGGCCTTGTGAAGGAGGGTGCCCCGCTCTTTGGGGTTTTTTTTTAACCTGGCTGTAACGAAACAAAACATTTAAGGCCCCCGCATATGACACCCGCCCTAGGACTTGACCTGGGCCCCGCATATATATGACACCCGCCTTAGGACTTGACCTGGGCCCCGCATATGACACCCGCCTTAGGGCTTCAGTTTAGCTCCGTATAAGACACCCGCCCTAGGCCTTGACCTGGGCCCCGCATGACACCCGCCTTAGGGCTTGAGTTTAGCCCCGTATAAGACACCCGCCCTAGGCCTTGACCTGGGCCCCGCATATGACACACGCCTTAGGGCTTGAGTTTAGCCCCGTATAAGACACCCGCCCTGTACTTGACCTAGGCCCCCCCGCATATGACAGGCGCCCTGTACTTGACCTGGGCCCCGCATATGACAGGCGCCCGAGGTCCCATACATGACACTTGAACAGGGCCCAGCCTATAACTATGGCCCTAAGCCACTCGTATCACACTCACTCTACACCCTTCTTCCCCCCCCCTATTTAAACCATTGAACCCATCTGAAGTTGTTTTTTATGTTTATGTTTCATTTGATTATCCAGCCATTAAAAACCTAAAATCGTGATCGCTTCACTTGTGCCCACGGGCTTGACGGGGGCGGGTGGGGGGGGATGGGGTGGGGGTCTAACGACACACAAACACACTCGTTTTTTTTTTTTCACACACTCATGCTGTGTCAACTCACTCGTTCAGTAATAATCTAGTCAAATGAAAGTACATCTAGTGTAATAATAACAACAAAAGTACTGTGGTCCAAAATTTGAAAAGTATCCCAGAAAGAAGAGTTGGATCATTTCTCACATGATTTACTTAAAAAAAAAACTATTTTGGTACTCGGGGCTATCGGCAGGTTATCTTTGGCCCATGACCGTAGCAGTTTTTTTTTTTGGGGGGGGGGCTCAAGGTAGACTTTCGCTGATGCACCTTTGGGGGTCCTGATATTATAAGACTTGATAAAAATTAGATTGGGCCCCTATAGCCCATATAGCCCCTGTTCAGATCGAACACCCCACCACCACTACAGTGCGTAATATGGGGCATTGTGCTGGGGTGGGGGGGGGTTCGAAAGGTTTGATCTCGGTCACTTTAAACTGTGCTACGCTGACCACAACCCCTAAAGGGGTTGGGATGAAAGGAACGTAATATGGGACACTGTGCTGAGGCGGGGGGGGTCGATCTCAACAGCCCCTATAGGTGATGGTCAATTTAAAGGTCGTTGTTATAATTAGCCTATCCTTAAGCACGACTCTTTTAGAAATTATCACCAAATGGGGCCCCCCCTATGAACACACATTATCTATTGTTTCGTTCATTGTACAATGCAGCTGACACAGCCCCTTAAGGCAGGGAGGCACTTACAAGTGATTATTTGTAAAAAAAAATGTAAAAAAAAGTTTAGGATAAAATGTCAACGAAAAAGAAATGTCATCATCAAGGGACCCTCTCCCTCCCTAATCCTCTCTCTGACCACCCGTCGTCTAAAACTGCTGAGTCGATCACTACCCACTCGTTCAATCCAATGTCACATTAATATCACGGATTCTGCAGCCATCCATACTCATTAGAAGTCGCTGCACCGGAGTAAGACGAACCGTAAAGTGTTAATGTATGTAGTTAAAATAAAGTAGTTCACGTTGTGACTGACATATATGGACAGACCAGATCAATACAGTTGCATTGCTTCGACGGCCAGACAGACACTACTGGTCTCTCTGCGTGCGACGTGATAACTTGATAATGTATCTGAACACATACGTGTGTGTCACTGTGTATGTGTGTGTAATTGTGCTAGACCAGGATGATGTAGTCGGGTTAGACTGTGTCATCTTCTGTGCAAGTAATGGGGCGGTGTGGTGTTTTGATTATCTTCTGTCTTCGCCTCAGAGTGTGTCGTGTGTTTGTTATCTGCTGTGTTTGTCTCAGAGGGTGTTTCTTATGTGCTGTGTTTGTTCCAGAGTGTGTCGTGTGTTTTTTATGTGCTGTGTTTGTCTCAGAGTGTGCTGGATTAAAAAACCTGGCCATCTAAATACAGAGCCATTCCTTTGTGTTTATATAAGGGGAGACATATGCAGAACCATATACATATTTTAGTGTCCTCATGTAGATAAACAAGATGTGGACCCCTATAGCACCAGACTAAGAATTGTTACAAAGTGAAAGTGTAGACATGTATATGTGTGTGTGTGTTTGTATGTGTCCGTGCGTGCTGTTGTATTGTGTAATATTACACTGTATGACTGTATGCCCGTATTTGTGCTGCTAATGACATAATGCGCATGTGGGGTCTCTACTTTATTGTATTTGCCAATAAATGTGTTGAACTACCTTATTCTCTCTCCCCCTACTCCCCCCCCCCGCCCTCAATCCCTTCCCAATTATGTCATTTCGATAGGCCAATACATTTATTACCTTCTTAACATGAGTTCAACCAGTTTGAAATTATATTGATTGATTATTTCACCTCATTAGCTCCAGCTTTTCCTGATAGCAGTGTATTATAAATATTATTATACTCAGTTTTATAGAAACCGAATTCATAACTCATTGTGTTTTATTATTTTGTACATGAATATCAATTTAGTCAACACACACGTTCGCATTTTATTAGCACTTTCAACCTTTTTCATTTTTTTTTAAACGTAATTAACATTATCACCCTGGGTGACAAGATCATGGGGTTGTTTTATTTTAGTACGTACACTTTACGTCAGAACCTCAAATTACCTCCCTTGAACAAATACCCACAAGTTGCCACAAGTGTGTGTGTGTGTGTGTCTGTGTGTGTGTGTCTGTGTGTGTGTGTCTGTGTGTGTGTGTGTAGAGAGATGAGTCACCCATCCTGTTAAACCGTCTTTCATGCATCACATTGGGTGACATTTGTTTATCTTAAGGTGCATACTCCCCCCTCTCTCTCTCTTCCCATCCCACAATCGCCTTCCTACGGGTTCCCCCCACCCCACCCCCACCTCCTTACCCCACGTTAAGGTAACGGGTAGGTATTAAGCTTTTTTGAACTTTCGTCGCTATACTTGTGACCCTTTGGGGCCTTAAAGCGAAGGACACTTAACTCCGAAGAAAAAAAAATAATAAAGTATACTGCTAAAACTGGCCTATAGTATTTTTAAAAAGAAACCTGTAACGCGAATGAAAAAAAAAGAAAAGCGAAGGGAAAAGGGGGTGGAAGGGGTGCAGGGGGAAACAACTGTTTTATTATTTGAATGTGTGTGTGTTCAAGTTTTATGGCCCAGGTCTCAGTCTGTCTGCAGTGCACCAGACATTGTGTCCTCTGTGTTGTTCTGGGGTTTATTTTGTTCGTTTGAGGATGTGTTTGGATTCTACTGTAATAAAAGGAATGTGCAGTTTTACGATAATAGTGTTGTGTTTCGTACGGCATTAAACTTTACATGTGTGAGGTCAAAGTACTTAATTTATTACTTTTTGTTTTTTTAAAGATTTCTGTTTCGTGTTAAGACACCGCGCATAAACTTTATAGAACACGTTTGTTTGCTTGTGTGTTATTGTTGTTCTGTTTACGTTAAAAAGCTGTATGTAAACAAGAATGACTGTTGTGACGGCGCCTGCTAAGATAAAGCTGAACTCTTATGTTTCTCATATAGGACTTGAACAAACAGAATATTGCAGGGGATGACGGAAGCGATCTTTCAGTATTGCTTTATGGTGTCATCTTAGATCATGTGTGTGTGTGTGTGTGTGTGTGTGTGCTAGTCAGGTATATTTGGTTTTTTTTTAATTATTCGTGCAATTAATTTAGTGTACAGTGATAATAGTGTTCTAACACTCTGTCAATATTGGCGATATCATTAGTGAGTCAGATAGTTAATTACTCAGTGATGAACCGTGGGGGCCAGTCTCTATGCTAGTAAATGAATATTAATTGAAGTATACCATAATATACATTAGCTTAAGTGCGTGTTTGTCCGCGTGTTCTTTTTCCGCCTGTATATGACACTACAGAAACTACTGATTAATGCTGTTCGAATACACAGACATAATAATCGCTGACAACACACTGAGAGACACATACGCGGCACTATTTTCCCGCGGAACGCCGGGTACTCTTCTAAAGTATGTAATATCTTACTGCGAGTCTATTAAGCCACATACAATCTAAGCTTGCGATGTGGTGGGGGGGGGGGACATACTTTCTGATAGTGAATTATAGGGCGAAATGTACCTCTAACCTAGTCAAGTATCAGGTGTGCAGATGTCCACGGTCCTCGACACCAGGTGGGACATGGGAGGGTGGTGGGGGTGGGGAGGCCAAAATGTCACCTCGATCAGTCAGCTTAATGATGTTGAAAACACGAAAGTCTGTCTAAATTTGAATTTTCGTTTGTTTGTTTGTTTGTTTGTTTTTATATAAACCCACTTTTTTTTTTCAAATACATATTACACAGCCAGTGTAGACAGACATACAGACAGGCAGGTTAAGTCTTGACAGACAGACCAACAGACAGGAAGACGAACAGAACATTAGACAGACATATAGACGGGCAGATGAATAGACAGACTTATAGACAGGCGCACCGATAGAGACAGACGACCAAATGATTTTAAGATAAAGTAGTGTTAAGATAAAGATAATGTAGTGTTAAGATAAAGTATTGTTAAGATAAAGTATTGTTAAGATAAAGTAGTGTTAAGATAAAGTAGTGTTAAGATAAAATAGTGTTAAGCACACCAACACACAGACTCCGTGTGTGTATCAGAATGGCCCTGATGAGTCAACTTACGTCCAAATACGTTAAATTTATACACACCCCCATCGGATTAACACGGTCGTTGATCTAAAAGTTGGCAAGCTGACAAAAGATGTGTAGTAGCAGCACTCTCTCTCTCTCTCTCTGTTTCTCTATTTTTTTTCCTTCTAACTAGACTCTTGATGTTTTAGGATTATAGGCTTAACATAAAGACCATTTATAAGAAAATTGTATCATGTGATGGGCAAGGGAGTCTACTCCTACATTGCAACACACACTAATGACAGGATCACGACTAATGTCCCTTAGCCCAGAGGTTTTCATCCTTTTTTATGTTGCGGACCCCACAGACATTCCAAGCCCGGGTGGCGGACCCCCATAGCCCAAGGCGCCCTGGCCTCAACTTTTCGTACCTCAGGTTGGGCCAGAATATGTATTACGTTTGCGGATGCAATCTACTTAAATTCTGCTAAACGGTAGACATGTAAAAAAAAAAGAGGTTGGTCAGCATTGGTCCCCACTGCGGTGAAGTTGAATGATATATATTCTGGATTATACTTGCACCGTTTTCTTTTTCGTTCGTCTTTGGCTGCTTGATCATCAGAATCTTCCAGGTTCTGGTCAGTTATCCTCTTCAAAAATTTCTCCATGCTACTAGCCTTGGACAGTTTATTTATACAAATATTGATAAACAAATGACCAACAACAGTTTAGTCCCGTTGACTCAGATCTCACAGGGAAAAAAATTGGAGACAATGTTTCAGAGTAGAGATGGTTTAAGGAGGTATCCATCTGTAAAATATTTCACAATCTGTTGACGAAAACTCACATTAAAAATTAAATTGACGACTATAATAAAACAAATCTCATCAAATATTTTGAATTGTTTACCAACATTTTTAAAAAGTATTTGTCACATAAACAAGTCACATAACAACAGAACAGCATAATAGGCATCAGGTTCATCGCTAGAATTTCGCACCGTTTCATTGATGCGTTAACGAAAAGTCCCTATTATAATGATTGCTGTGACCTTTTTTCATTTTAAAAATTTACAAAAAAATCTACTTCCAACAAAAACAATCTGTGGGTTTCATTTTAAAATAACATGCGAAGTGTATATCAGCAATTTGATATTAAAAAAAAACTTTTGTCTAAGATTATTTCCAGGCCAATCTAGGCTTAGATTTAGATCTAGGCTCAGTAATTAAGAAATATTGCCAAGATGACATGACTCAAAAACTCACTGCACAAGTAAATGTAGTATGCAGTCTAGTTCAGACTTCAGACGAAAATATAATGAAATACCAGCGAAGTTTTCAATTCTACACATTGTTGTCTATGCCTGAAACATTGGCATGGCTAGTATTTTTGTTTAGCTAAAAGCTAACCAATCAACCAAACCAAGCAACACTTTATACAAGAAAAATCAATTCTTGACTTGCCCACGGACCCTTTTGAAGCTCCCCACGGACCCCCATGGGTCCGCGGACCACAGGTTGAAAACCTCTGACTTAGCCGACATAGCAAAATGTTAATGCTAGTAATTTTTAAGCCTGCAGTCATACGAGGAGAAAAAAAAACGAGTCATTTCAAACATTCGTAATTAAGGTCATTTTAGATTCCCGTGAATCAAATTTACTTGAACGTTTAGATTTAGAATATTATCGCAACTATTTTTGTTAAAGCCACTGTAGTAAGAAGAGAAAATAGACCACTTTGCGATCGGCCAGTTTTCTTTAATTCTATGAAGTCAATTTTTTTTACGATATGAATCCTTTGATCTTGTATCGAACCTTTATCAATGTTGTGGCAATCAGTCGTGATTTTTCTATATTTGTGCACCCTAACCCTGACATGTTAATTTTTTTTTTTAAATCTGGGAATCAAACCTTAATCCAAGGACGTGCTGGTTGGCTCATTCAGTCCCGTGACGAGAAGTACTCAAATAGTTTCGGATTAGGTATAACCTTCGTTTACCATCACACACAACCACATTACGCAGTCAGTTTATATCAGATAACTGTCCCCCCCCAATCAGGGCTCCTCAGTACAGGGAGCCCTTGTCACGTGATCAGGCTACGTATCCCTTGCGGCGGATGCCACTGGGCGGATCTTTCACGCCTTCCAGTGGCGTAGTGAGCGGGGGAAGGGCGGCGGGCGGCACCATGCCCCGGGCGCTACTCTCAAAGGGGCTCCAAATGTACATTTTACATATAATATTGTATGGTTTTCGAAAGGATGGGGGGGAGACTAAAAAGGTGTTGTGCCCCGGGTGCGAATAAAGCTCGCTACGCCACTGCCGCCTCCTGCGACCTTTAGTAGCTTAAATGACGATGTGTAGGATCATTGTGTTCTTCAAAAATAGATAACTCCCACAACAGCATCTGAACTCGTGACCTTTAAAACCATTTAAGAAAAAACAAAAACTAATAGTATAATTAGACATTTCAAAGAAAAACAATTTCCAAAAATTAAAAAAAAAAATTCAGATCGAGGCCACGAATAAACACAACCGTTCCAAAACAATATGGCAGTGCGGCCGTTATTGACCCACGTATCAATTCGTCAATTTTTGTTTTTTCTTTTCTTTTAAGGAATGTCACCTTGTGTAGAATGATTGTTGTCGCTGGTGTGTGTCCCCCCCCCCTTTCCTCCACTTCCCTTCAACCTGTCTGTTGATCTCGCGATGTGAAGGTGTAGGGGGTGGGGTGAGGCTAGGGCGGGGAGGGGAGGGGGGCGAGGCATGTAGGTGTCAGTCACTGGTGAAGGGTGGGGGCGTGGGGGGGTGGACGTAGATGGTGTCAGTCAGACACCATCACTCATTCAAACAACTTGTGCGTGTGTGTATTATGTCCTGTTTATTCACACAACCATCCCATCCAACTGCGGTCGGCTAGTGTCCATACGGAGTCCGTCGTTGTGGTCGGTCGGCTAGTGTCTATACGAGTTCCGTTGTGATTGGTCGGTCGGCTAGTGTTCACACGAGTCCGTTGTGGTGTGTGTGTGTGTGTGTCTCTGGAGATCAGCTGAGTGTTCGATTGGCTTACGTTCATGTGTCACGTGATACTATCTATGTGAAGACATTGTTTACTGTGTGTAATTGTTCCGGTAAATACATATATATATTTATTTTCTTTAAAGTTGACTTTTTTAAGTGACCCTGAAGAAATGTAGAAACACAGATTTAAATTTAAAAAAATGATTAGACAAACGATAAGGGATAATAACTGAGTTTCAAAAATAATACAAGAATTTAAGAGATGCTGTGAACTTGTCAACTGTCGTGTTACACTAAAAGAAGTACATAGACAAATCTGACTATTGAAATTAAACAAACAGGCCAGGAGATAAAAACATTTGTACCTGTGGCAAGTTGTTTCATATTTACCTGATACGCAATAAACACTGGATATTTTTATTCTACATTCATCTGGAATCACTTTATGAAAACATGCGTAAGCAAATTTTATGTTTTATTTTCAAGTGTGTTTTATTTATGTCTTGTTGCTTTTATTTGGTTTTATTTATGAGTTTAAAAAAAAATAATACAATAATTTATCAAGATTTACTAAAAAAAAATGTTCTTTTGGAAAGATGCGATCTTTAAGATAGGCAAAATATTTATTGTATTTGTCAGAATAATCTGTTTACACTGTTGCGGTATTATAGCATTGTAAAGTTTTAATTAATGTAATATCAACTGCAGACAAAGAATTGCTCCATTTCGTTATGTAATATCAACTGCAGGCAATGAATTGTTCCATTTATTAACAATTTTGTAATATTATCCATCGAACTTGGCTAGACAGGTAAATTTGGTCAGTTTAATCAAAGCTGTGACTAGCTGTTGTTGTGCCCTGTTCGAGTTTCATTTTTTTTTTTGGCGCTCTCTGTCAAATCTAAAAAGTGCAAAAACATTTAACAGCCCTCTTTCTAGTTCAGCGCCCTGTGCGGCCTTACAACACGCAGTACCCAACCTACGCCACTGAGTCTAACTACCGCCTCTCAATCCACAGTACCCTACCTACGCCACTGAGTCTAACTACCGCCTCACAATCCACAGTACCCTACCTACGCCACTGAGTCTAACTACCGCCTCACAACCCACAGTACCCTACCTACGCCACTGAGTCTAACTACCGCTAATTTGAATAGTTCAAGAAACTATCATTAGGGCGAACATGAAATAAACAGTTGGTTCAAATGAGATTCTTTGAAATACCCACTTTTTTAGTGATTTAATAAGAAAATTCCTAATATTTAGTCTCGAGTTAATTTCTGTATTGTTATGATTGAACTTAAATCTGAGTTATAAACATATTCTAATTAATCCCATCATCTGTTCTCAATCATCCCACTTAACCCTTCTATCATTCCCGAAATTTTATATTGAATTAAGAAACAAAATTCAAACCAGGCTCTTTGTTTGCGCAATGAATTGTATAACATTAACACCAAGCGTTGGGTTGTTCTTGGGAGCACCGTGTCCCTGTCCCCCCTCTTCCTCCCATCCACAATCGCGCCCATTCTTTGATAAAATAGTCCATTCAATGAAGAAACACACTTGCGTCTGTGAGAAACCCCCCCCCCTCCCGTTTCCCCACCTCACTCCCGCCCCCCCATCCCCCCCTCTCCAGCTTCAAGGTTAAAGTGCAACGAAACCAAACGCCGTTGATCAGCTTTGCTAACAACGGTAACACATATTTCCATTGGACCTCAGATGTTTTTGGTTTCATTGCGAAACATTCGGAGTTTTCTTTTTTTCTCGTCTCATTGGAAAGTCTGAAGAGAAACTATAGAGTTCAGTGCAGCTGAATTGATTGCAGTTAGGTTTACTTGTAGTTGAAATCTTCGGATTATGTGAATCTGTAACCATAGCCAGTTTTTAAAAAAAAAAACGGATTTACTTCTATCTACTGGTAAACAAAAGAATTAAATATATTTTCCATGTTTGTAGTTAGAAGTTTGAAAGTCAAATTTTGTTATTGAAAATTATAAATATTTTAAGAAGCGGTTATACATTTTGTTTTAAAAGGTATGTACAGGAAAGCTTTAAACGAAATATAAATATTTTAATAAGCGGTTATACATTTTGTCTTACCATGTATGCAAAGGAAAGCTTTAAACGAAATAAAAACAGGAGTTAAATCGATTGAGTGAAATCAATTATTAATAAAACAATATATCCTCGTGGGGGAAGTGACGCAATCGATCAACGGGTCATAAACAGTGACGTAACTAGTGTTAGTGGCACCCGGTGCTGGGTGAGAAATGGCCCCATTCACATTTTACAGCTTCCAAAAATTGATGAATATGTCGCTCTTGGGGGGGGGGGGACAGAAAAATGCCGAGAGGGCGCACCACCCTCGCTTAGATATGCCTCTGACCCTTACCCCGGGGGGTGGGGGGGGGAGGGGAAGCAAACTATTTTGTCTGAAGGGCGGGACCAACAGCAGGAAGCGTTTAGTAGGCAACTGTCTTGTGTCTCTAATGCCAATGCAGGGCCGGCCTTCCGAATTGCGGGGGCCCAATTTAACGGATGCTTACAAGGGCCCTCTTCTAATTTTTTTTTACAATAACAACTATTACTATCAATGCTAAATGTAAATTACGGAGCCCCTGCCAGGCGCCGGGCCCGATTTTGGCGTAGTGAGGGGGTCAAGGGGGCATCAAGTCCCGGGCGCTACTCACATAAGGGGCGCCAAATGGTATACTTTACATATAATATTATATTGCTTTCGAATGGGGGGGGGGTCGCTAAAAAGGTATTGTGCCCCGGGCGCGAGTCACGCTACGCCACTGGCCAAAGGACTCCCCCATCCTGAACAAATCCCTATTAAATCAGATCTGAAAGTCGGTGCATTACACCCCCCCCCCAACCCAAATAAAAAAAAAATGAAAGAACCTAAACGCGATTGTGTATCTTTCACCCTTATATCCGTTGTTGTTGTTGTACATTATTCTAATGCTGACTGGTAGTTTATAGAACAGTAATTTTTTTTTTTCAATCTAATTGACTATCAGTCTCACATACTTTGTGCCTGTAACATTTTTTTTTTTGTTATTTCTTATCACGCTATGCCACATTCCTTGGTTTAATCTATGTCGCCGCCCCACCCCCTCGGGCCATTCCTCAGTGCCTCACTGACACACATACACACACACACACACACACACACACCGCAATAAATTCCGCCATCAACAATGTTTTTTTTTTTTATTTTTTAAGACAATAACTTTTTATGGATTAAGTATGGGGGGGGGGGGAGAGAGATCGATACAGATCTGTGTGTTTGATTATTAGAAATGGTCGACCGATCGCGGCACCTGTACTGAAAACTGGGGCTCACGGCTGCGATCAATAATAATATCTGTGTTATCGATCCATCAGGACTGATCTATTGTTAATCTTATACTCTGTACAAATATAGGTTCTCTAGGGGCGTATACTAGGGGGTGGTGCGGAGCTTTATAGAGTTAAGGCCTGGATGAACAGGTCGGCTTACCTTTCATAAACACAGTTTTAATGACATGTGGGACACTTCGTAATGCATGTTGGCTCAAATTTAGGGAAGTGTTGACCTGGGGGTCAGTCATGTCACTGAATATAACATACCATCGGTGATCCAAATACTGTTCCTAGAACAGCATGCGGCTCTTGTCTGAGTCTAGTGGCCAAATACTGTACCTAGAACAGCATGCGGCTCTTGTCTGAGTCTAGTGGCCAAATACTGTACCTAGAACAGCATGCGGCTCTTGTCTGAGTCTAGTGGCCAAATACTGTACCTAGAACAGCATGAGGCTCTTGTCTGAATCTAGTGGCCAAATACTGCTCCTAGAACAGTATACGGCTCTTCTCTGAGTCTAGTGGCCCAAATACTGCTCCTAGAACAGCATGCGGCTTTTCGCTGAGTCTATTGCAGCTCCCTTTGAATGACTTGAATCATTTTTTCAATCTTTTTTTACACCGAATTTTGTTCCATTCACCATGTCGTGATTCTTAATAGTTATTTTCTCAAACTCTATGAAACCCCGTAGTGCCACCCTCGTTGACCTCCTGCGTGACCACTGACCACCTTTGGTACCCCTGGTACCTCATAAATTTACGGACAAAATGAGACACCGGAATGTAAATAACTAACCTACATAAATAAACAAAATAAGCACGCCAAGCCTCCGTGTAAAATCAGATTGAAACATAACCTAATGCCGCGTTAACTTAATTTAATTATGGTCCATTAATGTCTTCGTGTGCACTGAACATTAGCGTAAAACCTCACCGTGCGAAGGTAAAATGTATTGTTAACTAAGAATGTTAATTAGCCCTGTGTCAACTAGCAAGGTAAACACAGCTATCTAGATAATAGAGACATATTCTAGCTTCTGTTTACATGTTGTTCTATTTTTTCTTGAAATTTTATGCTACGAATGTGTTTATCCGTAATTTATCTATGTCTGCATGCATGCAGAATTAAGAATTAAGATTTGTTTGCCAAGTGTCACTTTAAGTTGGCTGTTACTGTGGCTACACAACACCCCTTACTGAAGGCGGGTCTGTGTTTATCGAACGTATTTACAACCAGTCTATTTTAGTTGTTTTGTTTTTTATTACTTCAGTTTGTGTTAAAAAGTTAAATAGGTCAACGCTGCTTATTTAATAAGTCTGTTAATTCAGACGTGGCTTCGGCAAATCTTAGAGATATTTCAAAAACACTTTTGTTTTGTTTCATAGTTTAACTGTACTTACTTTTTTAAACTCCTTCGCGCCAAACCTCACACTGTGCGGGGCTCTATCTCGTTTTAGGGGAACACTTTGTTTGGGTAACGAAACTATGAAATAGTGTAACGATGAATTCGTTTAGAATACTCACATAATATGTTGATTGTTTTGATCTTGTTTTTGAGTTGATATCTACCTTCTGTTTATGGCTTATCTGTTTAGGTCTATGAAGTAGGGGCCGCTTCAAATGAAGGGGTTACATCCCGTTGAAGCAGGGCCGCTTCAAATGAGAAGGTGTGTGTGTGGGGGGGTCATCTCTATCACATATCAGTGGTCCCTGCGTCGGGGCTCCTTCCTTTAAGATCTAATCTGCCGTTAAATGACATAAACGGTCAGGAGACCAAGGTTAACTAGAGCCCGTCCTGTATGAAGCGAAAACATGTTTCTCGATTCGGTTATTTTGTTGTTTGTTGATACGTTCGGTGTCGACACGGATCCTATAACCATGTACGACTTTCATTGATAAAATATTTACGTGTGCGCCGAATGGACTCGTGTCTATATATAGAACCCACATCTCCCAATAATCTCGAGAACGCGTCGCCCTCCCGCAATCTCACTCTATAAATGATTGAAGTGACTTAGGTTGCTGCTGATTATAGATTCATTGAGCCCAACCCTAAAAGTAATTGATTGATTTCCAAGGTATTGATCCAGTTCGACACACGGGGGGGGGGCATATCAGTTCAGAACCACAACACACAGTTTTTGAAACGAGACCGAAAGGAGATCAAATAATTAGGTTGATTTTTTTGTTCAACCTTTATCTCTTGTGACCTGACACCATATTGACCCCAGCGTCAACTGAACACGACACCAGGCAGACTTGGTCACTAAACACCTGAGTTATATTTGGATTACCTCGCTCGCCTGGGTTTATTTTAGGTAATTGGTCTGTGTATTTCACTCAGGTCAACGTGGTACGTAAATGGATACTAACTATTATCTGAATGTGTACTGTATGGTTCTAAACTATTGTCTGAATGTGTACTGTATGGTTCAAAACTATTATCTGAATGTGTACTTTATGGTTATAAACTATTATCTGAATGTGTACTGTATGGTTATAAAATATTATCTGAATGTGTACTGTATGTTTATAAACTATTATCTGAATGTGTACTGTATGTTTATAAACTATTATCTGAATGTGTACTGTATGGTTATAAACTATTATCTGAATGTGTACTGTATGGTTATAAACTATTGTCTGAATGTGTACTGTATGGTTCTAAACTATTATCTGAATGTGTACTGTATGGTTCTAAACTATTGTCTGAATGTGTACTGTATGGTTCTAAACTATTATCTGAATGTGCACTGTATAGTTCTAAACTAGTATCTGAATGTGTACTGTGTAGTTCTAAACTATTATCTGAATGTTCACTGCATAGTTCTAAATTAGTATCTGAATGTGTACTTATACAGTAGCCGATGCCATTAAGTTATCAGATACTTCGCTGTAAATCTTTATCTTTGATACCCGACACTTTCATTAAAAAAATAATTAAACTTTCTGACTGAAAACACATCTCTGAAGTTCAGAGTCATATCCTCAGTACAACCAACTTTTTTAAAAGCCACCGACTATCAGCTAGACACGATGTATAACAGTCAATTCAGTTTCACCATCTCATTTTGAAAGTTTGATGATGGAGTGGTCTCTTCACTTATTAATTTGACTGTTTTGATAATTATTATGTTACTAATTTCTCCTGAAAACTTTTTTTTTTTAAAATTGACATGCATGTTTTGTAGTGTTTATTGATTACTGTAAGATATGCTATGATGATACTGTTAAGATGCGAAACCTATATCGAACATAATCAATAATGTGACCGTTGTTAGCTGTTTTTGTTATGTTATTGATTCTCTGATTAGTTTCTATTTTGAACCTTAAAGAAGACTTTGTTTAAATTTAAATGTGTAGTATCCAGAGATGGGGTACTTGGTACTTGTTTTACCAAGTAATTGTACTGGAGTACATTTTTGGAGTACTTGTACTCAAACTAGCACCTTGGGTAGCCTACTTGTATTCGTACCTGCTCCTCGGATACTTGTACCTTGTGTACATTGAACTATCAATTCTTACTATCAATTAAACATTCGTTTCCCTGTATATGTACTTTTACTTTTGGTACTCGTACTTGCATTTGACAGTACTTGGAGCATCTCTCGAAGTATCGGACAATTATTACATGTAGCATAAGAAACAGTGTATTGATAGAAAGATAGGTTTATAGTTCTATATGTAAATTAAGATTGATAGAAACTATACTTGTGTGTTAAGTGTATTTAGCCATCTCTCTCTGTAGAGCTGTGTTATGCTATTGCTAATCAAGAACAATAACGGTTTTTATTGATCATTATCATTCAACACTATCGATCAGAAACAGTTCGAATACAAAATTTTGCTATACTTACGTTCACAATATTTCATAGATGTAGGCCTACATATATATTTGCGTCTGCTTCCCTTCTTTCATTCATATGGTAATTAATTCAAGGGTGATAACTTAAAGAGTGTTAAATATTTCATTGAGCTAGACAAAAACACACACACACACACACACCACTCAGCTGCTAATTTTAGAAATGTGGGATTAAACTAATATTGTGACATACAGACCAAATTACTCATTTTTTGGAATCAAAATAGAGCCATTGTTTAAAAGTATAATGCTTGTTGAATTGATTCTATATTTATAGTTCTACGGAAGTGTTCTTAAGACTTCATTTATCCCCCCACCTCGACACGCCCACCAATATTTCTCATTCATTCCCCTCCATAAATATAAACTGTACATTCAATGTTTACACTATATCCCCAACACATTCAGCGTGTACACCCCCCCCCAACCATTAGTCCCCCGGTTGTAAACCTGTTAAAAAGCTTCACCCCCCCCCTCCCCTCACCACTCCTTCTTGTGGTAGCTGTTGAATAGATTCACACAAGCGTTTAGCTGCTGTAAGGTACAGACAGACAGGTTGAGACAGACTTCCTATCTACGTCATCAGGACACATGGGCTAGGCCTGTGGCACGGCGTATGGGTACAAATAAAAAAAAATTGCAGCGGAAACCCGACCTCGTGAATATGTATTTTTTTTTCTTTTAAATGATGCGCGGTGGAAACAAACAATTTACGTGAAACTACTTCCTGTAGCGCAATTAGTGTTAATGAAGCCCGGGGGTCAGACTAAAAAAAAAAGATGGCGCCCCATTCTCGCGCCCAACCTGGTCTGGTTGTAAAGTAAGCCCCGCCCGGACAAAACCGCCCACCCTCTCCCGGCCCTTCCCTAGTTACGTCGTCGGCTATTTAGGGTTAGATAATAAAAGAGGCCTGAACATTTGACAGAGGATCCGGGCCCATCGGGTAAGGACGATTCCCACAATCTGCATAAAAAAAATAACTAGAGAGTCAAGGGAAGGGATCGTTGTCGAAAAATTCAGGGGGGGGGTGGTGGGCTGTAGTGGGGTTAGATTAAGGGATCAAATAATTCATCCATAGAAACCTACCTGTCTGTCTTAGTCGGTTCCTCTATCGCCCACCAGGGGTCTGTCCCCCAGTTTGATAACCGCTGTCTGAGGCCGGTGACACTGTTTACTCTCAGGCGTGTTTCAGTGCACACACAAATCAAAACTGTCTTGTATTGTGTATGTGTGTGTGTGTGTGTGTGTGTGTAAATACACCTTGTTATGGTGGATGTAGTTAGTGCTGAAATGACTGATAGTGACCTCTACATGGTGCCTGAGCTAAAATTGACCAGTGTAAGACTGAACAGTAAAATCTGGAATCAGTCCATTATGTTTTATGCGTTATTCTATACACATTTTCCCCCCACATACATACATAAAGGTCATTTCAACTTAAACTGTACAAATACAATTCTAGAAAATCTTTCGTCGCGGTCAATTAATGACATAAATTACTTTCAATTTGTCTTGATATCATTGTTTAAAATCAAAACTTGATGGAGCATGCATTGTGCTTACCACATAATCCCATAATAAGCCGATGTTACAGAAACAGATGGATGCTACACTTCATCTAACCCTATGGCCTAATGGAACTTTTTTTTTTAAAAGACTCAGCAGTGCAACGAATGGCATTAGCAGTTTCGATCTAATATTCACTGTCAGATGTTGGTATTACTCCATTTGGCAAGCTGAACACATACATAATATAGAATCAACCAGAGGGCGGTCACTCTTGAGATAATTGAGAGACGCTTTCAGATTTTCTTGTTAAGAAAAAAAATACATTTAAGACCCGCAATATAGTCAGTGTATTAAGAGTAAGTGAACAAAAGTAATGAAATAGAATAATAAAAATTTAAATGGCTGGTTGGTGGTAGCATAAAATTCAACGAAGAGCCACATTTCACCCCAACCCATTCTGGGGTAGACAATACACGTTGTTGTATTTCATGTTTTATTTTAATGCTTATTTCTGTATTTGTGTTTACAGATTCGGTTCAATCTCAGAACAAAGGCGCAAAAAGTGCCAACCCCAGCGACTACGGCTACACGTACATCGAGGAGCGCCCCGCCCCACCACCGGAAGTAGGCTGGACGGAGAAACAGTCAGACCAGATCAACCTGTACAGCGAGAACGTCATCAAAGAAGGGGACACCACCGAACAAGTGGACCGGGAATCGATCGCGAATCTCTCCAGCACCAAGAAACAGTGGGAGACCGTGTTCAAAACACAAGGCCCCGCTCAAGGCGACTCCTCAACCCTCAAGAAGAAGAACACGCCTAAGTGGGAGGTGCGCTTGCCTTACAACGAAAAGCCCTCCGCCCCTTCCGATCAGAGCGCGGCGCAACAGGAAACGGAAGAAGCGAGCATGACATCTGCGAGGTCAGCAGCGGAAACCGAGAGCGCTATTGAGAGGGAAATCAGGCTAGCTCACGAGAGGGAGGAGATTCTGAGGCGCGAGAAGGAGCTCAGGCTCAAGACAGCAGCCTCTTCGGCAGCCGCCCCTGAGAAGCCGAAAAGTCATGGCCAGACAATCATAGAATCTTTCGAGGCCGTCAGTGCGGAAAGTGAATCATGCCAGCCTGCGTACAATGAGCTTACAGAGGCGGACAGAGGCCCAGATATCTGGGGGATGGGGGCCAACGGGAGACACAATGTGGAGGAAGAGGAGGACGAGGTTAGTATGGGTGTAATCTCTGTCACTTTGTTCAAACTTTATCACATTTCTTTATCTTAAAGTTAATAATACACTTTTTAAAAAAAGTTTCCCTTAGGCCACAATGTGGATTATCAGGACAGTAAAAAAATCTCTGGTTTATAGCCTCTTCCTTTTAGGTGATTGTGTGACTAGCACAATACCCAGCCATCTTTATTTTCCTCAGCTGTTGTCAAGATACCAGTTACGAGCAGGATAGCTTTGGGGATTATGTCTGTTAACCAATGAAATCCACTTTTTAAAAGTCCTCTACGTAAAAACTTTAAATAATGGCTACATTGGGTTATTGTTCTTTATAATAGTGTAGCACCTAAATATTAATACACAATAAAACAAATATGGTGGCTTTTGGAAGTGTCAGTGTACATTGTCGAGAGGCATTCTGTATATTTCATACTCTGTGATACAATCCAGAAAACTCACTGGGGTCTATAAACCTGGGGTCTTCAGATCAAGAGTTATTCCCCCTGCCATGTTGCCTTTACATTCATTTTTATTTTTTTGTTTGTAAACTCTACGTTATTTTCTTTTTTTTTTTGACCAATTGCAAACTAAGAAGGAAAATATAAGCCCTTGTCAGGGGCCCTGGAATAAAACAATTCAACAGCTAGGGGAGGCTCATAAGGGTCCCAGTTGTCAAAAATGACTTAAAGGTCAAGGTATTCTTCTCAGCGCCCCTAATGCACCTTTGCATAGTGTCCCCAAATGTACATTGGCTCAGCACCCTAGCACCATAAATGCACCTTTGCATAGTGTCCTCAAATGCACATTGGCTAAGCGCTCGCTGAAATTTTAAGACTCGCTCTTGATATTCTATGTGCTAGTTGAGTTTATTACCAAGTAATTCACTATTGTCTACTCTTACTAACAGGCAGATCAGGACAAGGTAGTTGTCAACCCCAACGAAAGCATTATAGAAAGAGAAATAAGGCTGCAGAGAGAACGGGAAGAGGAAATAGCCAGAATGAGACAGAAGCAGGGATCTGTGGGTACTGCTAAGCCCCAACAGGCACCAGCACAGGTCAAAGTTCAACAAGTGGCTCATGTAGAGGTCAGTTAATTTGATGGGTCACTGTATTTGTGGTCACTGCTGGTCAGTTAATTTGAAGGAACACTGTGTTTGTAGTTACTACTGGTCAGTTAGTTTGAGGCGTAGCGAGGGGGGGCAAGGCAACTTGCGCCCGGGGCATTTTACCTTTTTAATACCTTTTTAGCGCCCCCCCCATTCGAAAACCATATAATATTATATGTAAAATATACCATTTGGCGCCCCTGAACCTCGGCGCCCGGGGACATATGTATCCCCCCTGCCCCCCCCAGCTACGCCTCTGCATCAAATGTCTAGAATTATCATAGCATTTCTTTATTAATTTATGCTGTCATTCATGATCAGTGAACTTTTTACTGTTTCCATGCGGATTGAGCCAAAACACAAATTATCAAATTGAAGAACATAAACTTTTTTTCTCAATCAATAAGCTCCTGTATGTAACAGATGTCAGCAAAGTATAAGATAATAAATAGTCAGATATTAATACATGTACTAGTTATTTAATTATAACTGATAACACTAGTTTCTATTTATGTGCTTTTTTTCAATAGATTCAAACAAGTCTAAGCTAATTAATCTTAATTAAATTGATTTTTTTAATCTTTCCCTAACAAAATTTATTTAGACAAGTAGCCAATAATTTAGAAATACAGTAACTGAGTATTTTCTGATAATCCCAGTTTGTAGCCCAACTTGTTGCCCAGTTTATAATACCAACTTGTAGACCAACTTGTAGGCCAACTTGTAGGCCAACTTATAGACCAACTTGTAGACCAAATTGTAGGCCAACTTATAGACCAGCTTGTTAATTTTCATTTCATTGACATTTAAATTAGTATTTAAAGTACTATTAAAAAGAAAAAAAAATAGAAATTGTAGACAGAAAATGAGTTAATTAGTTGACATTTAGATGTGTGTTTATAGAGTCAATAAGACTTTGTCAATGATACATGTTGAAAGTGCAATTATTATTACAGACAAAAAGAAAACAAAAATACAAGGCAGGCAACTTGTTGCTAGTAAACATCATAAATAAATAAAACATAAATTATATAAAAAAATTACTTCACATATTGAAAGCATTACTTGCATTGAGGTGTCATATCAAAGAATATTTCTAAGCATTACAACTTAAAACATTACTTTTATCAACCTACATATCTTATATCTGCAGGTGGCAGATGTTAATCACAACCATAAAGACAATTCATCCTATGAGAAGAGCCAACATCAAGACACAGAAAGTTTGATTGCCAAAGAGCTTCGTGAGCTGAGGGAGAGAGAAGAAGAGATCAGACGCATACACAATAAGTTTCAGAAAACTCACATCTCCGATGAACATGATAGTCAAATGAGCAATCAGAAGCCCTCCTCCCTGGGGCTATCCAAAACTTCACAATCCTCCCAGAGTTCACCTTCACCTGCTCAGGGCACTTGGCAGAAAGACGTGTCTCCTTTCCTGACAGCCAACCGCAGGGAATCTCAAGATTCGAACTCTAGCCACAGCACTGGCCACACCCCTTCTGAAAGTACACCATCGTCACGCAATGTCCGTGTTCAGCCCCTGGCGGATGAAAATAGAGATGATGATAAGCCGAACTATTTCAAAAAACAGGAAACGCCTATTGAAAGGGAAATGAGGCTGGCAAGAGAAAGAGAAAATGAATTGAGGAGACAAAAAGGTTTGCCTGAACTGAGACTTGACCAGGACGATTACTATTCATCGTATTCACCTGGGTCAGAAAACAATGTAGGAAACTCTTCAGCTAGGCCACGATCCTTTGGTCAGCCCAGCGATTCAATGAAAAAATTTGCTTCCAACAGATTGCAGCAGGAACTGAATCAGCAGAAAGAGAGGGAACTGGTTCTTCGGAGTGAAGGTAAGATAATTTCTACGTCAGAAGAGCACATTGAGCCTTTGAAATATATGGAGGTGGCTGGAGTAGACAAGGTGGATGGGAAAGAAAAAAGGAATTATGTTACCAAGAGATCATCTGTAATCTACACAGAACCAGAGGTCATCATTGTGACACAAGCAGATTCACCATCCCCAACAGGCCAACCTGGCAAGAAAACTGGGGCTGCTGCAGGTGGACAGTTGTTTTCTTACAAGGAGTTCAAACAAACAGCTGAATCTAAAATTGAAAAAGAGCTGAGAGAAATGAGAGAAAGAGAGGAAGAGCTCAGGTCAGTAGGAATTTTTTTTTTTTAATTGTCTGAAAATTTTTTCAAAAAATGACTAGACCTTGGATGCATCTCTGTAAACTTTATAAGTTCAAAACTTATATCAATTCAAATTTAAGGTCTTTTTTTTTATTTCTGATTTATAAATACGGCTTTGAAGTTATGTAAATAAAAGTATTCTGTTCAGGAATTTATTTTATATCAGTTATTTATTTGTTACAATTAAATGAGAAGAAAGATTTCTTTATATTTTCTTATAAAAAGCACTTATTTTAATTTTTTTTTTTTTAATCTTTCAACATCTTTGTAATTGGGAATAATCTATGAAAAATTTACCTACAAATATCTGCTATCACTTATTATGATTGATTTTCCAATCTTTTATGTCTATAAATTTATGCACATATTTAGTAACTTTTGACATTTTGTTTTTAATTTCATTTTTAGGAAACAGAGAAAGGAAATGACGGGAGAATCTCCAAGATAGTTGACCAAGAAAAAAAAAATACTTTATCAAGATTTATTATACAAAGCCAAGAACTTGTGAGACTTAGGGAAAGGCTTTAAGTACTTAAAGAGAGAGTCGTGCCTTCAATATTTATATATATCAGTGCTTTTCAAAACAATCATATCTGAAGATCATGTTGAATATTTCTCAATTTGAAATATTTTATAAATCATTGTTTTTCTTGGTCCCATGTTGCTGCATTTTTGTGTACATATCTTCTAATATATTCATTTTTTTTTTAATGGTTTAATTTATTATTCCAAAATGTATGAAGTTAAATTAATCCATGTCTGTTAGCTGGTGTGTGTAGAATATTTCACTTACACAGAAAATGTTGGTCAAAAGTAGAATGATCAGAGAGGATTTTTTTTTTACAAACATCTGATTTGAAATGGAAACTCATTACTGCCATAATGATTAATACTTAGTGATAATTTTTCTCTAATTGATGATTCATAATCATGTCCAAAAGTTCATTTATTGTACAGTTATTATTACAGATGATATGCAGTTTTTATTTTTGTATTGTAAATTGTCTTATTGTAAACATTGTTTCATATAGTCAGTGAAATAAACCAAAGTTTTTATGTTTTTTTTTTTTTACAGTAACCCAATAATCAATACATGTATTGAACAGTGTTTCCAATTAATTTTCCATTAAATCTATGATACAGTCAATCTATATACTTATTCAGAAATAATTTAGTGATATATTTACATTCATACACCAGTTACACTAATTAAAAACAACTTTGATGATTACATGACACACTGTAAAAAAGCTAAACTGCATTATGTGCTGAGGAGAGAAATCACAAAGATTAAAGAGTTTTATTTCCACTGTAGGGGCATTTTTTTTTTCTAAAATGTTAAGAATAAAAATGGAAAAGACAAGGCTACAGAATTTTTTGACTGATATAGTGTTGCAGGTCAATACTAGATTTGACCTTTTAGTCATTTTGAGTGTAACTCCTGGTCACCTGTAAATTAGCTTCTAGAGTTGTCTGTCCTGTACTATTATGTTACGAAAATCATTTATATTTGATGATGTCTTTTGAATTTTTATAATTTTTTTGTTATGATCCTGTAAATGTCTCAGCCCAATATATAAATATAATTATTTTCCATTAAAAAAAAAAAATAACCTAATATGCCTATTATGTACATTATAGTTATTTATTATAATTTTTGTATATGTAGACTTGTATACATTTTCTCTTACATACTTTGAATACTACAGAATGTATTATATATTACTCTAGAGTACCAGGAACAATTTGTTTCACTTTTTTTTACACAGAAAAGAAACATCTATATTTTACCTTTCATATGTAACATTTAGAAATTTTAAAGGATTAATAAAATAAATTTTATTGAAGCATTTTATCTCAAAGGCTCTTCATAAAAAGTTTTTTTTTTTCTTAAAATATTATGAATTAATATTTCCCTTTCTTAACCGAGTTTCAATCCATTTAAGATAGAAAATAGTTGAAACTTAAATTATGGACAATACCGATTAGATTTTTAAAAACTGTTTATGCTTCTTTATTTTTTTTTAAACAAATAATACAGAGGTCTGAAGCTATATATGTAAGAAATATTATTTCTTAATCTGAACACTCAAGCAAATGACATTAAGGACAACCATTTCAAGTTTGTCATAATATTGTAATCATTTGTTATGTAAATATTAAATAGATGAATGTATATAGTTAGATCTCTTCAGAGCTCTAATAGAAAAAAGTTTAAGGCTGACTTTGTAATTGTATTGTTATTTTCATTTAGCATTCATGTGAGGCTAATTATCAGAAGAAAATTAGACTATTTATATATCATTATTAAAAGACTATTGTAATTTGCAGTGGTGAGAAGGAGTGAACATTTTGGTGAACCATTTAAAGATCACAGTGAGGGATTCAAAGAAATGTTTGCTTCTTTTTAGTGCTGCAACTTGTTAATCACAATTTTGTAAACTGCATTTTAAGCAATCTGATGTGTTCCACTTGGATTTAGTGTAAAAGTAGCTTACCAAAGAATGTAGTGTTACAATAATTATAGATGGGTGCTACCAAAAACATATGGCCATCAAGGCTTTAAATATAAGTAAATTTTATTGGTAATTATTTTTTTCTCAGCCAATGTTTTAGATTACAAAAATACAACATTTAAGTTAAGTGTGTTCCTTTACAGTGGAATTCAAAAAAGTTTTAGGTTCCTTTTTATAATATATCTGTGTAGAATATATTTATTGAATACCCCTTTTTTATTGCTTTGTATTTCATAGCTGTTTTTGTTAAAATAATATTGCAACTTTTTAACATTCCTATATTATAACAACCATAGTATATAAATGTATTTCAATCAGAGTTGTCTTAACAAACATTCCTATTAATTGTGTGAAACATAAGAGTGCCTTTTTTTTTTTTTAAAATAAATCTCTTTAAATAAAGTGTGCAATGAACATTTTTTTTTCTCCAGAGAAGTACAACACAACCATGAATTGTTTTGTATTTTTACTGTTTCAAAAGATAATCTATTTATTGCAGATGATAATGCTACTTTTTTTGCAAATAAATGAGCTATTCACTTTTTGAATTTTAAGAAATACTTTCTCAGACAAATGCTCCAAACATTTTACTTTTATTAAAAAAAAAAAGGGAATCAAGTAAATTTAAAGCTTTTCTGTGCATCCAACAACATCGTTTATTATAACTTTACAATAACATTGTTTATGATAACTTTACAAACGTTTTGTTTTATTCATGTTATCATTGTTATGATTTCTCTATTTAAATTGGAATAAAGCATATCTTACTATCTAGTTATGGCTTATTATATCACGACTTAACTAACACTCATTTCTAGATTATACTTTATTTCTGGTGCTTTTGACAAGGAAGATTTATTTTTATCTTGCAACCAACCAGACAATGGTGTAAACAGCAGCTGAGGTCATTTACATGAAAAATTCTAACATGTAGAAATTAATATAAAGAAAAAAATCATCAGGGGTACATTTTTCTGAAGTAGTTTTGAAAATAAATGATTGTACAATAATGAATAATCAAAGAATAAAAAAAAAAAATTTTTACAACCAAAAAAAAAAAAAATTTTCAATAAAGATCTGACATTGATAAAATTATTAAAATAATACAATGGTCGTTCAACTCAGGTGAAGTTCCTAGGAATATGGGGCAAACACACAACATACAATGCTCTGCAAACACCTTTAACAACCTGGCTATCATTTAGCAGCCCTGTATGTAAACACAGGCTCCTCACAATTAAAGACTCGCTTGTGCCTGTGGAATGGGCGGCGGCGGCTGACCTGGGGCAGCCAAAAAACAGCAGCAGGCTTGCATCAGAAATGACGGAACCAATAAAGGTCAAATGACTGTCCAAGTCCAGGCTGCCGCACTCTTCCTCGACTCGGACAACAGTGCTGTCTAAATGAACAGAGAGCAAACAAAATTTGCCATCTCCGCTGAACAAACCTAAAAAACTATTTGATCTCCTGGGGTCAACATGGAGGGCCACTGGTGACACACCTGGCAAGAGGGGGCTCTCATACTGATAGGATGTCCATGATCTGGATGTTGTGCAGAATTTATAGACAGCCTGCTCTCCCCCAAGGTAATAAATGCCTGTTTTATGGACCGTTGCGGCTGGAGAAACTTCATGAACTGGCATCGGTGCTAAGTCTTCCCACAAACCTATGAAAAAAAAAAAAAATTATGCAAAAATAAAGAGCTGGGCACTTTATTTTAAATGTATTCTTACAGGTTGTTTTTCTTTTAAAAAAAGCTTGGTAAGCCAGAAAAATGACAAGTTTCAAACTGAAACAATAAAAAAAAATTTAATCTCTTTAATCTTGTTTTATAACTGAAAATGAAGGCAGAATTAACAGTAGGTTGGAAGCCGAATTTAAATATGGTTTATGCAATTTTAAATACAGTATCATTTTTCAAAAGCCCGAAAGGTAAAACCAATAAAAAATATACAGCCACTGAATTATTTTTTTTGTTTCTTAAGATTCATTAAGTAAGTTTAAAACCAGAAGTTTTATTTAGAGAAAGGGTGCAACATAAATTTAAATTCATGATGCTACATGAATAATGGTGAAAGAATATTTTTAGAAATGGCTTTTTTTGTGTGCCTACATTTGTATTTAAAGAATGTGAGTTAAGGCAAGCTGATGACATTCTACCATGGACAACACATTCCATGTCACAACATGTTACATTTTATCACAACCTGCAGAATTTGGTCAGTTTTTCAGGTTCTTATTAAAAAAAAAAAAGTTAAAATAGCCACAAAAAAAAAAGTGCATAAGCCAATCAGCTTATTCCTTTCTTACCCGTTGAAAGGTCAAAACATTCCATCTTTGTATTCTTTACTCTAAACTTCCCGAATCCACCAAATATATACAGGCAGTTTTCAAAATAGACCATGGCATGATGACGTCTCGTTTCTGCTAATTTACCAACAGTTACCCACTGTCTTGTTGGATGAGAAAAGTCAAACTTCCATATATCTCTGATCCAATTGACGGAACCAAATTTGTTCCCTCCACCAGATAAATAGACCACAGAGCCTGAAATACAATTTATAAAAATATTATCAGAGTGTATTATTTTTTTTCCACCCTAAAAGCACTAAGTGAGAGACAATGTTTTTTTTTATAAAAAGTTAAGGTAAAACTAGAAACAAATTTAATTCATTTTTTTTTCAATAGTTTAAGTATGGTAGGCAATATACTGCTGTTAATTCAGTAAATGCAACAACATAACACAAAAAAAAAGAGTCCCATGACTTTGGTGCATTAAGCAAAGGAAGATCAAATTCAAAATCTACTTTAACTTTTACCAAATCATTTTTAAACCTTGCCATTTCAGTTTTTTTTATTATATTCAGAACAAGAGGGTTTTAAACAAAAACATGTAAGAATATGCTGGTATTGTAATGTAAATTTCAGTACCTCATTCTCATAATGAGAGATCATCTACAATGAAATTTTTTTAGAACTCAAAGCAAGTAATGCAACATTTGGTTTTACCTACAGTGCAGATTGCTGATCCCATATCCGAACCAGGAGAAGCTTCTACAGAATCCATGCTGCCAAATTTAAAACCTTCCCATGTGCTTGTTGACACCTGTGTAACATCTATGAGTACAGATGATTCAGTAGAATCCATTAGTGACCAGAACATAAAAACATCAACAAACTTTGGACGCTCTATTAAAATTTCCTGAAATTCAAAATAAATGATGCAGATATGTAGTGATTAGCATGGGCGTCGCTAGGAATTTTTCGGGGGGGGGGGGCAAATAACAACTTTATGACATTTTTTTTAAATGTAAAGGGGGGGGGACCAAATGCCCCCTTCTTATATGACATTTTTTCAAAATGTAGCCCCTAGCCCCCCCCATTAATACGCCCATGGTGGTTAGCTACCCTTGATAGTAAAAGTCAATTATTCTTAAAGAAATATACACCAGAAGCATCAATGATAAAATGAATGTTAGAAGAACTAACAGTTTAAAAATTATATTTACACATATTAAAAAGCTCTTAACTTTAATCTTAAATTAATAATATTTAAGTTTGTGTAACAGGTATAAAACAAATGTACTTACACTAAGATCACATAATTTTTCAACATCAGAATTCATTATTGCTTTACAGACTTTATTTACAGATTCAGGGGATTTCCTCAAATTAAAACATGTTACAATTATCTCTCGAACTGTTTGTATAGATAAGTTATCATTGTGCTGCAGCCACAAATGCAAAGCTCTCACTATTTGAATTTCTTGATCTACAACTAAATATTTATCTGACAAGTAAGCACTCAGTTCATGTGATGACAATTTGTGAAATGATGTACAATCCATCAGGTCTGAAAAGTGAGCAAGAGCAAATCTTTTTGCTGCATTAAAAACATCTACTAGGTACAGAGAACTGCAGTTACTGCGGTGCATGATTTCGTAAACAGAATCAAAGCTGATCATGTTCAGGAGATAATTTGAGCATTTGGAAAGCAAAGTTGGTGAGACTTGCAGCATCTGAGCAGTTTCTGCCAAAGAGAATATGTTACTTTCTGTAGGTTGTAGATGGCCAGTGTAAAAACTTTCTAAAAGTATTTGAAAAGGTGAAGACTTAACCATTTTGAGATTTATGACATCTTTAGTAGATTCAACCATTTGAGAGGCAAACATTGCTTTGAAGTAATCACAGTTATTCTGAATGACATCCTTATGAACACCAAAACGGTTGTTTTCTGTCAATAAAATGAGATCAATATCTCTAGGGTCATACCTGGTAGCACTCCAGGTTAATTCATTATGATCATTTCTTCTTGCCATCTTACACACTAGTAGTACTAGTAGTTACTACTTGTAAGTTGATAAGTTAGAGAATATTATTAATAATTAATGATTAATTCGACAATCATTGTCACGATATTCACGGGAAAATACGTATCCTTCAATTTTACCATTAACGGGAGCACAAATATATTTTAAAAAGAGAGAAGACTGGACAACGACAATTTCTGAAAATTGTGTTAGTAAATTCTAGGCAGATCAACACAGTTGAGTACATTCATTTATGCATATAGTTTCAAATAGTTCTTATTTCGTTAAAAGTACGTGGTTCGAAATTTAACAAAAAAAACGTAAACAACTATGTACTTTTACTTATTGATTTTCTTTTTAGCTTAAATTACCAGACGGTTGTAGGATGCATCGTACTTACATTTGTATTTATTGTAAAAAAAAATATATGGGATTAAATATTATGCGTAAAAATATTTTAAAATGATCAATGAAAAGGTTGCCATTTTAAATTGTATTGTTATAAATAATAATTTAGTCTCGTTGCTATGGCCGGTTAGCTCAGTTGGTTAGAGCGTCGTGCTAATAACGCGAATGTCGTGGGTTCGATCCCCATACTGGCCAGAATATTTTTTTATGGGCATTTTTTTTTAATAGATCTAGCCAAGTCAACTGCAAGTAAATTTATTTTAAAGCCCTGATTGATGCATAACAGGCAACCTGCATGTACTGTATAAAAGTAGATGACTAATAGCATACCAACCATAAAGGTGATAGTGATGAAAATAATCCTTGTAAGAAAAGCACATATCTTTGCAGGTATATATCATGTGCAAGGCTTACACCAGACATGAATAGCCTACCACCCTACCCTGTCTGGCCTTTCCAGTGTTGCTCTTGAGTAAAATAGTTTGCCCATCTTAGATTAACCCATTGATTCTGTTTCTTAAAGTTAATTGCTCTAGTCTCCAGACATAAAAAAAAAATCAATTGCCCAATGACCGTTTCCAATGATTTCCATGTAGTTTTTAAATAGAAGGTGTGTTAAGCGGCCCCGTAGAGTGAAAATTCTACAGCAGACGCCAGTCATTCTATAGCAGGGGGGCCAGGTAATACATTTTACTAAGTAGAGCAAATAAGCAGAGGGGGCCAGACAAAACGCAGGGGGGGGCCCGGCCCCCCTCCCGCACGCTACGGGCCTGGTGTTTAGTATCACAGATATAATAGTGCAAAAACTTTTTTAAAATTTATCAAATATTAAGACTTTTTTTTTTAGTGTGTAAAAATAATTAGGAAATTTTATTTCAAGTCTGTAGCATTATTATTTATTTGTAAATATATATTTAATGTAGCCTGTAACAATAGCTTTAGATAGATTCATACAATTTTAGGACCACTGGTTTAGTTGGGTGGTCAACATTGAAAGTTCATGGGCCAAGGACACAGGCAGAGATTTTGATAATTAGAATTCCAGCGTGTTATCTTTGTTTTGGGTGGAATAAATCTGTCAATGAGCGTCGATGACACCGGATGTACGTGATAAGACGTAATTAGGCAGACAAAGGAATACTAGCCCATAGTGAGTTTTTAGCCGCACCAATCCCTAGGCTGGAATAAGATTCATTAATATGTAGATGAGTTAGAAAGGGTGTTAGGGAGCCAATCAGAAGTTCTGGGCGTTTGGGGCACGTGATAATTCGTAGCTGAAATTTCGTGAGACCTACGAGAAACAGACCGACAGTTCGACAGACTGACGATAGAGACATCAGGACACCAGTTGTAGAGATAGTTGGAGGAGAAGTTAGTGGAGAAATAATAGAGGCACAAGCTATCAAGTTATTGAGTTTTACAGTACACAGTCAAAGTCTATTTTATTGAAATATCTCTGTATAATCCTTTCGGGGACGCAGGATACTAAGTGTCAAAGTGTTGCCAGATAATTCCTTCGAGAACCTGGAATACTACGTGTTATATTGTGTACGAAGCATTTTTGTGAATACTGCTGCAACAAGTTCAGATTATATATGTTTTCTTATTGTTTAATAAATATAATTGAATAGTGGAACTTTGCCTCATTGATTGGTGTGTTGTTTGAGAGTGCATTGAGACTGAACGCTACTTAAGTTTATAAACCAGTTATAATATCGGCAGCTACATAAAACCAGTATAAGTATCCGAAGCAGCAGTGAGGAACACACAGTGTTACCTTGGAGCAGCATTACATCAACAATCCATTGGAGCAGCATTACATCAACAAGCACATAACATTATATACAAAAATATAGTGTTACATAACCAATACAGTTATAAACACAAAGATGCCAAAACACCTATTTCACGGACCAGACAGAAGTGCTCTTGTCTCCTAATACTTTAATTATGTTATTTTTTAATAATTAAAGATTTTTTTGGTTGTGTTATTTACAAAAAGGAAAAAAACAACAACATAAAAGTATATTTAATTTGTTGTTACTATTTTCCTGACATGTAACACAAATTCACTGTTTTTTTTAGCAATGTCTCAAAAATTATAGGTTATATTCAAGAGTCAATTTAAAAAGTTCATTAAAAATAAATTTGAAAAAAATTCATAATAAAACAAAACATTAACATTACAGAAAATGCTTTAAAGCAAAGAAGTGAACAGTTTTTTTATTTTTTAAATTTTTTATTCAATTAAGTAAATGAACACAAAAAAAAAGGCATACAATGGAAAAATACAAAGAAATATGAACATACGAATTATTAATTACCCTTGCTTAATGTTATGAGTCTACTAAAGAGGAGAATCCTCTTGAGATTAGTCAACCAAGTTCCTGTTACTTCAAAAGGTAGATACAAAAACTTTACAAACTCTTCATAAGATAAATGTTTGGCAAAATGTGGCTAAAAATAGCACACAAAAAAATTCAAACGCATTTTTTTCTTTTTAATTCTTTGTGATAACAAATAATGTGTAAAACAAATTAAAATTATTATTTTTTTATTAAATCAATCAATACATTTTACTTAAAAATAAAAGCATTACGATAAAGGCTTCGAATAAAATGTAAAAAAAAAAAAAAAATGCCATTTCTGACAGTTTTTAGAACCAAAAAGACCTTTGGCTTAAACAGCATTCACATATTACATACGAGTACCTTTAAAAATATAACAAGTCAAACTTATAATCATTTCAAGAGTAAGTCTACAGTCAACCAGTTTAAAATTTTCTATCGGAAACATACAAAGAACATGGAAACTAATATCAATCATCAATATATCCTGAAAGACAGAAGGTAGGCACAAATATCTGAATTAGCTGCAACATTTTTTTTTTTTTTTTTTTTACAAAACTTTCAACATGCGTCAAATATCTGAAGTAGCCACAACCTTTTATTCACTCAACTGTTAGGCGCACAGACACTTTCGTCGGTACACAGGGAAACAATTATTCCCTAAGTGATAAATTAAAAAAAAATTTTTTTTAAGGGAAGAAAGGATAAGTTGATGACACGTTTTTGAAATGTATGCAGAATCTATGGACTAGTATATTACACTGAGTTTTACATTAAAACAGATTTTTAATACATGTTGGCAACATTAGTCTATTAATACTTTTGAAACAAAAATGTAAACCTTTCATCCTAAATAGTGGATGAAAATGTGAGCTGAATGTTTCGGTCATGACAAACTGTAATAGCTGTTATATCATCACTTGATTGTAAAAATAAAAATTAGATCTAAGCCTAAGAGTTACATTGTTTATCTACAATATCCAAGAAATAAATATTTGTGCAAATATAAAGCTTAATTTAAGCAGACTTATACCTAATTTGTATACACAGTTTGAGCAGTTTTCATGTCAAAAATCAATTAATAAATATCAATATAAATCTCTCGAAACTTTAGAGACATTTATGGAGGATGATAATTAAAAATGTAATTAATTTCCCTGATCCTGAAATTGAGAATAACAGAGAATAAAATGTTATTAATAAAACATATGGCCTAACATAATCATACTACATGTTTTATAATAAAGATTATCATGAAATGGGAATAATAAAAAAATGAAAGTAAAAATTTTTTAGACAAGAAAATGGCATAAAAAAAATACATTAAATATAGTAAAAATATTAAAAAAAAAAAAAAAAGAAATTACAAATGAAATGAAATCTGGCATGACACTTCAGAATCTTCAATCATACACAGATGTGAAATGAACATTGCACAATATATGGTACATGAGATGATTCACATTTATAAGAATGGAGCTTGTTCGTGTCAAACATTAGGTGCCTACTGATGCATGCTAGCCCAGACCTGAAAACAGCAGACATTGACCAGATCTTCTACATAGGTCTGCAGGCTGTACAGAGCCAAGTTTGGTGAGCTGGAGGTGTGCTTGGTGAAGTCCTGCAGAGGTTCCTTCATCACAACACACAGTTCCTGGAGTTATACAGTTATTACATTAACTCACAGCCAAAACATTATTATTACATGCAGTTTGAGTGTTGTAATGTGTGAGTGGACTGGGAGTTACATGACTAATTATTTATGTACATTTTTTTTAATTAAACAATTTGGGATATTACAAATACATGTACTTGTAGTAGTTTTCAACAGCTAAGAGTATTTTTTTATTTTCCTGTTACATATTTGTGTTATCTTTTTTATTATTATGCAAGTATGTAGAAGGGAATTTTTACCATTTTTTGAGTTGAGTCTGTCAAAGACAAAACAGAGAACATATCCAGATTATTGGCATTGAATACAACCTGAGAAAGATATGGTGAACGAAATGTAGAGTTAAATACAATTCTGTTAAATACTTTCAATAAGAAGTGTACTGCATTAAAAAAAAAGGGTTTATTTTTTTAAATATTAGCATGGACGGGATTAGCACTTGACTGTCAACCTGATGGTACCCGGTTTGATCTCTGTTGAAAATCAAGGGAATTTTTCTGGTTATGGTGAAAGTTCCATAAAAACAGTCGCATAAGTGGTTTATAGGAACTATGAGATGAAGGTCTCATCCCTACAGGAGAGTTCACAGATATTTAAATGTTTTAAAAAAAAGAACATCAGTCCTTGGCTGCGTATTAAAATTACCTTGCACTCAAGACACACTTTTATTCACTACAATACATGTAGTTATTTATTTCACTCTACAAGTTGACTAATTAACAAGTAAGTATGTAGTTATTTATTTCACTCTACAAGTTGATCAATTAACAAGTAAGTATGTAGTGATTTATTTTACTCTACAAGTTGATCAATTAACAAGTAAGTACACTTACTATGTACTGAGTCTTTTTGTTTGGGCTGGAGAAGGTGCAGTGGTTCTCACCATATTTGTTCACAATGGCTGACATGAGCCCATGATACCACTGGTAAGGCATGTTGTAGAACGGGGTCAGCTGAGGATCCACCTCGTACAGCGGGGTCAGGTTCACAGACTGCAGCAGCTCCACAAATTCTTCAGAGTTCAATGGTGACAACACCTGGTGGTAGTAAAAAAGTAACACATAAAAAGATGCGCCAGTAAGGACCATTATGACTAGCGACTTTATTAATAGAGAAATCTGAGAGGCTGCATGCAATGTCAGTCTATTCCACACACACACACACACACACACAAAATACTCAAAGTCAGCTACTCCATGTCATATGCTCTGTTACTGGTATGGATATAAATGCTGGGGATATTGTATTTATAATATAAAAATTCTTTGTTGTTTAATTTCAGTTTTTTTTTTTAAATGGCTGCTTTTTCGTTGTCCATCAATTTTACATAAATCCTAAGGGATCATTTTAATCTATAACAGTGGTGGCGACCTTTTTAGGGCAGCGTGCCAGAAAAACCATTTTTTATAGCAAAGTGCCAACATTCTAATTAAAATTAAAGGAAGTGATATTTTAGTCGTGTGCCGACTGATGAGGCTCTGCATGCCAACTGTGGCACGCATGCCATCGCCACCACAGCGCTGTAATATTGACTTTGGGTTATTTAAAAGTTTCATTCCAAAGATTAACAAAAAAAAAATGGACCTGTATAGACATGTATTTCATTAGCATGTAGATTTTTCGATGAATTAAGAAAATTTGTTTGTGTGAAAACCAATTCTGGTCTCAATTCTCATCAACGTTTACATGTATAACTAAATTGTCTCAAGATCTTAGCATTGGGGGGGGGGGGGATGATGAAAACAAAGAAGATCTCACCAGATGTGCAAATTGATTTCAGTCAAAATTATCTTCAGGTTTTTTTATTAAATACACTTATTTAGATGTGCTTCCTTCCCCACCCCTTTCCTATCCACTAAGACTGAGATGGTGTCAATGGAGACAGACAAACAACTACCATTGAGGATGGTCTATCTATGGCAGGATTCTTAAATCCACCTAGTGTAATTTTACTGCACAATAAAAGATAATGGACTACTTGTTAAGAATTGTGGGATGGATGGCCGAGCAGTGTAGATACACAACTGTCGACCTGAGAGTCGTGGGTTTGATCCTCAGTGAGAACCATGGGATTTTTCCAGGTGACATTTGTTTCAAAGTCGTCCCACAAGTCCACCCAGCTGTAAATGTGTACCTGACTTAAGTTGGGGAAGTAAAGGCTTCTGGGCGTTGAGCTAACCACACAATCCCTTCATCTGTCGAGGTTATAGAAACAGATGAATTCTACACTTCATCTGCCCCGATGACCCGGTAGGTCTGAGGGAATTTTACCTTTTTATTATGAATTGGAGTAAAAAACATTAAACTCTCACATTGGAGGTGAATTAACTGCAATAGTGTGTGACTGAGCTAACAACAGAGTGTGAAAGTGGGCTAACAAAGAGAGACTACGTACCTGTTCGGTGCCGTCCTCCCCGGCTGATATTTGTTTCTTCTTGTGGTCCTCACCATTGTCCTCATAGCGAGTGGTCAGCAACCTCTGCCACAGATAGTTACGCCTGCATTTCCGTTTGGACATCTCAATCATCTCAAGTATTTTAGCCCTGCAACAATTCGATGTAAGGGTCAATTTCATTTCAGAAGAATATTTAGCCACATGATGAAAGTTTCATTTATTTTTTTTTTCTTAACAACATTTTGATCTCCAAAAAAAAAAAGTTTTAAAAATAAAAGAATCCATATTGTTGCAATTGACCATATGCCTGCTGTGGTCATCCAGCCAATGATTGTATCTGACCTACGACGACTGTCATGATGTTTGCCAAAGTGGTCAGTATTTCTCATATCAGAGACAATAACTTAAAACGTCAAATTCAAGTGAAATGTAATTTTTTAAACTCTATTATTAATATGCATTGTTTAATAAAATTTAAAGTGGGTGGAAGTTGACCAATCAGACAGCCTAATTGGTATGATGGTTGTAAATAAGTGAATCTAGCCCATAAGCTTAAATAGAGACCGTCACTTGTACATGTTGGGACTTCAAATAGTTTTTATTGTACTGTATCCATAATACACCATGAGACTTTCAATAGCAGTCTGCTAGGCTGCTTAATTTGACCCACGCTCCGCTTATCTCCCCTGGCTCATACCTATGAAGTTTATACTTAATCTACACATGTATTAGTTTACATAAACAATCATCTGCTTTTTGGATGGGCCTTTATATCAAGTCCAGAAGCCATTTTGCTTACATAAGCACTAATCTGCTTTTGGTGCAGCCCTTCTGTAAAATTTCAGAGCCCACTTGGGCCAGGGATTTCAAAAGTTTGCCTACCCCCTGACCTAGACCATAAAAAAAAAAATCTTGCGTCTTCCGATAGCAGTGTTACAAGGTTGACTCACTTTCCTCTCTGACTGTGACGAGACAGCGCTTCCAAAAGTGACATCTGCTGTGTGTTGGAGTAGCCTCTGTAGTTGACATGTGCCTTCCTCGTGCAAATGTGTCGAGATGATACAGCTGCGGCACATGGATCTGGCTCAGCCTCTGAATGTTCATGACCAGCTGCAGCTAGAAGAATATCACACACACACAAATGAATAGCTTTCTGTTACTGCAATAGGCTCAATGTCGTACTTTAGTAAAAATATTGCAAACATAATAATTTAAAGACTATTATCAAATAAACTCTTTAGTAGAATGGCTGCACACACTAAATCATCCATTCTGTAGATGTAATAGACTGGGCACTTTTGTAAAAATGTGATAAAATGTAGAATCTATGTAATCAAAGTGATGAGCAAATTTAAAAAAAATATATTTACGACTAACCTTCTGGATTTTTCGAACTCAGTTTGACATAAGTCTTCTCCAGAGCTTTCTCCAAGGTTCTGATTGGATAGCAGTCACGTTCCCGGGTCAGCACAGTAAAATACTTCAGCACAAGCCTCATGGCATCATTCTGGCGATCTTGTCTCTTAGTGTTGTCTATGATGACCAGTCCAGCATCATACACCTCAGGTCTCTCCTCCTGGCTATTCTCAGAGATGTACGTCTGGCTCCTCATATCCAGTTTCTCATGACTCACTATAGCAAACTTTTCTCCCTATGAAAGTATTTTATACAATATTTTTGGTACGAGTTAAGCTCTTCATAAGGAACATTAAACAGCTTTTTCTAAAGCCATTGGATCGTTTATTTAAGTACAGATATATTTACAGCAATCATAGTATTCAATTAATTTAATGAATTAAATAAACCTCAAGAGGATCATAAGGATTAAGTCAGTTATTATTATAAAACCATTAGCGTTTTATTAAATTAGGTAAACAGAATTATGTTTTTGAAAAATTAATGGAAAATTATTATGAAATACAAAGAAATTTATTGAAAGGCAAGAATGTTTGCTGGGTAAATGGGATGGAATGGGTAACGAGTTGAATTCCAATTTCACAATTAAAAGGTTCATAAACATATCTTTAATATATAAGTCCTTATATATTTTTTTGATGTATGATTGCATTTCTCATTAATTTTCTTAAAAATAACTTAAACCAGTGTCAGTTTTATCTATAACACTTTGTACATAAGATAAATGCTCTTTTGAATTGTAAGAATTAAATAAATTGAAAAAAATTATCATTATTAAAACTTGTAATTACAAGGACATGTTCATGGGACAATAAAAAAAATCCTGCATTTTATGAAGATAGCATTAGAGAAATAACAAATAATGATTTTATGAATATTAAATAAAGAGGGAAATAATGCAGTTTAATATGAAGGTCAGTGGCATAGTAAGTTCTGAGGAACTCATTCATGAATAGGGAATGAATGATGAAATGAGAAAAATATATATTCATTAAATTAGTTATCTGTTGTATCCAGTGGTTACAGTAAACTCAAAAGTCATCTTTCGTCATGATAAGTCATGCTGTTAAAACTTTTTCTTCAACATTTATTTAATCATTTTCAAAACATGTTAATGAAGAAGGTGGGATGACAAGGTTCAAAGGTTAATTTAAAGAAAACACAAGAGAAAAAAAATGTGAGGGGGGGGAAGCAACCAGCAAAATCTTGGCCTACCAACTGGTCATTGTGTGTCAAACAAACCATGCGATAGAGACTCTTCACGTTGGACGATCCCATCTGTTTGAGCATGCAGTCATACAGCATGACACCAGGGAACGGCAGCTCTGGTAACGTGATGGAATCTGTCGAGGAGAGAGAGTCAGAGAGTTACACTCATTTGGTGAAATTTTAAAAAAAAAATCTATAAGTACAGAATTTTTTTATTGACAGTAACCGAAACAGCAACTTTGTACAACTAAAAACCGAGTTTCTTTAAAAAGATTTGTTTTTGAAATAAAGATTTTACAAAAAGTGCCACACACACACTCAGTGACTTAACAACTTCAGGACCAATTAGTAAGTAATGTTTAGCCGCAAAATGAAAAGAATAATTGACTTGGCCAAACGCATTTTTAAAAAGTGGGGAATTTAGAAGAAGAATAGCATGTGAGATGTCTGCTTTCAATTTTTTATGTTCCATTGATTTTGTTAGATCAAACAAACACACCCAGAAATACATAATAAAATACTCCTGTATTAAAAATGTTAAAGATCCTATTTCAAACTAAGCACTGGCGCAACCCAATATCATATATTTTAGACTCCCTGCCCAACACAATCAATTACTGCACATTAACTCAGCTGTTAAGTCAAGGTCAAAGTCTTTAGTGAGATCAATACAGCTGGCACAAAGATAAGAATGAATTCCTGTTATTGGTAAAAACTTAAATACGCACTACAATTCTTATATAATCAAAAATTTACTTCATAAAATGTTAAGATTTGAAATGAATCGTAAAAAGTGGCTGAAGTAATTGTTGTTGAGGCTTGGGATCACTTCTAACTCAGGAGGAGGGTGTGTTTGATTCTTTTCATGCAATGAATTTCAAATCATAATGTACGCTGCATAAGAAAACATGCATAAAGGAATGACCTGTACAATGAAGTTAGTTTAACAAAGCCTAGCTGGCTTTCAGAATGTGGGGCATGCCCCTCTGCTACGTTAGGGGCTCCGCCATGGACAAAAGTCTAATGTAAGCATTTACATTATTTTTTATGTTGTCCTTTTTTTTTTTAACAGGAGTAGTCTGAGACATCACCATCTCTTTGTTAAATCAGACAACACAATAGTCATGCAAAGATCTACAATGTTATTTTGATGTACACAATTCCTCGAGAATCTCTTTGTAATATTGTTTTAACTACATGTATTAATCAAACCATGCAATAGTCATGCAAAGATCTACAATGTTACCTTGCTGTAAACAATTCCTAGAATAGCTTGGTGGGTATGGATAAATCATGTTAAAATCGGTGAGAAAGCTGTCCAGGTTGAAACTGTCTGGGAATTCAGAATTTTTCTGGTCACTCAGGTAGTTCTGGACACAGCGAAGGTGAAAGTCATGGGCAAACGAGTGGACATGGATCATGTCTTTGTACTTGTCACACTCATCGACAAACAGCAGGTGCATCTGTCAAAAGTTTAAACCACAGACATGATTAAATTTGAGGCAAATGCATTTGTAGCAGCACCCCAAATGGTGTAAAAATGAAATTTTTGGGGGTAAAAATTAACTTTTGTATGTAAAACGTATATATTTTTAATTTGCTATGGGGTAATATCAACTTACACAAAAATATTTTGGGGTAATGATTAAAAAAAGTTCCCCGACCGCTGATTTATAGGTAACATAAAGAAATGATAATAAGTCTACTTAACAATCTAATCAATAAAATTGTTTGAAATGCTTGAGAATAGGGTAAATTTTACAGAATTCTCCTGAATTGCCCACTTTCAGTCCTTTTTCTGTTGACAATGTGAGTTTCAGTGAATGAATGTTTCTCTTTAATTTATTAAGACAGCAACAACGCACTCCAATAAAACGCAAGGCCTACAGCATGGAATTAAGCACTGCGAAGATGAAAGTAATGGTCATCAACGCTGTAACAGCAAAATAGAAAATAGCCATGCATAAGCAAAGGCTGGGAGGGGAGGTTAACTACGTGGGCTCAACATTCACTTAGAGAAAAATGTGCACAACTGAATAATGCATTAGAAGTGCAAGGGCTATGGCAAGTCTTCATTAGATTTGCAATAGAAGGACCAGCTTGAGCATCAAGCACGTTTTGTAAGCCGCTGGTGATTCACAGCATGCTCTATTGGTGTAAGTCTTAGAAAACTGCATGCTGAGGCAGAAAGTTGCTTAAGGATTTTGAGACAAGTCCCTATGTTGAAATATCACATGAGGATCTAAGAACAAAATCCTTTATGAGGAATTCTAATCAACCTATTAACCCCAGAATCAATCTGGGCTACAGCGGAAAAGCAAAGCTGACATGAAGGCAGAGTATTCAACAATGGACAAAGCTATATAAAGTATTCAACAATGGACAACGCAAAAATATCGATTCAACAGGTGATCCTTATAGTGGGGCAATGTCTTTTAAATGCTACATCCCATAGTTTGATACATTTTAAAAAGGTAAAGATATTACTTATAGTACATGTATTTAAAATAGATACTAATAGGCGAGCCACACCATATTATTAATACATAAAATAAGTACTGATAGTTTTTAAATGCTGCAGAAAATTTGTAAGAAAATTTAATAGAAAGAAGGACATAAATAAATGTGGCTCTAGAACAGGTATTTGTCTTTCCCCTTCTCATCTATGGTACCCAAACTAGTAGCATTCTATTAAAACAATAGTTTGGGCAGTTTCCAATTAATTACTTTACCAGATTAATGATTTAGTAATTAAAAAGATGGAGAGAAGCTCAAACTTCAGTTTTGAAAGCTAAAAGCACTCACCAGCGCTAATATCACCCAATATCAATCACCTGTGCCAGAAAAACTCACCTGCTGATTAACATTGACATTGAACTGGGACCAGTCTATGGTAAACATTTTCACACAGAAAAATTCCTGTCGGAAGCTCAGCTCCATGACGATGATACCACCAGTCAATGTTTTCTGGAGGTTGACAGTCCACTGTTTGCTCTCAGCACTTTCAGAGGCGCTCTGACTTGGTACTGTGGAGCCCTGACCACGTCTATTGGAAAATGAGATAAAGAGACATTTTGAATCATTTCCTCTCATCATTCAAGGAATTTCAGCACATTTTGGTCATAACTATTCAAGGGGCGGGGAAGGTATTAACACAGTATACTATTACTTTTCGCCACACTTCACAGCTCCCAACCCACACAATGTCCATCCTATTTGTACCACGATTGAAAAAGCCTTTTTTAAAAAGATGACCGTGAACATTTTCTCATCTGAACGTTCAAAAAGATGACCGTGAACATTTTCTCATCTGAACGTTCAAAAAGATGACCGTAAACATTTTCTCATCTGAACGTTCAAAAAGATGACCGTGAACATTTTCTCATCTGAACGTTCAAAAAGATGACCGTGAACATTTTCTCATCTGAACGTTCAAAAAGATGACCGTGAACATTTTCTCATCTGAACGTTCAAAAAGATGACCGTGAACATTTTCTCATCTGAACGTTCAAAAAGATGACCGTGAACATTTTCTCATCTGAACGTTAAAAAAGATGACCGTGAACATTTTCTCATCTGAACGTTCAAAAAGATGACCGTGAACATTTTCTCATCTGAGCGTTCAAAAAGATGACCGTGAACATTTTCTCATCTGAACGTTCAAAAAGATGACCGTGAACATTTTCTCATCTGAACGCAGACAAGCAGAGAAAAAACAAAACAAAAGAATAAAAAATGAAAAGCCTTATAAAGAAATTTCAACCCACAATATCAAGCAGGTGTGTTCCTTAGTGATAATTATGTCAATTAAAAGGGTGGTCACAGTTGAGGATATATAATCTATTATATAATTATAATTTCACAAGAAGAAGCATGAATTCAATGAAAATAAAATTTTAAAAAAATTTTTAAAAAGGGGAAGCCACTCTTCACTCAATAAACTGAATTTAGCCGCAGTTGATCTCCCTTACTTACCCTTTTACCACTGGTGGCTGGACACTGAAAATTTGAGACTGGACATTGAATCTGTTGAAGGAAAGCTCTGACACTAGATACTGCTCGTATTCAGCTAAAAACTTTTTCCTCAGCGCAATATGCCACTGTCCCTCATCCTCTTCGGCGTCAGATCTGCTGCGGCCAATGTTGCCCAGACTCGGCATTCCAGCTTCAGATCCTTTCCTGTTCTGTTCATCCCCTGGCTTCCCTTTGAAGCTGAAGTTGGATGTGCCAGAGCTGTGGCGTGATCGCTGTAGGGTACAAAATTAAATTCATGCTGACATGATTTACTGGCACAGAGATTTAATGACATGATTCTTTGATACAGAGATTGTAAGAAAATCACTGGTAAGGAAAAAAAAAACATGATAAACACTGATATAAAATAAGTTTTCTTTTTTTGAAAACAATTTTTTTTAATTAACTGAATCAAAAAATGTAAATTGAAATTAAACTTATAATTTTAAAAATAAACAAATAAATACAGTAGAACCTTGCCTATCCTGCCTCATGATCATCCCGTTAAAGTACAATAATATAATGATTTTTTTCGAATAGAAAGAGCATTTTTTTTATATAGAGCTGAAGCAGTAGTGAATAATTTAATAACTCTGGCTCATCCATATTTTTGTTACATAGATAATCAAGAGTCTACTGTATTTAAATCTGAAACATCATGCAGCTTGCTGCAACTAATCGTTTTTGTTGTTTTTTTAATTCATGCACCAGAAATCTTCAGTCAAATAAAATAAAAAATTCACACAAAGTGAGGGCCGAAAATTCTAAAATAAAAAAAATATATATATTTAAGCTCCTGAGAAAGCATCAATTTAGGCTGTTAAAAATACAAAGCCAGAAGTTAATGCATTTGAAACAACCATGGCAGGGCAGCAATGCATGAAAAGATTTCTAAATAAAAGGGAGATAAAAATATTTTTCTTTACTATTACAGATACACTACATGTATTTATTTACTTTCATAACAATCAACATAAATTCTCAATATAAATTTCAGTTTGGTTGTGAAATTAATGAGGATTGTTTTGGCTAGTGGGGGGAGGTAACTAATGTCGAATGCTGAGAATTTTAGGAAAAACAGAAATAAAAACAGAATCTAACAGTACAGAGAAGAATTTATCATCACCTATTTATCGACAAAGTAGTGAAAATGTATTCAACTTTGGATGATAAAAAGTGATGCAGGGGTAAATTTACTTAGATTAAGAAAAGCTTCATAACAGCAGTCAGATGGTATATTTTTTTTTTTATTAAATAGGGTTTAACTCAAATTTATAAAATCGGCTAGTTAACAATTATTCCTGTAAACTGATCAATTACCACATACAATTTTATAATATATAATACTTTTAAAAAAATTAAAAAAAAAGTAGGCTATACACACAAATTTCTAGGTTGTGATACGCCTCATAGCTGAAATAATTGACAAATAAAAGAAAAAAGAAGAAACAATTTTAACATGCCAAATGCGTGGGGTGGAAAAAACCTTTTGACGAAACAAATCATTTCACTTACAATAACTGGACTAGGTACAGGCAAAAGATTTGGAAACTGTAGAGTTGATGTGAAGCAAAGGTAATAAACAAATAGATAAAAGTTTAAAAAAACAACATACAAATATAAAAAAAATGTATAATCATAACCGCAAGGCAAAAGACAGTATTAATTCCTAATTCTTCATAGTATTATACAATGTGAAATACTTTAAGAGGTGAATTAAAATATCTCAATACCAGTGAATACATGTTTTTAATTGTGCTTAAAAATATAACCGCACAATAACCATAAATGCAACAAGATAGAGATAAAAAAAAAATATTTTAGTGACGAGCAGTATTTAGCTCGATACAGAAAATTTAGGTTAAAACAAAGTTTGTGGCTACAAAATGGAAATAGAACCGAATGACAAATGTTCTTAAGGTTCAACACAAATGTATGGTTTGCTTTATTTCTGCAAAAAACGCATTTCATTTTTAGTGACTGTATTCAAGGTGGGGGAAATTTTAAAATATGTTTCCCATAAAAATATATTTATCAGAGCAGATAAATCCCATTCGTTATCTCCTTTTATATAATTTTAATTACAGTTGAGCTCCAATTATTTCAATAGCTTTCAGAAATGATTAACATCCTCAAACAAAAAATGGTGCCAGAAAGAAAAAATGTAGGAGTCTCAGCAATATCACATTTAAAATTTTTAAGACCGATTAAAAAAACAATATCAAGGTGTGCGTGTGGTTGGTGAAAAAAAACTCTACTTTATAATCTGTTTTGAATTTAAAGTTTTGACAGGCTTGATATTTAGTATATTACAAAAACATTGAGGTATCATTTTTGTTATAGTACAATGTATAATACATATATTATATGAATATATATAAAGTATGATTTACAAATATGAATGATGGTATATCAAAGTTATCATTTTAATTCAGTTTATTTTCAAGAAAAGATTTAGTAGTTATAATAATCTATATTCCTATAGCTCAACTTTCATTAATTTTACCTTTCATTGTTCAACTTTCAATTATTTTACTTTCAGCATAATATTACATTAATATGATGCCTCGATATTTTGTGCCAATACTAATTTAATTAGCCGGTCTAGACAATTACAAGCACATAGAGAATAAAGAGGGGATATTCCTCTAAAAAATGGATATATGCTGATGTGACTTTAATGTGGTCTTAGGTACAGGGCTTTAGCTGCAAGTGGTCTATTGTAATTCTTTAGACTTATCACCACTGAGAGTTTCATGGCTACCCTACATGGGAGGATTTACAAAAAATGGCCGAACAATGAATATATTCTTAACAAGTTCTGTTGCATTTCTTTCCTGTAGAACATGAACATTTATTAAATAAGGGTAACATATTTGTTAAAAATAGAGTTTGATAATACGGTGAAACGGACAAATAAATAGACAGCAACCAAAATTTCACAGTATTTCATAACGTGACACAAAGAGAAAGTCACACTTACTGTCTTGTGTGTTTTATCCGGAGTGGCCGGGGTATTGGTCGCAGATGTCTGTGTGGCCACCGAGGCCAGAAAACCTGGTAGAATACTTCCCGCAGTGTCTTGCCTTGACTTCTCTCCCTTACCTGTAGTTTTCTGTACAACACTCTGGCGCCACGTCGGCGAAAAGATCAAGGGTGTTGCACAGTAGTGGAAAAGACGACAGGCACGCTTCAACTGGGCCAGGTAGTCTTCCTGTGGAAACAAAGTTCAGCTCTGTCTTAATGTATTCTAGATAACTTTTTTTTTTTACTCATTTCAGTCAGAACTAATGATTATATAGGTCAGTTTCATTAAAAAAATAAATGCTTGCACTCTATGATGCATCCCATTAAATTGCTACAGTATGGCTTTGATAGTGGTGAATATGTGAGTGAGTGTTTACATAAAAATAAGTTGCTCTAAAAATCCACGAAATTTTATATTACAACTTCGTTACCATAACATCGGCATTGTTTCTAATGATGTAGAAATTAGGCTATCTGATACCTCAGGCACTGCCTATTGCAGTTTTGATACTTTATTGCTTACTATACAGGATAGTTCTCAAAATATATATACAAAATCTTTTCAATATTCCTTATTATTTTTACTTTTGCACGCTCAGACTTATCTCCACTTTTTAATTACTAGATATAAAACTGAAGAGAAAGTAAATGTTCCCTTCAAAGTTTGTTATGAATTATCCATGATAAAAACAAATAGTAAAACTTCTTATATCTAATTTTATGCTAAAATTAGATGGGCATTTTTGTTAAAGTAAAGAACAAAGGCTGCTGAACTAATTAGCAAACTATTGCACACATAAAGTAGGAATGCTGATGGCCAATCTAAAACCTACTTTAATAGAAGAATCAATGATATTACTAAATATTTATGTTCTAAAATATATTATAATATGTGCGCCCTGGATTATTCTAAATAATCTCATCTAGGACCAATTGGAGGTAAATATTGATTTAGTTGGGTATGTTTGGGAGATATTGTTATAGTTGAGTATATTTGGGAGGTATTGCTTTGGTTGGGTATATTTGGGAGATATTGCTTTGGTAGGGTATGTTTTGGTAGTGATTACCAATAACGATGCTTAGATTGTTTAAATCTCCAATTAAATAAATTTAGTCCTGTCTTACCCCTTTAAAGAATCCCTTAAGAACATAAATTCATTTAGTACAAAATAGTGCCGATTGACTAACTTACCATAATGGGGGGATTTGATTTATTCTTTCCACTGTTTTGGGACCAGCCAAGGTAAAGCTGATACAGCTTGTTCCTTTCTTCATCTACTCAACAGAGAAAGTTAAAAATGATAGTACAGTGAGATTAATATTGATGGTAAGCATAATTATGGTTAGTGAAAAATAGTCGCTGAAATCAATGGAGAATACATTTAATTAGTCAGTGATACTTTATTTGCACTATTTATTTATTTTTTTTAAATTTCATTACTTAATAATAAAGTATGAAATATAATATGAAACTTGGTGTATAAGTATAATTTTTAATAACCTCTGACAGATATGAACTGATTATTATTTGGCTTAATGTGTACGTTATATAACTCAAATGATTGTTAAGAAAAAAAAGTAACACATTACATGTGAAACATGTATGTGATAGAATTCTCATTCTTTGTAATATTTTCAGTCAACTTCATAATGTAAATATTACAGTGATACTGTTAAACATGTCAAAATCTGACAAACATATACAGACTTATATTAGAAGCATCTATATTTAATTATACGTTTACATGAACATCAAAAACACCATTTAAATGTTAAAAACAGCAAAAAATTTAAGATTGTCAGGTTTACCTTCAGGAACAGATTTAGAAAAGAAAAAAAAATTAATTAATTTATCCTATTTGACAAATAAGCAAACTATTTAGCAAACTTCCTGGCGTGAAATAATTTTAAAATGAGGTGAAAATATTCATAGATAGATTTTTATATCAATTATTAATTTGAAAACTTTTTATAGAAACAATTTCAAAAGCAAGAAATCAACTTGTTACAACAAAAATTAATTATTAACTAGATATAGATATATCAACAAAACTACAATGGATTTATTAGTGTTGAATTTGAACATTACGAAAAGATTACTCTGTTATTGACGGATTACAAGACAAAGAAATGAGTTGTTAAAAAAACAAAAATTTTAAATGTTAGATACTAGTTCAAGGATTGGGAATTGTGAAGCACATGTGACGGAAAAAAAAAGCATGGGGTACTGAAAGAAAGCTTAAAAAAAAAAAAACAATTAAGTTGATTTATAGAACATCATTCATGCCTACGATGAAAAAAAATTCATCAGGTTTATTCACAGAACATCATTCATGCCTACGATGAAAAAAAAATAATTTCTTTTAAAAGATAACACTAGGGCTGTACTTTAGCTTATTCAAATGGTCCGTATGACATATAAAAAAAAAACAGCAATAGAACAAATATAAACAGAGCATAACAAATAAATATAATATAAAGGCAAAACAATTTTTAGCCATTCAAAACTCAAAACCAAAATTTGTTTCTCATACATCTGTGTATTAATTAGTCAATTTTCCCCAGAACCGTAATTTCTTGAGATTTCTTACCTTCAGCAATAGACTTTTGGGCTTCATGGAGATGCAGGCCGTGCTGGAAGACGGGGTCATTTATACTAGTCACTAGGATTTTATCATCAGAGATCTCCTTGCGAGGAACAGCTGACCCTAGAGACTGCTGAGCCTGTAGGGGCTGGTGCTGTTGATGCTGTTTGTCTAATTAGCGAAGGTAGAATGACAGTCAATGACATTGTGTCATTTGTAAAGCTCATGAACAGAAATGGTTGTCAGTTTTTATTTATTTATTTATTTTTTTTTAAATGACTGAAAAAAGTTTTTTAATTTTTGTAAAGTTATTAAACTTTGTGGACAAATAAAAAAAAATCCCTCGCCAAAAGTCATGAAGAGTGAAACAAAAATCACAGCCCAGTTGCACGAGTGGATCAGGCAAATAGAATTGAAGAGGTTAAATCACAGCCCAGTCGCACGAGCGGATCAGGCAAATATAATTGAAGGGGTTAAATCACAGCCCGGTCGCACGAGCGGATCAGGCAAATAGAATTAAACGGGTTGTTTGTTTTTTAATCAAAGCACCTCAAAAAGTGTCCTTCATTCTGCTCCTGAATCAGAAAGCTGAGCTGTTCAATGATTTCTAACTGTCCAGTCAGTGCCATTTCTTTTTCATATTTATCACATTGAAAACTGATAGGACTAATGGAGAACTACTTGGCAGGTGAAGTACGGTAGTGAGCAATTTTTAAACTGGATAAACTTAGGCATTCACTGAGGGTGTAGGACTCCTTGAGTGAAGATGACTGACCTATATATCAAGAGTCATATACTCCACCCTACTGACATCCTGATATATACTTCAGATACAGCTCACTAAGAGCAATAAGGGGGAGAGTCATTTCACTTTAATAGTTAAGTACAAAGAAAAAAAAAAGTCTTGGAAGATGTGTCTAGTAAATGGGACGGTGTCAATCCATCATCCTTAGTAAAATATAATAGGGAACTGCACTCATGCATACAATATGGTACACAAGTCAAACTCCACAAGTCAAACTCCACAAGCTGAATACCATAGTGCTATCTTACCTAAACAACAAAACTTAACAAACACAAAAAAAACACACTTTTTTTTCCTGACTTTCCAACACAAGAGCTGCATTATTTATTTACAATAATTAACACAACATTCATGACCAATGAAATTTAAACTTCAAAGAAACAGGGAATATTTTTAGATGAGAAAATGTGTGAGAAAAAACAAAAAAAAAATATTTTTTTTGCCATTACATTACCTTAGCATTATTTAATATCATTTAGTTTACCAATGTCAAATTTTCTTTTATGTTCTTTCAACAAAAATCATGATAAAAAAAAATCATTGTCATAGATTATTTTGGGGAATCGTAAATGTTTGTGAATATTAAAGTTTTCTTAGATTTTAATAACAGTTTTTGTATATAATATATCTCAATAAAAAAATGTAAACAGAAGTACATGAATACTTCACAGTTATCTAGAACGTACATTGTAATACACACAAAGGAAAGAAATAAACAATGGTCAAGTTTTAAAAAAAAAACAGGATTGGGAGAAATTCTAATAATTAAAGAAAATGTTTATGAATGACTAATAATGATGAATAAAAAGGAAAACAATTGTTGTTAATGGGCTGAAAGTATACAACATAACATAATCTAAAAATAAAATTAGACATTCAGAATAAGAAAGTATTGTTAACAAGTACGGAAGAAAGTTAGACGGAGAATACAGTAGTAGGAATAGTAATGTTAAAAAAATCTGGGATGAGTATTTTTCTCCTTACTAACAGGAGAACTCCATTTACCTACAAACCATCTGTCTGGAAGAGCTAAAGTTTCACCTAGGCAATGGTCATGTCCAACACAACTCACGTGGCAATGTGTGGGAAGTGATTTCAAACCTTTTTTAGTAAAAGTGCACCCACATTTAATGACAACACACAAAGAAATAAAATAATGACAAAGTACTGATAATAAATATTTTTTACACTCATATTGTTAACAAAATATCCTTATGAATTATTATTTATTAAGTTTTGAAAACGCATTTAAAAAAGTCAATGAATTTACTATCATTTCACTAAAGCTATTTCATTTCTAGAACTGCGCAAATGATTGAAGATGTGTTAAGTGAAAAAAGTTTGCGATGAAAGTTGGCTTAAGATCCAAAGCAGAAAGACCAAACTATTCCTCAATTAAGTGTGCAAAATTTATTACCACTGTACCTTTATTTATACAGTTTGTTTTTTGTGTGTGCAAAACACATATGCAAATCAATAACATTATAGAGACTGCAATATAGTGGTGTAATTGGAAGCGTACAATATACTGGTACATTTGACAAATGTGAAGTAATTTTTATTCTAGTGGAGAACATTTTTTGTTTATTTGCACAGCTGATTCCATCAAACCTTCAACATGTAAAAGTATTTCAATCTTCTGGGCCACAAAATAAATGCAATTTGCTGAACTGTTAATAGAGCTGATGAACAGTTAAGTAGCTGAGAAGGTTTTTACAGATTACGTCTTTTATTCACATCATGACAAAGGCACGACATGTACACACAGCTAACAGGTTAAATTACACAATACATAACAACAGAGAACATCATGCTTATAGGGTTGGACTACGACTGAAGAATATAAAAAAAAAACTGCAAAACTTACCCTGCCGTGACTGAATTCTTATTTCCTGCGCCTGCAGCCCATGACGGCCCACAGGGTCAGACATGATGCTACACATCAGTCTGCTCATGAGTTTGGGTGGACGCATGTTCTTGTAGGTCTGGTCAAAAGGGATGAGTCGCTTTGTGGGCCGGGGGATGATTTTCTCTTTTTCCTTACTGGACATACTGCTGTTACGCCTGTGGTATGAGGAAGGTGGCGCATGGTGACGAATGAGGCTGTCCACTTCATTAGGCTGGGTATAAGGGTTCTGCGCCTGTTAATTGAAAGACAGCACAGATATATTATCGTCAGACAACCACCAGGGCGGGTATTAGATACTGTAGCAATAGCTGGTAGAAAGAGATGGGCAGAGTAAGAGTGGAGGAAGATGACCATGGGTTAAGAAAGGCGGAGCCGAGCAGTGTGTCAGGCCAGATCCCCACTCAAGTTGAGAAAAGTTGAGAGGAGCATTTCATCAGGCCAGAGATCGACATCAGATGTAAAAGCAAAGAGAAGCTTCATCAGGCCAGAGATCGACATCAGATGTAAAAGCAAAGAGAAGATTCATCAGGCCAGAGATCGACATCCGATGTAAAAGCAAAGAGAAGAAGAAATAGCTATTTACCTAAATTTGATATTAAAAAAATAATTCACACAGTATTCAAACTAAGAGCTCATTATTAAAAAAAAAAATTCTGCAAAAAAAAAAAGCATCAAGAATGTCTAAAGCTACCAAGGAAGTTCTGGTTACCTGCTGTATGCACTACTGAATGTTTTCCCCATCCTTTAAGGTTAATGAAAATTAAAAGTACAGGAAACAAAAACACAAGTACATGATACACAATTTAAAGTATACAGTACAATACATTCCCAAAAGTACAGGATACAAAATTTAAAGTATACAGTACACAACATTTCCAAAAGTACAGGATACAAAATTTAAAGTATACAGTACAATACATTCCCAAAAGTACAGGATACAAAATTTAAAGTATACAGTACAATACATTCCCTAAAGTACAGGATACAAAATTTAAAGTATACAGTACACAACATTTCCAAAAGTACAGGATATAAAATTTAAAGTATTCAGTACACAACATTTTCAAAAGAAGTATATGATACAATATCAAATAAACGGTTATGTTTTAAATTACTAAAACACTGGTCATATAAAAAACAAGCAATTAAGCCTGTTCCATTCTGGACACAGGACATGTTAGCGCATTTTCGTATTATGTATCAGTACGTATGCTATCTTTCAGTAAATATTTGAAAATTTTGGAAATGTTTACAAATTCAATTGTGTAATGCATATATCTGAAAATAGATATTAAAAAGACGTTTCTTTATAATTGAAAACAAAATTATTTTCTCTTAAATCTAACTACAAGTGGTTTGTGGTCACTGAAATAGGACTCATAATTGAAACATTCTAAATTGTAGTCATTTAATCGTCCGAAAACTCCGTCAATTGTTGTTTGATAAATTGTTGTTGCCAATCTTGGTGAAAGGAGTTCAATGTTGAAGTTTGTTTCGAAGAAGTTTTCAATTTCTGCCCCGGGCTCTTTGAAATCTTAATTGAAGTCCCCACAAATGATGACGTTTGGTTGATTGAGTTGTGCTGCAAAGTTGTCATTGAAGAAATCTTTTACAAACCGATTGTTTATTGCTGGGTTTTTGTACTGGCGCTAGGCGCTAGCATCAAGACGGTGCATCGAGACCAGTCACGTGACCTATATGTGACTGAAATAGGACTCATAATTGAAACATTCTAAATTGTAGTCATTTAATCGTCCGAAAACTCCGTCAATTGTTGTTTTATATAAAGTACGGGAAGTAAGTCATGTTGAATGACTGTTACAAAAATAAATAATGATTACGCCCCTTTGATTAGCTTTTATTATTTATATTTAAAATATAAGCAAAACGGTACATAAAAAACTATTATATTTTGGCCCTAAGAAATCAGATCGCAAAATGGACTTTTGATGTACACTTGGCAGGCCAAGACCTACACAATGATATATACATCATGGGTCTAGGACTTATGGTTGCTGAGATATAGGGCGGTCCATTATTAATATGGCTTATATAGTAAAAAACGGTACTTTATAAGGCCCCTTTTACGGCCCTGAGAGGTTAGATCGCGAAATGGAAAAAAAGTCATTTCTTGGCAGGCCAAGACCTACAAAATGATATATACATCATGGGTCTAGGACTTATGGTTGTTGAGATCTAGGGTGATGACGGACAGACGGACGGACAGACAGACAAAACGGGGACAATAGAGCATTTTTTTTCGAAAATGCTCTAAAAAAATACGAACGATGAAACTTACAGGTGCGTAGTGATCTGAGAACTGAAAGTGGTGGAACAGTCCCATTTTCTGTGCCAGCACGCTGTCCAGGACATGAGACCTAGCGTTGTTCCACTGAACTATACGTGTCAGTGTCTTCTCCACCACGACCACCATGTCATTGTGCCAGTTGTACAGGTACAAGGTCAGCTGGATAAAGTACACAAACAAACAGGTTCAAATAAACAGGTTCAAATAAATTGACACGGGTCTAAATATACATTGTAATAAGGGTTTCCTTGAAGTGAAATGCAAGGAAAATGTAAAGGAAATGTAAATGAAATGTAAGGGAAATTTAAGTAAGCATTTTTTTTTTCATTCATATAACCAGTCTTTAATTCCTGACATTTAAAAAAAAAAAAAATAAAAAGTTGAAATAAATGATATTCCAAAAGTAGAAATGCTGATCATGACGTTACAATGTATATAATACATTGAGCAAAAATAAATGCTGAAAATATTTATTATAGGTGAGAAAAAAATTAATTAAAAGTGATACATGTATTTATATTTAACATAAAATTTAAAAAACAGTAAAAAAAAAACAATGTAGCTAGCAGGGATGAACTGTCTTTTATTAACTAAATGTAAACCAAAATTCATGTTGACTGCAATACCCCCATGAATCTATAAAAAAAAAACATGTGTAGAAAAAAGTTTTTAAAATAATTTCAATAAGACAAAAGGAAAAAATTGCATAAAGAAGAAGTTAAATGTTCTGAAATACTGACCTGTATTCAAAATATGCAATGCTATAATGTCTCATGATTTTGTGGTCTATTTGTGTTGGCAGAGATATTAAAAAAAAAAGTGGATTCAGGGAAACCTTTGCGTCAAGTTTAATTGTAAATGACATTCACGCTGCATGGTGAGATCTGAAACCTTAAGTTTATTTCTTTACACAAAAAAAAAAAAAAAATTGGCCATCAATTTAGAGAGATTCATTTGGAAAGACTCAATGACTTGATGGTGACTATTTTTTGTGGGATTGGGAGTTTTTAACCAAACAATTTTGCGCTAATCTAAAAAAAAAAAAAAAAATCACAAACAAATGGGAGGGCTGAAATTATTTCCGGAAGTGAGAAGAAAAAGTCCGAAAGTATTTTTTTAAATAACAATTTATTACGATACTTAATCTCACATGATAGTTTAGACTTGTTACCTGTTTCCCCTCACAAGCTATGAGAAGTAGCTTCTGCCTAGGTACAAAGTCTGTCTCATCCAGCCTCAGGCCAGTTTGTTCTGTTGGTTTGTTCTCACTATCAGGAACCTGAGGTAAAAACTTCTGGGCACTTTTATAACCTGATCAAATGACAATGGTTTGTTTTAATGACATTGGCCAAAATAACATGGGGATTTCTGCGAGTATTTTTTTTTTTAAATAGACTAATATGAAGCAAGTGCTGTTATTCACGAGAAGACACTTTTCATACTCAATGTATAGGCTTTTTGTTCCACTAATTAAAACTATAAATCAGACTAGTATAGTTTTAAATCAGACTAGTATAGTTTTAAATCAGACTAGCATAGCTTTAAATCAGACTAGTATAGCTTTAAATCAGACTAGTATAGCTTTAAATCAGACTAATATAGCTTTAAATCAGACTAGTATAGCTTTAAATCAGACTAGTATAGCTTTAAATCAGACTATAGAGTCTGACCTTCTAAATTTTAAAACAAATAATTTAAATAAAACCTTTGACTGAAGATGGTGAGATGTTTGGGATCAAGTCCTGGTGATCCAAGACCATGCTTTGCCATTGATCTGCACTGCGACCGATGGCCAGCAATGTGATTTTACCACCACCACTGGCCGCCATGTTTTCGAGGGCTCGATTCATCTGTACATCCTGATAAAATAATAGGAAATTTACAATTGAATTATTTAAACAATATTTATATTCCTCTACGGGGACAAATTTAGAGTGCTGTAGTTAAGCTTTCTCTATTATCCATGTAGACCCACAGCTGTAGAAAGGGCAAAGTCAATTATCCATGTAGACCCACAGCTGTAGATAGGGCAAAGGCCTTCATAAAACAAGAGATCAAACTTTTAAACAGAACGACGCCTCACCTTCAGAGTGGTCTTGCATGGGGTGAACGGAACGCCGTGTGGGGCCTGCAGGGGGGAGCCGGTCTGAATCACCTTGAAGATCCTCAGAGTGGTGTCACTGGTGATGGACATGACAGACTGCTGAAACTCCTTCATGACAAAGTCCACATTAAACTTGGACTGGAACTTCAGCTGCAGACTGTACATTGAAGGGACACCTGGGGTGTTTACAAAAATTTAAACTAATGGCATGAACATTTTTTTCCGCTAGTATTAGGTACAGTGAGACGTCAGCAGTACAAAATAAATAATTACATTTTAGGCAGAGGGGTCATGCACGTTAATATTCTATTCTATCGTTAATATTCTATTCTATCGTTAATATTCTATTCTATCGGTTGGGAAAACTTGGGTTGCCCACAAGATATTTCATTCAATCAGGTTGAGGTGACAATGTGCAAAGGTCATGGCATAATTTTATACTGCAGAGACTACCTTCACATATGAAAGCTAAAACATTGGAAAGAGATCTATGGGTGTAAATAGAAAGCATTAAATAATGTTGTGTGTCTTGAGGAATAGGGGATTATCTTTCTCATATTGAACAAACAAAGATGCATCACTAGTGTGCATAGTATGGTGTTGAGCCAGGCAGAGTGGTAGCTAGTAAAAAAAAAAAGTTCAATGCTCTCTTACAATAGTGATCGCTGGTCTGGGTGGTTCCTTTGTGTTGTTCAGCCCAAGTTTTATGTTTAGTATGAGGACAATCTTTACAACCTGAGACCCAATGTTTCCCCATAGCACCATTTCCTGAATTGTGAATTTATTGGGTGCTAAGGCGGCATGGGGTTCTCTTATGGGGTTTACAGTATCTGATCACCTTACAGTGTTCTTGTATGGTGAATCTGTCCGACGGGTATGGATACGTCAGGCGCTTCTCTGTCCTGGAGGCCTATGAGATTCTATGAGTGGACATGTTAATGTTTGGCTGATATTGCTATCTGAAGTTATGAGATTCTATGAGTGGACATGTTAATGTTTGGCTGATATTGCTATCTGAGGTGTCCTCAAAGATCTTCAGCTAAATGTGTGTGTGAAGGTGGAATCGTTGTCTTTTGTGACCTAATATTGGATTCATTTACACTTTACATTTTATGCTTACTGACAATTTATTTGAATATTAAAACTGAATCCAAAAACTTCTCGCTCAGTAAATTTTAACTGTGAATAGGTGGTCATTGTTTTATCTGCTCAGTAAATTTTAACTGTCAGTAGGTGGACATTGTTTTATCTGCTCAGTAAATTTAAACTGTCAGTAGGTGGTCATTGTTTTATCTGCTCAGTAAATTTTAACTGTCAGTAGGTGGTCATTGTTTTATCTGCTCAGTAAATTTTAACTGTCAGTAGGTGGTCATTGTTTTTTTTTTAAAGTCCCTGTAAGGATGTTCATTTCTTATATTTTCAACACAACTTTTGGGATGGTTTTTTTTTGTAAAACCCACCACTGCCAAGAGTGTGATGGCCATGGAGGCACCACAGGGGACAAATGTAAATGACAAAAGCACAATGCCCAGGCTACTTCCCCCCCAAACAAAGTCAGGTGGTCAAGGATTTTGCTTACCAATGCTGTGACAAAACTCCAACCAAGGTCTGGCCAGAGAGCAGAACACTGGGTGCAGGTGACCTTTCTCCCCGTTCTCATACTTGGCGATGGTCTGCTGCTGCAGCTGGGAATCAGACAAACTGTTGTCCTTCAGCCGGAAATTTTGAGACGATCCGGCGCCTGGGGTCCTGGACTGTGCTGGCAGATCAGTCGCCTGGGGTACAGAGTTGAAATCTAAGCACTGAGAACAAAAAGAGTTTGATGTCATTAGGGTGTCAAAGAAATGTAAAAAAGATAAACATATTAAGATGAGACAAACTAAAGAGATATTTATAGAATAATTAACACATGAAATGTTTTGCAATTCATTCAAAGTTTTCTGTTGGTATATAATTGTTTTATCAAATATTTAATTTTTATATAAATAAGATACAAATAATCAATCTTTATAATTTTTTCTAAACACTGTGTTCAACCAATAAGTTTGGCCAAAAAGTACTTCCATATGTATTTAACTATATGTTACCTTTCCTACTCTATCGTCTAAACTTGTGTTGCGTAATTCACCAAAGGAAGAGAATAATGAGAAGGTGTGAGTGGAACTACGAGGCGGGTCCACAGAAAATTTCCTTGTCAGTGGGTTATGCTTCCTCTCAATGTTTTCCGCTGAAATATAATTTACAGCTAAAGAATTTACATTTAAAAAGTTTGTAATAAAAAATAAGTATAATTGCTATTAAGATACATGTATATAAAACCGCTGCATTATTGGTAAAAAAAATTCTTTGGACTAAATAAAAAAATAAGCAAAAAATAAGTAAAAATACATAAATAGAGAGTAATATGTATGACGTTAACACAAAAAATGTTTCGAAAATAATTCGGTTTACATTTTCAAATGCTGAAATAGTATATCAGGAACAGGATGAAGCTACTTTATCAGTCAAAATATAACAAAGTCATGTCACATGATGTAATTATTTAATAATGGGCCCGTGAAATAAAGTATCAGCAAGATGTCAATGCATATCGTTTGTCATTCAGAATGAAAGACTTATCCTTGAATGTAATAATACACGCATAAAAAATCTTTGATCTGAACAATTTTCCATTAACATTAAGCTTTTTAAATGTGTTTTTCATTTTCAGCCGGCTCACCGTCAGCTTAGCAGTAATTCAGAATATCAAACATAAGGGGAATGAAAATATAAAAAAGTTTCAGACATATCAAATACAGCAAAGACATTATTCTAATAAGGGCTAAAAGGATGACACAGGACCAAAAGTTAAACTTCTAATCAATGCAGGTATTTCACAGGATTAATAGTGAAACCTTAAGTAATGAACGCCTTGGACCACACAATGTTTTTCATTTATGTTGTGAGCAACACTTCAGGATATGAACTCCAATTATTCTAGGAACTATACTGTACATTCGCTAAGCAGCACAAGTGTGAACACTTATCTCAAATATGAAGTTCTGAACCATTGTTCCACTATAGTTGAAAATCTCAAATATGAAGTTCCGAACCACGGTTCCACTGTAGGTGATAATTAAGCTATTTGGCTTACCAGGGATTTTGGTTGGCGATGCAGGCAGGGAAGAGACAGGTGCAGCATAGCTCTCTGTCAGGTTCCTCGGTACCGAGCAAATGGGGGTGGTCAGCATGAAGTATTCTGTGACGATGTCACACAGGGCATGGCGGACGGCTGATATGAGACGATCACTGAGAATCTTGATATCACAGTTGCCGCACTCCCAAATTTGGAAGCTGATCAGTGCAGTTGGACCTGGGGAAAGTGGTGGTGCATCAAGATAAAAATGTTATCTAACATGTTCAGCTTTTTATCGTAGATATTTTTTCACAACTTTCTACTTGACAATGTGAGACATCTTTATAAGTAATATTATTAAATTTGAGTGAAAGAAAAAAAGTAATTTATAAAAAAACTGGTACAATGTCTGGTACAATGTATGGTACAATGTATGTCCCGACGAAATGGTTATTACCTGGTCTAGATGAGGCTGTTTTCTCATGAATGGTGGTCTGGACGTACTTCTCAAACTCTGTGGGATCACTCAGGGCTGGCATGTTGTTCTTTGTTGGCGATGGACAGTTGAGAAGTTTCACTCGCTTTCCTTGACCATCAACAAGATTGACACTGACACAAGCAATCCCTGTATAAAAAATTTTTGCAACTACAATCGTCGTTATTTCAAAGCCTTTACTTATAATTATTATTAAATCTTAATATTTTCTCAGTAATAAAAAAAAAGGTGGTAACAGATAATTGCACAGCGATGTTAAAGTATTAAATTAAATCATAATTACATTTAATTAGGAAGAAATGGCATTACAGTGTGCTACTTGTAAAAGCAACCCTTGAAGGCAGCTCTCTTTGTAAAGGAAAGAAGGAAGGCTAGGAACTAAATTACATTCAAGTACATACCCTTTCCTCCTCCTTTCTCTGGCCTGATATAAATGTAAACTTTATCTGATGGAATGGCAGTGTAACCCCCATCACAGTAATCCTGGGGCAATAAGATACATTGAATTTAATTCATCTTCTCTTTATATAAGTTAAACTAAGATTTATTTCCATTCAATATTAACAAGTACTCGTAACACTTATTTCAAGTGGTGACAGTGTACTTACAAAGAAAAAAAAAAAAATTTAATTAATGAATTAAAAAAAGATTAATTTCAAAGTTAGTTAAATTTGAAAATAATTCATCTATTATATTTAGAAACCAATGATGGTATGAATGTCTTGTGAAATGTTCTGCAACACTAACCTGGAACTGAGTTGCGGGATTCGTGTCCACATAGTTTGGAGTGTGCAGGAACTGGAGCAGGTTCTGACGCAGGTAGTACATTAGCGCCACAAGGTACATGGAGCAGTGTCCAGGAATGGTCAGGAGAAAGGACGTGGTAGGCTGCTGGCCAGGTTTCTGAATGAACTGTACGTGTATGAAAGTTTTTATTAAAAAAAAAAATGATTAACATAATATCTTTCTAAGCCTAAATGATCAAAAAAAAATCTGATGATGGAAGTGAGAGTTTACTTATCACAACATCATACGGCTTCATATAAACTTCCATAAATAGGATGGGTCAATGCCAAGATAGAAAAAAAAAGGAAACGACATTAAGCAAATCATAGTCTTTGACCTAGTTGTGACTAATGGGAAGACTGCTGAGCAGAAGATAAGTATAGACAATGTCAAGTTCAACTTGTTGAAAAGACAGCTGTGCCAGGGAAAAAAAATTTTGACCTGACATTGAAAACTTCTTTTTACTCCAGGTCCTGGATTCATAATTTAATTTCATTCTATCAAACTTTTTATCTTATTCAGGATGACTTTTCACAGAGGACCAAACCCTGCAGAAGAAGAAAAACAAAGGCTAATGGTATAAACAGAGAGAGAGACTATTGGATTTCACCGATAAGGAACAAAACTAGAAACATAAGTAAGCAGAGATTTAAAAAAAAAAAAAGAAATTCACATATGACACAAGTACAATGATGAAGTGGGCAAAAGAGCGGTGTCGATCGCTTGACTATCAAACCTGACTTTGATCCTTCATGAAGATCAAAGCAATTTTTCCACGTCTCTGTGAAAGTGTTTGCAAGTCCCTTAAGTCCACACAACTTTATATGGGCACGTGACTTTAGTTAGGGAAGTAAAACATTCCCTTTATATGCCTATATGGTTATAGAAACAGATGAATTCTACTCTTCATCTGTCGCAATAGCCCTTTAAGGGTTAAGGGAACTTTACATTTCAATGCTGGAGTAAGATGAGAGAAATATTTTCACTCACTGAAATGTCATCTGGCTTCAGCTTACACTGGGGATTCTTTCTCAGCATGAAGCAAATGGTCTCCAGCAGAGCATCATCCAATTTGTTTTGCAACATCTTCATCAAGTCGTCTTTTATCTCTTTACCTGACGATGTGGGGTAAAAAAAAAAACATTAGCCACATCAACATTGACCAATCCAACAACAGCAAACAGATTGATAATGACCACACCCCAACATATGGACAAGACAAAACCCAGCAAAGACGACCCGCAAAAAGGGAGAGGGGAGAAAACTCAAACTGTGAGGTATAACAGCTACATACTGGAGCTCCGGGGGCAGAGGTATAGGCCCCCCCCCCCCCACCCCCTCCTGTCGGCTCCTGTCTAAAGGGGGCTCGAGGGGACAGAAGGGAAGAAGGAGAAGACGGGAGGCGACACCCTCCCCCCCCCACACCCCCCCGGAACCAGCCAGCGGGGGCGGGGCCGTCCTGGGGGGGTCTCCCCAAGGAGGGAGGCGGCCCTTCCCTCCTCCCAAACGACCAAGAACGGGGGGAGAGAGGGTTTTCAAACCCAGAAACTCAGGCAGGTCATTGATGAAAGCTAGGAACAATGTACAACTGACCGCACTAACAGCAACCAGATCTATAAAGAACATGTCCAATGACAAAATAAATAATGACCACACCAAAAAATTCACATCGACAACAGCCGAATCAACAATGATCCAATCCAATGGCTGATGGTGTCAGAAGATCAATGTAATAAAATTTTAAATGATCTACTGACCAACATTCTCTATCCCATGGACTGTAAGCTCAACTACTTCCTCAGTTTTAGAGGGCAGATGACCAACACTGGAAGTAGTGGACACTGTGTCACTGTCTGTCCTTGTTGGCTAAACATAGAAAATGAAAAAAACTTAAACATTTCCTCATAAAAAAAACTAACTTCTTATAAATTGTGTACGTCTGGAAGCAGAAACTGCCATCTCTACAACTAACAGGGTAAGTCCTTTCATTATTATTTCTGGTAGTTATATAAATATGAAATGGTAACAGAATGCTTGTGTCAAAAACAATAATAAAATATCACTTTGATAAAACATGGGTCTGTTTTACCTGTCTGCTCAGATCTGACGTCAATGATTCCACGTCGCCTTCTGCGTCTGGCACCAGGAGGTTCTCTTTCAGTCTTCAATAGACAAATGCAACAAAATGTGCGTGTAAATAAAATACGCAATGTGAACAAATCTTTTAACTTATTGAGATCTATGTTAAGGATCAATTAACATGATCTGATATAATACATGTCAATAAGTTTCCTTTTCATATCTTCTTTTCAATTTTTTTTTTTCTATAGAAGTCAATTTGTTTCCACAGAATTTCCATTTCATATTTTTTTAAAAACTATCTGGATTTTCTCATATTCATAACATTAATCCACTAGTATCTTCAGTAACAATAATTCAGATGATAAAAAATGGGGGGGGGGAAATGATAAATAGTTAGTACATTGTAGTTAGTGGTTTTTGGTCCTTCCTATTTCAGGTTTAAATATATAAAGGAATACTTGGTCAGCCATTCTATTTCTATTAAATACACAGTCATTCTAATAACAACAGAAACAACTGAAAAAATTACAGTTTATGTGGGGAGGAGGGGGGGTGTTCAGACATTCATTGAGGGGACTGGGCAATTTATATAAGACGACCAACTTTTTAAAAATGACAAAGAGGTCTTTTAAATTGGTCACATTTCGTTTTTGCAATATTGGAAGAAAATTTAAAAAAAAAAAAAAAACATTTTATTCATTGAAAGATACAAATTGCTCTATAATAAGATAAATGAAGATACAAATTGCTCTATAATAAGATAAATGAAGATACAAATTGCTCTATAATAAGATAAATGAAGATATAAATACATTTTTAACATTGCATAGGATTTTATGCTGATATGGTGACCAATATTCATTTTACAAACGGACAACTGTCGTTTATTTTAATGGACAAATATGTCACATTACTTAGTAGATAGACTCTGCATCTGGCAAATAGGGAGATTTACATATTCTACTTGGGATGTCATAAAGGAGGGCAAAATGGATGAAATATTTCTTGTAAGGCTAGAACTTGAAAAAGGAAGACAGTCCTCCATAGAAAAAAGAGGACGGTCTGTCACCTTTATGAATGTAAAGTTAGCTCATCTCAGAGGAACTTCCAAGCCATGATAAAAATCAACCCAGCCCTGACACAATGCCATCTGCCATATTAGTTGTTGTTGCCATAGCCACAAACTTTAAGTCTATTGTTATACTAACATACAAAATTAACTTCTAAAATAATAATAGAGGTCTGGGCTTTGCGTTACATCGAAAGCGGAAAATAAGAATTCAAATTGGTGTCCTGCTCGTGTCTCGGTTCGATAAAGGTTTTTAAACAATCTGCAGTTTTGAATAGATTCTGCGGTTTTTAAACATGAAACCCAAAGGCCAAAATGTGAAATAATTCTGTTTAAATATTTGTTTGTTTATTTTTTTGTATTTCTACAGCATATTACATTTTTAAATTGTAATAAAATCATGAAAAATATTCCGATCTGCCCGAAACCACAAAATAACCTATTAGCCTGCCGATCAAACCTAAGGGGATGTAACTCTATGCAAAGGTGTGGCAGGGTGCACAGCCGGTGCTAAAAAGATCACCTCAGATAAAAGACATTATTAGACGACAGCTCCTCAATGACAAACATGTTCTTTCTGTTGGAGACCAGGAAGTTGCTCAGAGCCTGCCTCAGCCCCAGCAGCCCCATTGATGTGTTGCCTCCTCTCTGCATGGCCTGCTTCAGTCTCGGTGGTAGAATGAAGTACCTGCGATAGACCACCTCGCAGTTGAAGTGTCCTGGGACAAAGTCCATGGCGGCTGCCAGGTATCCTTGATCATCTTCATCGTTTTCATCCTCATCCATATCGTAACCTTAAAACGAGAAGAATTTGCTATTTTAATAAACTGCAAACTCAACTAAGAAAGTAAATTATTAGAAAATAAGGATATTAAATAAATATTAAAAAAAAAAAACACCAACATTAATGTATGAAAAAGATATTTCTAGATATTTTCCTGTATTAATATGTGCTATTATTTATGTACCATCATGTGACTGCCTAAGTCTTTTGTTGGTCCATTTGAAATCTTCATCAGCCTCTGGTACAAGCAGTGAGTTGCACATTTTAGTTTTATTCAACTCTTTCAACAGGAGTGCCTACAGGGAAGAAATAGTTTTCAATGTGGAAATTTCTATCAAAACATATTTGATTTATTTTAATTAAATTTGTGTACATGTACACTGTATATTTTTTGTGTTAGGTTTAGAAATTTTTTGAATCCAATAATTATGTTATATTCTCCATTAAATCGGTAATATAATATATATATATATATTAATATATATACAATGTATTCATCGATAGAGAGATGCTTTCTTGTTTAGATCTATTAAATAGCTACACCAAAGGATATGCAATTAAAATGATTAGATTTAGTTATGTTTGCAGGGTAAGTAAAATTATCGACAATATGAAAACTAGATAATTTCATAAATACATGTAATCTTGAAAATATGACAGAAAAAACATCTCCCTGACAATTAGGGTTTATTTTTTAAAAAACACACTAGAAAGATGACAATGGTTCTGAAATGACTCTCAAGCAGATTAAATGGTTTAAGAGTATTTTAAAGCTCAAACCAAAGGTTTGAATGGTTTAAATGTATTTTGAAAGTTTGAATCAAAGGTTTAATGGTAATGTAGCCTAATAATTAACATGAGAGAAAAAAAAAAGTGGAAAATATTTCTCAGGAGTAAATTTCAAAGAGAAACCGAAACTTGCCTGATTGACTTTCTTGCATACACTCTGGATGCTTTTAATAACAGTCGAGTAAAGTGACAGGTGAGCTGCATTAGACGGTGAGTCACTGTCGACTGGCTCTCTGGGGAGTCATACAGGATACAGTAATCAACCAACATGTACTTCAACTTTCTATTTCATGGCTCATTAAAAGAAAAAAATACCTGCTCAAAAAAATTCATGAAGACTTAAGGATATAAAAAATAACACGGCCATTTTCCAAAAAAAGAAACCTACTCAACTAATGGTGCTTCATTGTAAAAAAAAAAAAAAAAAACCATCTCTTTTACAGACAATGGTTGAGTTGTGTGAGTGCCAGACGTTTACAATAAATCTTGACACAGAGCAAGTTAATCAATGTGGGCATGCTCAAGTTAGATAGTAAAGATATAACAACAGATTATGGTGGTCTAATTGGAGAGGGGGGGGGGGGAGGAGAGAATGACAGATTGTAGAGCGATTGACTGTGGATCTGCTCTCGGGTTCAATCCTAGGAGAGAACCAAATAAGTTTTCCTGGACTGGGTGGAAGCTAGTAGAAAGTCAACCGTCTTTAAATGTGTACATGACAAGTTGAGGACGAAAAGGAGGCTGGGCATTGTGCAACCTTGTAAGGAGATGCCATAGCTAAAGAAACTTCATCTGCCGCCAATGGCCTAAAGGGCTAAGGTAACTTTACGTATGTAGCATAACAAAACAAGTATAACATTACATGAAATAATGTTTGTGCTCTACACTACAGCATAAGCTAAACAAGGATTCCAGGTTTAATTCGAATACTGGGTAATTTTTTAAAAGGTTGAATGTGGCTTACCTGGAATGAAAGAAAACTTCTGTTTTGTCCGTGTGGACCTGCAGGAGCAGCCAGTAGTCTGGCAGTTCTGGGTAGAAGCCACTAATGTCAGACATTGATGCTGACTCATCCAGCTCCATATCACTGACATCGCCATCAAAACCTGTGAAGTTGGCATTATCAAGACAAAGATGTCAATGAATACATGTATAAAAAAAAAGTAAACAGCTTAAGCACAAATATTAGGAAGTTTAGAAAAAGAACATAACTTCCCCCAGATATGTCAATGTCCAGGAGACTTACCAAAACATAACTTCCCCCAGGTATGTCAATGTCCAGGAGACTTACCAAAACATAACTTCCCCCAGGTATGTCAATGTCCAGGAGTCTTGCCAAAACATAACTTCCCCCAGATATGTCAATGTCCAGGAGACTTACCATCATCTGTGGTAGACTCTCTGGATGAAATCACTGATGGTGACTGCGGCATGGTGGAAGGGCGGCTGAGCATGCCGTTGTGGCCAGAAGGAGCTGAGCAGTGGCGACTCCTAGAATTGTTGGCCGCGATGCCAGGAGGCCGGCCCTGGAGGCCAGCAAAGCTGCTGGACTTCTTTAAGCTGAAAGTACAAAACGGCCAGCTAAGATAGGAAAGAGACTGCAGTGGGACCCATCACAGAGAAACTACAACATGGCACTGTCACGTCTTGCAATAATTATGTCACTAGTACAAAGTGACAATGTCATGTGCCTGGCTTTCTAATGAGGTATAAGTAAACTAAACATACAAGAAATACAACATCTTTGAAACTAGGCAAAGAAAAACATAATAATGAGGCCCATTTAAAAGGAATCAGTTTAAACAGCCCTAAAAAATCAATGGATTTTACTAGGACATAAATACATTTTCACATAAAACGCATAGTATGAAAATATGAAAAAATAACTAAACAACGCTTTCATTGACAGTTTAAGACCAGGTTTTTTGACAGTTTAGGGGCTTGGCAATAAATAAATGAAAATGTTGGTCATAATTCATATCTCTGCCAGTTAAATAAATGTCGGTCATAATTCATATCTCTGCCAGTTAAATAAATGAAAATGTCGGTCATAATTCATATCTCTGCCAGTTAAATAAATGAAAATGTCGGTCATAATTCATATCTCTGCCAGTTAAATAAATGAAAATGTTGGTCATAATTCATATCTCTGCCAGTTAAATAAATGAAAATGTTGGTCATAATTCATATCTCTGCCAGTTAAATAAATGAAAATGTTGGTCATAATTCATATCTCTGCCAGTTGAATAAATGAAAATGTTGGTCATAATTCATATCTCTGCCAGTTAAATAAATGAAAATGTTGGTCATAATTCATATCTCTGCCAGTTTAATAAATGAAAATGTTGGTCATAATTCATATCTCTGCCAGTTAAATAAATGAAAATGTCGGTCATAATTCATATCTCTGCCAGTTAAATAAATGAAAATGTTGGTCATAATTCATATCTCTGCCAGTTAAATAAATGAAAATGTTGGTCATAATTCATATCTCTGCCAGTTAAATAAATGAAAATGTCAGTCATAATTCATATCTCTGCCAGTTAAGGCAAATAAAAGGGACTTAATAACAAGATGATAGGCCTTAAAAAAATACCCTTCGCTTTTAACCTCTGGATTTCAAAGAGACAATAAAAGATGCAAATATTTGTTTATGAAATAGAATTAGTCACCTCTGTTCGGAATTGATATCTACATCAGTGATTCTGATATCATGAATGGCGGGGCCGCTGACACTTGCTTCAGCCAATGAAACGACTTCCTTGACGTCTGGGTTCTCAACATTCAAGGTCATCCTACTCCTGTGAATCACCTTGGCGTCAGAACAGCTTCTCGGTCGATGCTTGCTCTCAGCTGTGTCTGAGCTGACCGGTTCCTCTCCCATGTTGACCAGAGACTGAGAGCCTGCCGGTGCCACGCGCCATCAGCCGGATCAGGGAAGATGGAAGGGAGGCTGAAGCTACGCTCCTCCTTGGACATGGTCAGAGCTTCTGCTGCGGCTCTATGCTGGTCAGAAAGGGCCAAGTTCTGGAACCTGGTCAAATTTTTGTTGATGATCAGAAAATAGAAATCTCCTTCTTTGGTCAGCCTGTATCCTGGGAAACTCTGGCGCTCCAGTTCCTAAAGCAAGAGAATGAAAAAGACGGGCCAACGTTTGACTGACCAATTTTAAAAATGAAAATCACAACTACTGTAACGATCACATGACCAGAGGTTTTCAGGACACACTAAATAAAAAGAGCACATAGGCCAATCATCTACATGGTAAACTAAAGAGCTCTCACTTCTATGAATATGTTAAGAGACTGCTCAGCTCCAAACACAAACTGAAGATTGACAGTCTGGTACAAGGCAGTCCTGGAGTTGTACTGGGCTGCACTGCTGATGTACTTGGCGACAAACAGGAGGGTGTCGGCTGTGATAGGGTGCATGGATCTCAGAGATGAGATAACTTCTTCTTGCATCAAGTACTCAATCTGACACATGAATGGACGTGAAAGTATTTTAACACACCCATTTAAAGGTAGTATGACAAATGATTTGATTATAAGAAAAAAGAAGTTTCATTACATAAAATATGTAACTAGTTTGCAAAAACTAACAAATAAATTAAGAATTTTTTTTTAAAGAAAAAATTAAAGAAGAATTATGTTAATTTGTACAAATGTGTTGATAAATTTTAAGTCTGAATTCTAATGAAATGTTTTATTCAAGTGGGTTTAAGTTGAAATTAACTATAAAAAATTAATAAGTAAATAAAAATATAATGGAAATGTATTTTCTTGTATAGAACAAAAAATATTTCAGGGCAACATTTTACGACGTCACAAAAAAAACAAAAACTAAATCATTAACTTTCTTCCTTCGTGTAGTTAGCCTTCAACAATTACTTGACTTGGAGTCGGCTGCCACTGAAGGTTTAAAATTTTTTCTTATTTTTAGCGCATCTCTGCAGCTGGGTAAGTTGACCAGATTGTAAAATGTAATTAGAAGCTAACAAAGAAAAAATGCTTAAATTTTCATGGTCTTCAGCTAAATCATACACAGGTCGGCCAACTCGCAGCCATGGGAAACTGAACACTTAACATAGCATGGGAAATGTAACCAAGGCAAACCAAAATGCGTTATGCTATGTGGTTTATAAAATAAAATAAGCTAGGGGTTTGCAAGGACCTCCAGGTAGAGACTTTGTCAATGCCTTTAGTTTCCCTGAGAAGTATGGTTGGCTGCTCAATAAATAATTACAGTACTAAACATTGTCTACCTCATCTTTGACTGAGTACACTGCAGCATGCTGTGGTTTAGGAAGATGACTGACTGGGTCCCCCATCGGTTTCTGTGACCTGAAAAAAATAAAATGGAGAAAACAAATGAGAACCAAACGGAATTTTTCCAGGGTCCAGATGAAAGCTTTAAATGAGTACCTGACTTAAGCTGCGGAGGTAAAGGTGAGTGGGTGCAGAGGTTACAGAAACAGATGAATTCTACACTTCATCTGCCCCGATGGCCCTCAAGGTCTAAGGGAACTTATTGGCCATTTGGGGAACCAATGACCTACTCTACAAAGGCTCTTTCAGTTTGTCAGTAATCAAAAAAAAAAAAAAACTGTTCCTTTACCCAATAACAGCTGAAACTTTCTCCTCCGCATCATCTTTCCCCCCCCCTGCACTAGTCTGGCTCATGTTGGACAACAGCCTGCGGTATGACGGCTTCCTGGGTGAGGGCTGCTCAATGTCTGAGAGTAAAGTCAGGCAATTGATGTCAAACGTGACTTTAAAGTCAGAAAAATCAATGCTCTCAATAGGCTCAGCCAATCCTTTGGTGATCTGACCTATGTAAGAAAAATAAAAAAACATTTATATTCCACTTAAATATTGTCATTATCAAATGTATATATTTTTTGTACCTTTTGATTTATATAGCAGAATGGAATTAACTCTGCTTCAGTCCTTACATTTTTACAACTATTATCATAAAACTTCAATTTTCACATTGCTGGTAGAATAAGTTATGGGTATATACATTTTATTATACACATAGTAGAACAGCATCTTAACATAATACAGAATTAATGATGATACAAAAAAAATTGAACCGAAACGGTTAAATAATAGCATGGGGAAAAAATAAAAAAATTAAAATATACACCATTTTTCTAAAACAAAAAAACAATTATTGATGGGTGAGTAGACTGCAATTAGAATAAAAAATAGTGGGACTTTAAATTAATCGGAAACAATAAAGGTTATTTTCTAATTCCTAAACTAAATCTATTTGAGTTTCTAAAAATTTTTATCAAGTCCATTATTACTATGTATCAGAATCGGTTAATTTATAACATTCGGAAAGAGAAGTGAAATATTGGGAACTGATTCGGAATCAGTAAAAATATTCTTATCATCCCATCACTACTGGCTATACAATATACATGTATTGAGAAAATAAACTAAACACACACACACACACCAATATATAAAAAAAAAACAAATTTCATCAATTTAAAGAAAATTGTTCAATGTTGATAAACAGATATTCTTAATTAAAAAAAATAAAAAACTTCCAACTTTACCAAAACACTGGGGCACCACCTGGAGTGAGGTGTGCTGAAAGTCTGACTTCTGTTTGATGGTACAGGTGAAGTGGACAAACAGGGGCAGAGGGTCACGCTCAATGGAGATGTTGGAAACGTCGCAATCAAAGGACAAATTGTCAATGTTGGACTCCAGGGAGGAGCCCCCAGACATGTCCTCATTCCTGGGGATGATGATGTCATCCAGCTCCTGGGTTTCATCTGCAATGTCAGCAACGAGTTTCATTACATTATTCCCTGATAACCAAGTTCATTCAAAATCAGGAAAACCAATGAAACATGGATAGTATTTTCTGTAGTAATAAATTAAAAGAAATTATCATATTTTCTCACTTAAAAGACTCATGAATCAGACGCATCTTTATCTTTTGGGAACCAAAATTAAAACATAAATAATTATTAATTTTTTTTTAATAGACAGAGCTTGAATAGCTTGAATTTGACACACCAGTTATAGCTCAATTTTTTTGTAAGATAAATTGCACCTTGAAATTGGGGAATAACAGAAAATTAAATTTTAAAAAAAAAATGTATATTCAAGTAAATGATATACAAAATATAAAATTCGATTATTCTATGTAGGCTATTTAGTTCTCTCTAAAACTACTGTATATATCATGAAAAAATATCAACGAGACCTTCAACGATATCCAAATCTTCTTCCTTCTCCTCTGTTTCATCCTGTAAAGAAATGAAAAAGATAGATGCAACAATACCCATTAGTTTATTTGCTGTACTACAATTGGTGTTGCAAAATGAACTGCGAGAGATTAATTATGAATAAAAGTAAGTAAGCGACATAGCTTCATAAAAAATAAACTGCATAGTGAATGAGTCATAAAATACAGAAACATAAATTCAGAAACAATCTTAGCAGATTCTGGGAAACTCAATGAATGTTTCATTCTGTGTATGTAGAGGAAATTAAGTAAATAAGTAAAATCAATATTTTTAGAAGAGAAATCATTTCATAATGAAATTCCTAGAAACTCAGGTAACCTGAAATTTGCACAAATAGAAATACATAAAACAGTGTGGCTTAAAATTTAGATAGTAGTATTGTTTTCACTCTTATATTTTGAAACCACTTAATTGAAAAAAAAAAAAGGAAAGCTGAAAGACTGTACACACATTTGTACACTGCACACACGTCTGTACACAGTGCATACTTCTATACACTGTACATACTTCTATACACAGTACATACTTCTGTACACTGCACATATTTCTATACACATTACATACTTCTGTACACTGTATATAGTCTCTACACAGTACATACTTCTGTACACTGCACATATTTCTATACACATTACATACTTCTATACACATTACATACATACTTCTGATTCTATTTGGTCAGAGTTGGGATAATAGAAGTAAAATTCTGGCATGGATGGAACTGGACGCAGGCACTTCTCAATGGCCTCCTTGAATCTGGCCCTGATCATCTCTATCAGGTTGTGGTTTTCTTTAATCTGCAGGCACTGCTCAGGCACCAGGGATGCCCACTCTTCCTCTGTGATGTCGATGGATTGCTGGGGCAGCTGCAGGACTTCTGGGAGTTTTGGGGCTTCCTCTTCCCTAGAGAAACATTTACAAATGCCTTAAGAGCGCATCATCTTGTACCATTCTTTTAATGATCATAAAGGATAGTATCAGGGTGTAAACAAAATCATATCAAATTTTCTTAAAAAGTTCCCTTAGCCCTAAAGGGTCATCGGGGCAGATGAAGTGTATAATTCATCTGTTTCTATAACCTCGGCATATGAAGGGATTGTGTGGTTAGCACAACGCCCAGCCGCCTTTACTTCCCCAACTAATTAATCAGGTACCCATTTAAAGCTGGTGGACTTGTGGGACGACTTTGAAACACATTTCACCTGGAAAAATTCTCATGGATCTCACCAAGGATCGAACCCAGAACTCTCAGGTTGACAGTAGAGTATCTACACCACTCGGCCATCCGTCCCACAAAATTTTTTTAAAGGTAATCATAATAATTGCGTAAAACAAAGGAAAATCTTTTTTTATGTGGGAAAAGTTCATTTACAAGCATTTAGATGTATTTGTACGAAAGAATAATTTATTCCTTAAGAAACCAAAAAAATATTACAATATAAACTTATGAAACAAATATGTCAGGTTAAGTCAAACATTCTTTAGCCATTTAACATGCCTCTAAATGAGTCATCTCATGCAATAGCAAACTTTTCTAGTTAAGTATAGTCTATCAAATACTAATGCATCTTTTAACTGTGAATTCCAGTACAAGGACGTATGCATTTTCTAACTTCCCCAATTCATCTTGTATGTCTATGAATCATTTCAAATGACTAACTTGTGCAAGTCAAATTCCAAGAACCGGACAGCCTGCTGCTTGTGGTAAGATGTCACAGAGCCTGACCTAGGGCAGTGGTCAGCAGAGTACTTCTCTCTCGTCCTGGCTTTCTCTACCAACTGATGCAGGTGAGAGCAGGTGGCCTGGAGGTAAGAGGTCATATCAGTTTCCAGAGGATGGGACTCCTCACATATGTTGTTTATGGCAGCGTCCACATCTTGGCCATCAACAAAGTAATTATGCTGGAGGCTGCGGAAAACACCTGACAAGACAAAACATAAAGTAAAAGATACTTATTTAAAGTATTCTAAACATTTTTTCCCCCGCTAAGAAAGTATACAAAAAATACATTGTGAAAATAAGATATTTTGCCATTTACAAGACAAACATAAAGTAAAAGATATTTTTTAAAGCATTGGAAACATATTTCTTCCCAACTATGAAAAAATATTAAAAAAAATAAAATAAATTGTGAAAATAAGATATTTTGCCATTTTACAAGACAAACATAAAGTAAAAGACATGTATTTAAAGTATTCTAAGAATTATCCTTCCCTACCAAGAAATTATACAAAAAAATACATTGTGATAATGAGATATTTTATCATTTTTTTTTTGCAACTGTTATGAAAAAGACATATCTGGAGAGTTCTGTGGTTAGCAGAGACATTTCCAGCTGTTAGTTATCAAAGTAGATCTGAGATTACTCTCGCACACAGATACTCACCCAACACAAAAGAGTTGAAATAAATTTCAGTCACCAGCTTGCAATGTTCTTTGAAAGACTCGATTCTGAAAGAATTGCTGTCAGTCGACCTCCGGTCCAGGGAGCTCCTCCAGGAATCTTTGTCGTTAAACTCATCAGTGGTCTGGTCAAAGGCAAGAAACTGGCCCCTGGGGGAGCGTGGAGATTTACCATCCTCTGTAGGCTCTTGTCTAAAGGACAAGTCCTCAAAAATATCCTCAGGCAGGCTGAAGGTCCATCTGTTATAAAACATTTTTTGTTGTTAGTTTGAACCAAAAAAAATTTTCATTTGTCCAATGAAGGAAATGTTTTTAAGTTGTTTTTTTTAAAGACATTATTTTTTGTAAACCTTGAATTAGATTGTTTATTTTAATCATTGACTAGAAGTTTCACAAATACACCCCCCCACCCCAAACATCATTTCTTCCTTTACATGGCACCTTAGGGACATATTTCTCTGTTCCGCCGTCCTGTGATTTTGATAAAAGATGCTAAATTATGGCCAGACCATTTTTTAATGTTTGCAATCCAATTCTTTCTAGGGTGGCATCTCTTCCTCAAGTGTACCCGCGCTTCCTCAAGTGTACCCTGCATTATATTATTGCTCAGGCTAATGTGGCAGAAGACACACCCAAACCAGGTCAGCTAGAACTTTTTTTCACTGAAGCCCTAATATTGTATTTTTTTAACACCGTCCCTAATAAACTGAAACTATCCATATGTATTAATTTTACACTGCAAAGTCAACATTATGATTTTATCTAAATGCTTGATAAATAACTTCAACTATTACTTGTATCACATGAATATAAATTGCTGATTGGTGGCTCAATTTAAATTTAACTATGTATGACTGGGAATCCTAAATAAAAAAAATTAATTTAATTTATATTTTTCTGGCAGGGATCGGGAGAGTATTTTTCATTTTATAGAAAGGTCCAAAACGTTTCTCTCTGATCAGCGTCCAGAAAGTCTCACCTGTTAACCAAAGAGTTTGTTACATTCTTCAACTGACAGCTGTAAATGTAGACTGGAAGACGAAAGGCATCTGAACTGCCTCGGATGTTGCTGGCCACAGGATGGACCTAACCGTTCAATGACAAGAGATTGTACAGACTATAGAACAGTTCCATTACGCATATTGAAGAAAGTAGAGAAACAAAAGCATTTAAAATTTTATTATTTTAAATAATTCATGTTTACCTTCTCACTATGGGAGGCCCTTCCACTAGAACCTGTATCTGCAAGACCTGACAGCCTTTCAGGTGAACTATCTGTATGACCAGTGGTGTTGTTACCTGTTTTAAAAACAAAAGATCTCTCCAGTTAAATGCCAGCTTTTTTTTTTTGAGTCTATTATATTGAGCTTTAATGTAACTTGAATTCTCATTGGACTGAAATACCAGAATTCTCGTTGGACTGAAATACCAGAATTCTCGTTGGACTGAAATACCAGAATTCTCATTGGACTGAAATACCAGAATTCTCATTGGACTGAATTGCCAGAATTCTCACTGTGCTGAAATACCAGAATTCTCACTGTGCTGAAATACCAGAATTCTCACTGTGCTGAAATACCAGAATTCTCATTGGACTGAAATACCAGAATATATCTATATACAGACTTAAGGGATTATGTTTAAGGTCCTCAAGGTAAGCCCCAACTGGTCCATTATTCCTGTATCAAGACCAAGTGAATTCTCTATCTGTTTTGCACACAATGACATACTAATTGAAATATCAGACAAGTTCATATTTCCAGTGCGGGGCAGCGCCCACTGAAACAAAGAAAGACTGAGATGTTAATGTTCCATATGTCTGCAACTGCAGGGCAACGCATTAATAAGTGTTTACTGCCAGGATCGACAAACAACACGTAAATAAACTTTTTCTTTTTACTATAAAGTATTGTGCAATTATAGATATCCACAATGAATTAGAATGAAACTGAAAAATCGTTAAGTCTAAAAATTGTTTATCTTAATAAATCAGTTCTTGAAATCATATTCTTAGTCCTAATACCTAATACTTTAGCTGGTTTAACTGATTATATTTTAGTAAGTTCAGGAAATTTGATTCTGTGTTGTTTTGTTCATTAAGGCTTTTTGTTTTATCTTTATATTCATCAAAGAATAAGATAAAAAAATCACATATCTGTTTTTGTTTTTTATTATCAAAGAATATCACACAGACAGACAGTCTTATGTAAAAACAAACAAAAAAATGTATCTACAAATAGAGACAGAACACTGGACAGTTTACCTGAATTGGTTTGGCCAGGATGACCCGTGACTTTAACTTGCCGTCCCTCATCTGAGACCTGAGCCTATTGTGACGAGAAAAAAACAACAATATAACCTAGATGTATATATATTTTCTTAATACCCACAGATAACCACAATTACGTCGACACACTACCTTCGCCATTTGGATGCAAGCTGCATTTTGAGGTCCAGACAGACCTTTAAATATATATATATCTGATTCCACATATAACCTTCTAATGTCAATTTTATATTAGAGATAATTCATTTTTTTAAAATGAAATGTGTTTAGTCAAAATACAAAGAAATGAGATCAAGGGAAGAGCCTTAAAAAAGTAAACTAAATAGAATAAATTAAGAATCAGTCTCAGGCTACTTCAGAGTGTGACACCTCCACATCATCGAGTCATTTTCTGAAAGTCAGGTCCACTGAGACTTATTCATACAAATTGTGGTGTAATTTATGAGTTCCTAAGCATGCTAAGGTGCAGCAATATACATTTTATAATACTTAACAACATGATATTTACACTGAGAAATTCAAGAAAAAAGTTTCAGAATATGTTGTTTTTTGTAAAGTCCCTGTAGATCCTATAATCCACTACAAGTTTTTGCGGTGACTTCTTTCATCCCCAGTGTAGGTGGTTAACTGGTACTCTCTGACTCACAGCATGTAGACTGGATGCAGATCCATCTCACTCACAAAAAATGAACGGATGGTCGTGCGGTAAAGCACTTGATTATCAACCTCAGAGTTCCAGTTTCAACGTTCTAGAAAACCAAGGAAATTTTTTAAGATCAAGTTCCATTCATGTCTTCTGTGGTGCCCCATAGCCATTGCACTATCGGCTATGGTGGGGATGAATGGCTTGTAGGATTTAAGACATAAATATTCAATCCTCACAGGGACTCACAAACTTTACCTGCTGGTGGGGCAGACAGTCACTAGAGACTTCCTCCAGGCTAAAGACGGCTGCTGTTTCTGGGTTCAGGAGGAGAAGATCCTCAAAGCTTGCCGGGACAAATGTTATCAAGAGATGATCAGCAGTGATGTCCTTTTTGACATAGCACTTCCACATGGGGCCGCTGTCTGCCTCAACCTCAGGCTTGTCTTTGGAGGCTAGATAAAAATATTAGTAGCACATAATATGGTGAGTACTTGAAAGCCAAAAAAAATGGAATTTGATGATTATAACTACAAAATGTATTTTTGTAATATGCTTATCAATAAAAATAATGCATGAAAAAAATGAAATAATGTAAATGAAACATCTAAAAAAATTATAGTAACACATAAAATTTTAAAAACCTGAAAACAGTAAATAACATATTAAATTTATTTAAAAAAAACTTAGCTAATTTGCCAATATTATGGCAAATTAAGGCAACTGGTAAAGAATTTTATCCCTGAAAAAAAATAATCTGAGACAAAGGATATTTGTTAATTTTCTAATTATCAAGCTTAGTCTCCACCTTAACTTTTTTCTATTATTTTTACTTTTTAAGCCCTCAAATGTAAAAATAGAGACATGTTCATCCTTACATATGCCAGTGTTGATGTTTGTATAATGTCCAGGAACTCTGTGAGACTCTACAGTGGAGGCAGTGTGATACAGCTTCGTGTGCAGACCTTTAGATGACTTATCCAAGTCTTTTCTGTGACTGCCCTCGGTGCCAGGACCCAAAGACTTGCTGTAGCGCAGATCTGGATGTTTCTTGCCACCAGCCGAAGATGTATCTGTGGTGTCTGTTTCCTGAAACATTTCATATGAAAAATTGGCTCTCGGTAAAATTTTACAACACCCTCAGCATTACGTCACTAAAGAAAAAATTGTAGTGCCGTCATTCAATCCAAGAAATGAAAAAAAAAAAAAACTTAGCTTTTAAAGTACATTAAAAAAAAACTTAAATCAATTGATGATATTCCCCAGGGAACAAAGTAAATTGTACGGCACGTCTTGAGATTTACAGCTGAATATTATGTTGACAGCCAGCCCAAATTATGTATACTGACAACATAGCCGTAACTTGTCCAAAGAACAAAATAAAATGTGTAGTATCTCTTTAAGATTTATATCCGACCGTTATGTTGACAGCCAGCCCAAATTATGTATACTGACAACATAGCCATAACTTGTCCAAAGAACAAAATAAAATGTGCAGTATCTCTTTAAGATTTATGTCCGACTGTAATGATGACAACCATCCCAAATTATGTACATGTATATGCATTCAAGATTTTCACCCACGTTTAATGAGTTTTAGGGTTAATAAAACAAACATAAATCAACTCCAGAGATATAATCTGTTCTGTTAAACTTTAAGAGGTGGTGGATGTTTGAGTGGTGACTGTTGATCTCGGGGATCCCCAGTTGGAACTATGGTGAGAGCCAAAGGATTGTTCAGGTCTTGATTTAAGTTCCCTCCTTGGTCATTGCACTATCTACTATGGTAAGGATGAAACAATGCACTACGAAACCGCTCCAATTAACGGTTCATAGGATTTAAGGGATTTAAAAATCTCATCCTTTTAGGTCCTTAACAGATTAAAGCTAAAAAAAGTCAATAGTTACTGAGAAAACTCCGGGCTCATAAGGAAATGTTCTTCCATCAGCATTAACTCCTTTGGGTCTGTATGTGAAAGGAATCGGATTAACCTTTGCATCTCTGGTCCTTTGATAAATGTGACCTATGACCCTGCAAAGCAAGAAGAAAAAAAAAAAGTTGTTTGTTTTGCTTTCAAATGACAGCCGTAATAGACATATGAAGAACGTATTGAGTGATAGTACAGTTCCATTGAACAAGTAATACTTATTATGCGATAGTACAGTTCAACTGAACAAATAATACTCTTGATTGAAAACTCTGAAATCAATCAAAGTCTCTTAGTTAATATTTGCTGACAATTTGCAAAACCGTTTCAGGGACTGCACGCAACCGTTTCAGGGACCGCACGCAGCCGTTACAGCGACTGCCACGTAGCCGTTACAGGGACTGCCATGTAGCCTTTACAGGCACTGCACACAGCCATTACAGGGACTGCACGCAGCCATATCAGGGACTGCACGCAGCCGTATCAAGGACTGCACGCAGCCGTTTCAGGGACTGCACACAGCCAAGAAATTCAGTTTAAATAGTTTTGCGTGACTCAAGCTCTGTTAATTTTTTTTTTTTTTAAAATCCTAGAAATTATTTATGTATAAAGTTTCATTTTCAATTCGACCATTTTAATAATTAACTTTTACTAAAAAAAAAAACAAACAAACAAATTTAAGGGTGCATTACTTTTCACCCACCTGTTGCAGTCATCATTAGAAATAATGATCTCCTTGTTGTGAGCATCTTTCAGCTTGTCATAGAACAGGCCCAGGAGGATCTCATTGGGTTTCTTGGGATCATCTGGGGGACCTTCAGACTTGGTGCTGGCTATATACCAAAATAATTTGAAAGTTCACCACATTATTACACATTTACAAACAGTAAATAAAACAAAAACATATCTCTGCCTGCCCTTTTTTACACCTTTACCCCATGTAGCACTTTACAAAAAAAAATCTTTATTCATGTATTATATAATTTTGATATGAAAGAATTATGAAAGTAAGCCAGTCATACAAGAGTGTTATTCTCCAAGTTCTCTTTTAAGTTCTCACAACCAATAGTTGATTGTGTAGTGCTATTGACAAGCATCAGCCATAATGGTGAGAAAATACATCAACTGAAATGTTGGAATTTTCCCTGTTATCTGATTCAGAGAATTTTATCTTATATTTCCGATTCCCAAGTGGATCTTTGAATAAGATTAGATATATTGAAAATGAAATTGAAAGTTTGGAGAAATGTCAGAAATTCTATAAAAATCAATACAAATTCTGTTATCATCTCATCAAAAATTAGCCATCTAAATTTGTTCACAGGCTTACATTACAGTTTAATTTTCTATTTATTTGTATGACTCTCAATCTAATCTTTAATTTATGTTCACCTTCTCCAATAACAAAAGTTGAGAACAAGAGCTCAGCCTGTTGACTTCTGGGAAGTACAGACAGAAGGTCAAAGGGAAATGGAATAAAATTAAGTGTTGGCTCAGAGCGAAAACTTTCCTCTCTTTTGCTGTTGAATGGACGTCCTGGTGTTGATGGTGGACTGTTACCGACAGGGATAGAAAACAGCAGATGATGATTATTTTAACAGTAACATATAAAGAGTCATTAGTCTATTTACAGTATACATACATGCATATATATATATATATATATATATATATATATATATATATATATATCACATTTATGGAAACAAAGTTTTATATACATATGTAAATATTTATATGGATGCAAGAAAATATGTATGTGTAAACAAACTAATATGTGTTTAGGGATATGATAAATAGACATAATTTTTTTTTAACATAAGAAGGCCACATACTTATGGATGAAAATAAACAAACATTTAGGTCTATGAATACACACACAACTGGTATTCTTTGGAATACACAAAAATACACACATTGCAGACATACACAAATAAAATTATGAATAAATGAACAAACATAGAAATGAACATAAATATATACATATATACTTAAGCATTATATAATTATATATATATATATATCTTTTAGTGATACAAAACATGCAAAGTAAAGTCTCCCTTATAAAACCTATATAGAGCATTGGGTTCAGATGCAGCAGAGTTCATCTATTTCTGTAGCCCCCGCTTCTCTGTGAAGTTATGCCGCTAGCAAAATGCCCAGCCACCTTTACTTTCCCCAACTAATGTCAGTCACCCATTTGTAAGCTGTGTGGACTTAGGGGGCCATGGATAGGACCTGTGAAAAGTCACGGCACTCTCCGGGGGGGGGGGGGGTTCAATCTGAGAACTTTAGCTCAGCAGTCTGGTGCTCTACCACACTGCCACCACGTCCCTTACCGCAAAACAAAAACAGGTGCAGGGGAAAAAATGTTTTGCATCTCCTTTAATTCTTCTTTACAATATTACTCATTTCTAACCTGGACTGCCTGGAAGCAAGGAGGTCTGGGCTGGGCAGGGCACTGTTGTCACACAAAAAGGCCAAATGTTCAAAGGTGGTCAAACTGGACACGCATTCATAGTCATAGGGATAAAACTGTGGACAAATTAAAGATATTTACCATAGTACCAATTTTTGTTTCAATAATAATAATAATTTTTAAGTAAGTACATGAAACAAAAAACTAAAGTTAAACTGATTCAGTGGACAGTATTGTATCAATAAAATCACCGGGTCGTGAAATGATTTGGTTACATAGAGTATCTTTCTTCATTGTATTCATTTTTTTTTTGTACTGATTGCCACAGAATTTAATGTTTCCTTCTAACTGTAGGTCTATTGCCATAGAATGTAATATTTCTTTCTAACTGTAGATCTATTGCCACAGAATTTAATGTTTCATTCTAACTGTAGGTCTATTGCCATAGAATGCAATGTTTCCTTCTAACTGTAGGTCTATTGCCATAGAATGCAATGTTTCTTTCCTTCTAACTGTAGGTCTATTGCCATATAATGCAATGTTTCTTTCCTTCAGACTGTAGGAGTGTAGGTCTATTGTCAGAAATTGCCACATAATTTAATGTTTCCTTCAGGCTTTAGGTCTATAACTAAAGGGATCAATTAAAAAAATTATTTTTATTTTATTTTTTAAAAGACAAATAAATGGAGATTTATTATTATAAACTGATAGTCCTTTTTGATAAAGTATGGCAAAAAGCTGCCAACTGTTTTCTTGAAGAATTATCCAGAAAATATATGAAATAATATCTAGATTATAGTGAATATATAGCCAGTAAAAAAAAACATTTATATTTCTAAACGACAAAACAGAATTATCCAGATCTATTATTCTTTAGTATTTTACTGCATCTAATATTCTCCAAAAATATCCAGAGTAGCAGCTCTGGTGTATGGGTTTTGGTGAATACAGTGAATAACTATGACATACTCCAGACACAGAAGGCTTGTTTTTTGGAGTGACACAGTATTAGCACATCGCACTTATTATTAAAACGTGAAAAGGGTCGGGGCCCCCCTCTGCGGTGGCCCTGCATAGCAAGTCGTCCCTACAGTTTACCCGAGAGACATCCCAGCAGACAGAACACAAGGCAAAGAAGCTGATTTTCAACTAAGTACATATAGTTTTCATAAAGAACATGAAGGTATTATGTTTATAGAAGCTGACTCTTTAACTAATAGCATGTATACATCTAGTTTACATAAAGAGCATGAAGGTATTATGTTTATAGAAGCTGACTCTTTAACTAATAGCATGTATACATCTAGTTTACATAAAGAGCGTGAAGGTATTATGTTTATAGAAGCTGACTATTTAACTAATAGCATGTACACATCTAGTTTACATAAAGAGCATGAAGGTATTATGTTTATAGAAGCTGACTCTTTAGCTAATAGCATGTATGCATCTAGTTTACATAAAGAGCATGAAGGTATTATGCGTATGTTCCTTCGACGTGACAGTTTCACCTTTTATCTTATTAAAGGTGATGCTGCTACTGTCACACGTTTCCGTTCATGTGAAACTGTCAACATACGACTTTGTTGTTGTCTTATTTCGCAATACTGCCGTTTGTAATACAAAGTGTTCATTTTGGTCTTCGTGTGCCACCAGCAGTGGGTTGTTTAGTTATACAGTTCAACACTTTGTCAATTAACAGCTTAATTAAAAAAAATATAGCAGCATCACAGTTTTAAAAATGTAAGGGGTGTGTGTGTGTGTGTGTGCACTATTCTGGTCACATGATCTCCACTTGAACCACTTGAAACTGTACAACAGATATGACCCATGCGAATAAAGACACTTATGGCTATCTAATTGGGTCATTCAACTAGCAGGTTGTTTCAAGTTGAAGGTTGTTTACTTATCAGCAGCTTCTAATTTTGATAACAGGGGGTGTTGATAACAGGGAGGCTGACTCCCGGCCCCCTTTTCTGTCGACGTCCCGTGAACCAATCATACACCCTTGTCCACCTTGAGAGAGAAAAACCGACAACCTTTGGACTGTTGAGATGGGTCAGAAGTCGTCGAATTACGCTATCAAATAACGTGCAAGGCCTGCAGCAAGGGCTGGTGTGTAAAAAAAACATACAAGCCCCGCAGCAAGGGCTGGTGTGTAATAATAACATACAAGCCCCGCAGCAAGGGCTGGTGTGTAATAATAACATACAAGGCCCGCAGCAAGGGCTGGTGTGTAACAAAAACATACAAGGCCCGCAGCAAGGGCAGTTGTGTAACAATAACATACAAGGCCCGCACCAAGGGCTGGTGTGTAATAATAACATACAAGGCCCGCACCAAGGGCTGGTGTGTAATAATAACCTACAAGGCCCGCACTAAAGGCTGGTGTGTAATAATAACATACAAGGCCCGCAGCAAGGGCTGGTGTGTAATAATAACATACAAGGCCCGCAGCAAGGGCTGGTGTATATTAATAACCTACAAGGCCCGCACTAAAGGCTGGTGTGTAATAATAACCTACAAGGCCCGCACTAAAGGCTGGTGTGTAATAATAACATACAAGGCCCGCACCAAGGGCTGGTGTGTAACAATAACATACAAGCCCCGAAGCAAGGGCTGGTGTGTAATAATAACCTACAAGGCCCGCACTAATGGCTGGTGTGTAATAATAACATACAAGGCCCGCACCAAGGGCTGGTGTGTAACAATAACATACAAGCCCCGCAGCAAGGGCTGGTGTGTAATAATAACATACAAGCCCCGCAGCAAGGGCTGGTGTGTAATAATAACATACAAGACCCGCACCAAGGGCTGGTGTGTAATAATAACATACAAGCCCCGCAGCAAGGGCTGGTGTGTAATAATAACATACAAGCCCCGCAGCAAGGGCTGGTGTGTAATAATAACATACAAGACCCGCACCAAGGGTTGGTGTGTAACAATAACATACAAGCCCGCAGCAAGGGCTGGTGTGTAATAATAACCTACAAGGCCCGCACTAAAGGCTGGTGTGTAATAATAACATACAAGGCCCGCACCAAGGGCTGGTGTGTAACAATAACATACAAGCCCCGCAGCAAGGGCTGGTGTGTAATAATAACATACAAGCCCCGCAGCAAGGGCTGGTGTGTAATAATAACATACAAGGCCCGCACTAATGGCTGGTGTGTAATAATAACATACAAGGCCCGCACCAAGGGCTGGTGTGTAACAATAACATACAAGCCCCGCAGCAAGGGCTGGTGTGTAATAATAACATACAAGCCCTGCAGCAAGGGCTGGTGTGTAATAATAACATACAAGACCCGCACCAAGGGCTGGTGTGTAATAATAACATACAAGCCCCGCAGCAAGGGCTGGTGTGTAATAATAACATACAAGCCCCGCAGCAAGGGCTGGTGTGTAATAATAACATACAAGACCCGCACCAAGGGTTGGTGTGTAACAATAACATACAAGCCCGCAGCAAGGGCTGGTGTGTAATAATAACATACAAGCCCCGCAGCAAGGGCTAGTGTGTAATAATAACATACAAGACCCGCAGAAAGGGCTGGTGTGTAGCCAAGGAGGTTGAATTGTATTCAACCTCCTTGTGTGTAGCAATAACGTACAAGCCCCGCAGCAAAGGCTGGTGTGTAACAAAGAGACAAAAAAACAAGAACGCCTCAAAGATGGGACACCGAAGAAAGCGTGCTGATAATAGGGTCCATTGACCGGGGGGGGGGCACAGCATAAGTTATGTCCCGGGGCAAACTGACATACATTTCACAGGGTTGGGTGGTCCACCACCCGGAAATACGTTGCACGATTAAACAATAGGTGAACTTAAGTCGCTGAGCCTTTTCGCCATGGCCTCACCTGATATAAGTGAGAGTTTACTAATTCCAGGGCCGCAGACAAAATTCCGGAGCCCCTCAGGCACTTTGACGAAACGACAACCTTCCCTCCCGACTCTAAAAGGACAATAAATATGAAAACCGCCGGGACCCCCTAATGGCTGAAAAGTGTTCTGGTTGCCCTACCAATCAAAAGTGAAGGGGGCCCAAACGTCTTGAGGCCAATTCTGAGATGGGCCTCGATCCCTGTAGATGTGACCCCGGGACCTTTAAATATGTCAGTCTACCACAAGTGCACTCAAGTTCAAAGAACTCTTCAGGGGCAACATTTGACCCATGGATTAATTCTACCACAGGCATCAATTTCGACCCCCCCCCCTCCTCCTCCCGGGCCCAACAAACTAGAGAAGTGTGGAAAAGGGGGGGGGTCGGGGCCAAGCGGAGGGGGGAATGCCGGTAGATAAATAAGCTGTGTTTTGTTCAGTTCATTTTGTTTAAAAGCTAGTTTAGTCACGCGGACGTAACGCACGAAAAGTTTGCTGACACCCTCCTCCCCCCGTCCCCACCCCCTTCCCCAGCCCTTCCGAGATGGTTCGAGAATCGCTGACACTTAAAAAGGATCAAGCGTGGTACAACGATAACACACGGACAAGATTAAACAGGAAAAAAACCTTATGAGAGCGACAAAAGTTCTCAAAATAAAAACTGTTTAAGTCATCGTCCATAATGCACGCCCCGCCGCCCCCTCCCCCATCCCTCCGTACCCCACCCCACCAGCCTGGCTGCTTTCATCTCATCAAGTATCCAACACACAAAAAAAAAAACGGGATGACATTGGTAACGGACATTACATTCTGACAGTTTTATGTGTGAGCCTCCATTTTTTTACTCTGGTGCAGCCAGCCAAGACCTTGACCCCGCTCACCCCCACGACCCTAATCCACGTCGTAGAATTGCGTAACCGTCGTCCCCCTCTCTATCTCACGTGTCACTTCAACTGGGCGGTACAAACGTGGCAGGAAATGATACGCAGTAACGGGCCATTTCTGAGACACAATGTCCTCCCCTCCCCCCTCCATTTCAAGGTTTCGTCCAGTGGTACAGAGGTGTATAATGTAACAGTATAAACACATCGCGACCTTTCATATGTAGCTCTTCAATCAGAAGAAAATGAAATCTTCAATCGGAAAAAAAAGAAAATACCCGGGAAAAAAATGATCTAGACTTGCATTAGCCCAGTGGTCGGCAAAGTGCGGCTCCGGAGCCGCATGTAGCTTTTTGGCTCCTTAAGTGCGGCTCTGGCATTTAGTTTTATTCAGTGTAATAAAATTTAGTGTAATAAAAGTTTACTAAACAAGCAGAGTTGGCTCCCAATTTTTTTTAAAATTGTTGTAATGTTCATATTTGGCTCTTTGTCTAATAAGTTTGCCGACCACTGCATTAACCTATTAAAAATAATACGCGAAGTACATCTAACCAAGGGACGGCAATTACACGGACACGCGTGCCAGATTTGTCTATGGTAAGCAGCAAAAAAAAAAGAATGTCTACAAATATAACTGAAGATATAAACACAATGTTTCAAAACAAACCAGATTTGTCTACGGTAAGCAGTAAAAAAGAATGTCTACAAATATAAATGATGATATAAATAAACACAATGTTTCAAAACAAAAGGTACTGGCAAGCAATAAAATCTTTTCAATGATTTGGACACTTGGATAAAATGGTATTACAACATTCCCCATCCCTGATCTAACAAAATCATCAAGCGTGGTTAGGACCCAAGTCGGAATTCATTTAGTCGTCGTCTCTAAGGGTTAACCTAATAAAAACGTGCAACCCCTTCCTTTCTATGTTCATATGTTTTGTACAGCAACCCCTTCCTTTCTATGTTCATATGTTTTGTACGTCAACTCCTTACTTTCTATGTTCATATGTTTTGTACGACAACCCCTTCCTTTCTATGTTCATATGTTTTGTACGGCAACTCCTTACTATGTTCATATGTTTTGTACAACAACCCCTTCCTTTCTATGTTCATATGTTTTGTACGACAACCCCTTCCTTTGTATGTTCATATGTTTTGTACGTCAACTCCTTACTTTCTATGTTCATATGTTTTGTACGTCAACCCCTTCCTTTTTATGTTCATATGTTTTGTACGTCAACTCCTTACTTTCTATGTTCATATGTTTTGTAAGTTATTTAAACGTATATTTTCCATGAACAAAATAAGCAGCGCATTAGGGATGTCTCCAACGACAGTACGTTCATTCATTATGTATTGCGCACTGACAGTACGTTCATTCATTATGTATTGCGCACTGACAGTACGTTCATTCATTATGCATTGCGCACTGACAGTACGTTCATTCATTATGTATTGCGCACTGACAGTACGTTCATTCATTATGTATTGCGCACTGACAGTACGTTCATTCATTATGTATTGCGCACTGACAGTACGTTCATTCATTATGTATTGCGCACTGACAGTACGTTCATTCATTATGTATTGCGCACAAAGTATTTTTTTTTTATTTATTAAAAATCTCAAGCATGGTCTTATGTCGAAATAAATTGTTTTAAAAAATTATCAGCTTCTGTGTGTCATCTTATAGCGAATGTATTATTCCTTATGGTCGGGCGGTGTGGGGGGGGGGGATACAATTTACAAAACCAGCGGTCAGCAACACGGACCACAAATTTCAGAAGTTTTATAAATGTGACTATTAATGTGTGTGTGTGTGTGTGTGTGTGTTAATGCGATAAGTAAGTGAAAGTCATCTACGGGGACAAGTCATCTACGGGGACAAGTCATCTACAGGGACAAGTCATCTACGGGGACAAGTCATCTTACTAATGCATTGAGTGTGCCGGGGGGGGCGGTATTTTTTCATATGTACACACGTACTTAGAACAGAATATGTCAATGTATTTATTTCAATAATAATTTATACTTAAAGTTTATTGGACAAAATAAAAAGATGAATTAATGGAATAAAAAAATGTCCATTTTTCCTAAGGACCGGCAAAATTTTCTCGCGTGGTCATTGGTGGCCCGCGTACCACACACGTTGCCAACCGTTCGTTCTCATAAACTGTCTCAAGCTAACGTGTTCAACAGAACCGGTGTCATAAAGTTGGATGGTTTTCCTACTCTGCTCTCTTACTGTTCTCAGTCATACCACTGATCAAACCAAGTGTGTGTATCTGTGCGTGTATCTCTCTGTGTGTGTGTATGTGCGACACGCTTTATTTGTGTATCTCCAGTGTGAATTATCTCAACAACCGGTGATAATAACCAACAAGTTGTTATCAAAAACTGTAATGAACCAATAAGATGAATGCTCTGCTATCAGCCCCCCCCACCCCCTTTCCAGACGACGCCACCACCACCACCAATAATAATCCCCCTTCTTCAAAGTAAAGCAATGTTCTGTCAGCCCAAAATTTGAATATACAGTGGATTCCGCTTAATTGGGACACCGCTTAATTGGGACAGCCGCTTATTTGGGACAAATCTCAAAGAAGCCAATAGTAAATTTGTATGTTTAATTGGGACAACCGCTTAATTGGGACAAAAAGCCTCGGTCCCGATGTGTCCCAATTAAGCGGAATCGACTGTATATATATGTGTGTGTGTTGTGTGTATGTGTGATTGTGTGTAAAAGAAACCTGTTTAAAAAGATGGACAGATACACTGCGCGTGGTGTCTTCAGTAGGCGTGACTAGCGGTCAGTGGCGCCATGGGAGGGGGGGCACTCTAAAAAAAAAACGCCGCCAACTTTCATGTGCCAAAGAAAAAAAAAAACTTAAAGCTGTGTGAACCACCCCTCTATTCCCCCTCCCTTGCTGGTGGCGAAGTATGTGCCAGTCGGGGCGGACTGCCCTTTACCTAGAAACGCCACTGGGTGCCTTCCTTTTTATTTTTTTTTATCTTATAAGATAAAATGTTTGACACAGAGCTTACTCAGAATGTGGTTGAACGCGTCTTCTGTCAGAGCAACTTTGTGTTGACTCACCTTTTCAACGTGGAGACACACATCTACAGTCAGGTGTAATGGTTACCATTAAGTGCCACACAGAATCAAGCCAACATTCAACAAAATAAAATGAAATAAAATGAAAAAAAAACACAAAACAAAACAGTCTAGGTTTTTTTTTTAAGTTTATGTTCACACATGTTAATTAATCATTTTTTTTTTTTGTTGTGTAACGTACCAGAATAAATGTACGGCTACATGTATGCCAGGATGGACAAAGATGGACATCACCAGCAGCCACAACGCGACACCGTCAGTGCGACCAAGTGGCAGCGTTGGGGTGAATTTACACAGAGAGTTCATTTAAACGGTATCGCGCAGTATGACTGATTCAATGCGCACACACACACACACTTAATGAACAACAAATGGTGTTGAGGGTTGGGCTGCGGCGTCAACATCCTGCGAGTTGACGGCGTCTTTCCATTCTGCTGTCCTTCGCAAAGACACATTTCATCAGCTCCAACGTAGAGAGAAAAAACAACAACAACATATCAGCCATGCCGTTAAAGTAAAAGTACTGTGTATTATCTTCAGTCCAAGTGAGAAGGCCGACATTAAATAGCAGCAGCATTGCATTGTCCGTAATATGATGGAATCAGTATGTAATACATAGTCACAGTTGTACAAATCTTGAATACCACAACAGGTCATACCTCCTTTTGGTCCATGACTCATTGAAAAAATATATATACTACCAAAGTTTTTAAAAAAAGGAGTCATTTTGAAGGAAGACTCGCCAGTGTTGCCGGGCAGGTCACATGTAAGTGTGCAGGTGCCGGTCCGGTCAGATGTAAAGCGGACAGGTTACGTGTAAGTGGGCAGATGCCGGACAGACACATCGGATAACTCGGTGTCGAAGAGGGTCTTGTGCGATTCACGTGGCGCAGGTCTGCACATAGGATAACTTGGCCACACTTGGCGTCGAAGAGGGTCTTGTGCGATTCACGTGGCCAGCTTAACCTATCGCCTAGTGAGAGATACGCTTCGCAGAGGCGGCATTACCTGTGCGCGGGGCCCAGGTAGAGTGAAGTTTGCGGGGGCCTAGGGGAGAGTGCCGTTTGCGGGGGCCTAGGGGAGAGTGCCGTTTGCGGGGCCTAGGGGAGAGTGCCGTTTGCGGGGGGCCTAGGGGAGAGTGCCGTTTGCGGGGGGCCTAGGGGAGAGTGCCGTTTGCGGGGCCTAGGGGAGAGTGCCGTTTGCGGGGGCCTAGGGGAGAGTGCCGTTTGCGGGGGCCTAGGGGAGAGTGCCGTTAGCGGGGCCTAGGGGAGAGTGTCGTTTGCGGGGCCATGGGGAGAGTGGTCGTTTGCGGGGCCTAGGGGAGAGTGTCAACTACAAGGCTCAGAGCCATGAGTGTAGGCTGCACATCAATGGTGGAAATGTGCGGCTCTTAAGTGTAAAAAGTTTAAAGTGTCACTCGTGGGTGTAACAGTGTGTTGCTAGTTTAATTACACAACACGCAAATGAACATCTAAAATGTTTAAGTGCTTAATTAAGCATCCATTGACACACTCTAAACTAATCTTAATAGTGTGGGCCACCCGTCAGTAGCGGGAGTGGGGGGGATCTGAGGGGGGGGGGTCGCCCCAGTGGATTCCCACCCCCACCCCAAAAAAAAAAGCCGTTAATTACAGATCATCTCGTATTGCTATCTCGAACGATGTCTGTCTGCTACAGCCACTGTTATGGCTGTCCCAATACCAGTTGCGGGTACATTTAAACGCCTACTTAAACCAGTCGAGGGTACATTAAAAGGCCTACTCATAGAATTAACGCCAGTCGCGGGTACATTAAAAGGCCTACTCACAGAATTAACGCCAGTCGCGGGTACATTATAAGGACTACTCGCCTGAAATCGACTTTTTATTTAAAGAAAATACAAACACTAATTTTATGACTGGCCATTTAAATAAGTATAAAAATAATAGTCACCAAGCTTTCACTTTGGATGGATTGCAGGTAAACATTTGTTTACACACAACAATGGACAATTTATAAGAGGGGTGGATAATAATAACAATAATAAGCTAGTATTAGTCTGGCAGAAATGTTGAAGAAAGGGAATCACACAGCCTAGCAAGTTCTGTACAACATAAAACTACGCTGTCAAAAACAATTTCCTTGACATCGACTCACGCCAGTATTCATGCGCCTAAGTGATATGTAAGTGATTCTGTCCCCAGACCATTTGTTAATGGAATAAAATGAAACGCGTTTCCGGACCTCCCGCGCCGTCTAGGAGATGTTTGGTCACCATTGGACGAAACCAATTTTTTGAAGACGATTCCCCCCAAATCGAATACTGCTGCCAAACCGTGTAAGAGAATCACGCTACTTCATGTCAAAGGCTCATTTTTTAAAATATATATATTTCTCGAGTAGAGATGCACAATCAGACAAGTTGAAAGGCAGCAGTCATAATTTAATATCTTGCGGCTAAAAAAAAAATGTTGAATGAATCACATGCGAAAATGAATTTCAAGTGTGCTTAACGAGACAGAAAAAAAAACAAACAACAAAACAATAAAATGACTAGCTTGGCAAGAGCTGATCAATGCAAATGTGTACCATATTCATTCAACAACATATCAATGGTAAAAAAATATCAAATAAGTTGTACAGACGTATGGTAATAATTATAATGCGACTAATATATAAAAAAGCAATAACACGGCATACAAAAAAAAACACAACTACAGAATCAATATAAAAAAAAGAAAATAATTCAACAAACAAAATAATAAAAAAATAAAAAGACTAAATATATATAAAAAAACAACATAAAATGACTGACTAATGCCCAGAAAAATGAATATACACAATTACACATGACTAATATTTCATAAAGACAATAAATGGCGAATATTTTTAATACAGAAAAATTAATTTACAATGACTATTTAGATGACATGGTTAATCAATAAAAAAAAAACTTCAATGTGTTCGATTGCACAGGTTTATGGCGGAATGGTCAAGTGCTCCTGGGGTGTGTGTCCATCAGGAATGGTCAGTGCAGTACCCAGGCGTGATCTGCAGTTGGAGGAGTTGAATCTCACCAGATTTCTACCAGCACGATGAGATAAAACTCTCTCCACTCCATAACACGCCTGACATCTTTCAGCACGCGCGCTGCGCTGTGGCGTGTGAGTGATGAGGTGCGCTCACGTCACGTGTCGCCGAGCACGGGGTGACGCGGAGCGGGCACACTCACACACATACACACACACACACACGCACGTCATGGCTGATCCGCTTTACGAACTCCCCCCACACAAACACTTCATGAACATTTTATTTTGAATTTTTTTTTTCCCATAAAAAAAATAATCAAGAGAGATGATGTCTAAGCTCCGGCTCTCGTGAGATCACGTGATTAAGTATCACTCCCCCTCCACTTTCAAAAAAAAAAGTAAAACCCGTTGGAAATTACACCACAATATGACACACTCGCATAGGAAAACATCACCTTCAGAAAAAACTAAAAGTTCCAGCCTTCTTGCACTTGGACAACGCCATATTGAGTCACTCGTGAAAAGTTAGAAAGGAATCAACCAATGCTAGACAAAAAAAAAAGATGAATGGGCGGTACAAAAAAATTGTCGTGTTGGTATGACAGCAGCCCCCATCTCCCCCCCAAAAGCGTGCATACAGTCTGCCGTGAGTGAAATACGCATCGACCACTCACCAAAACGCCAGGTGAGTTCAAAAGCAACCGTCCGCTGGACTAAGCAAAAAAAAAAGAAAACAAGCTGAACATGATGGCAACGTGACTGGTTTTCCCCATGTAAGGAATCACTTCGAACTAAAATGGCTGCTACGATTATGTTTTAAAAAAAATAAAAAAAATGAAGAAGCCCGACAGATAACGATAACAGAAGACCAACTAAAAGATCTGGAGAGAGAGAGAAAAAAAAATAGATAATTGAAAGAAATAAACAAAAAAAAGAAAGATAAATGTTGAGAGAAGAAGGGGGAAAAAAAGGCAAACTTTCACACACACACACACACACACACACACACACACACAGTGGCACAGAGAGAGAGAGAGAGAGAGAGAGACAGAGAGACCCATTGCGAGAGATACGCAGACAAGGACAGAAAAAGTACTTCAATTCAAAAAACTGCATAGATCCCACATAGCCAAGTCCCCGGGCAGCGTTATCTTGGAGAAACCATTCGAGTGGCTTGGGCGTTTGGGAAGATCTTCCCACCAGAAAAACTGAAGGCAAAGCGAACCACCACCCCCCCCCCCCCGGGGGGGCTTTTAATACCAGGGGCGGAGAAATAAGAAAATGCCCGAGAAGCGGGTTAGGAAAAGTGGAAACGGGGTGAAGGGGGGGGGTCGGGGGCGGCTTACATTGAAAAAACTTGTAGGAAAACATTGTTTTATTCTTCAGTCCAAACAGAGAAAATAATCCACATATACACCACGGCTATTTTGAAAATCAAACAAACAAACAAACAAACGATTACTAAACGGTATAGTCACTTAAAGTAAAATATCAGTTAAATTCGGTAAAGTAAAAAGACTGGCTTAAGGTACCATAGTGTCAAAGAACTGTTGGAAACAGGCACACTGAAGGACATGCACAGACAGACGGATAGACATACATAACATACACGCACAGACAGTCAGATAAGACATTCATGACATTCATACACATGCAGGCAGACATGCGGACGGACCGACGGACAGACAGAAAAAGATAAGCTGACTTATAGAAGATCGATTCCCCCCCTCCCCCATCAAAAAAAGCCTATTAGATCAAATCAATGACGTGTATGCCCCTGCATGTACCTAGAACAACGTGTTATCAACAGTACGCTCAGAGTTTTAGAATATTTTAAGATAAAACCACATATATCCAACGAACACACATATTTAAACCACATACACATGTAATCTCCGAAACGGATACGCTCCCTACCCCCACCCCCAACACACACACACAGACAGACAGACACAGACAGACAGACACACTATAGTTTCCACTCATTGAGATTAAGTTTAAAGTGGCCGCGCTTGATAAAAAGTTTTGAAGAGAAGGCAAAAAAAAAAAAAACCCCGTCACAGTTAGCACTCAAATAGAAATATATGTTTGGTTTGGATCCAAATGCTTTACAACACTGGCAGTGACGACATGGACTACCATCCAGCATTACCACAGCCCGTTGAACCGACACAATGTTGTTAGCTGTGACCCCTCCCCCCCCTCATTTGACCTTCCATTATTAAGATTAACCACGGGGGTACCAACCGATATAAACAGACCGGCTAACAACCAACCAGTCACTTGAAAGAACTTCCGACACTCATATACGTGTCAACTAATAAATATGAAAAACAAAGGTAAAAAAAAATATATGGTGAAACAAAACAAACGTGCGCCGGACAAGGAAAGGAAAAACAGAATCCTAACTCCATCACTTCTAAATCAGGCTGGGGAAAAGTTTCAGGCCAAGCGCTCTATCATTTTTTTATTTTATCAGCCAGTTGAAGAGTTGATTTCAACAATAATGTGTACTCTTCAGTGTGTCGGCACGGTTTGAAATGTAATACAATTTACTATCATGAGAGAAATGGAGATGTAAATAACGCAACAATGAAAACATGTATATCTGACCGAAAGACTAAACAGCTGGATCTACTGTACAGACATCAGTTGTTTTTTTTATAAAATGGCCGGAAAAGCAAATCATATCAGGTAATAAAATTTTTCTAACTTCACAACCCTACTTTATTCTTACTCTGAATGTGTTGGAATGATTTTTGAAAGCATTACAAATGTATTAGAATACAGCGAAATCTCCAGCACGAGTGTTAAAATCGACTGACTGTAATTTATTTATTTATATTTTTTTGAATGTGATACTGAAATGGTAATCAAGCTGTACTAAGTTTATCAATATTTCTTTTTTCACAACGCAAGATGCATGTCATGAAGACATGCAGCCAGAGAAAGACCAAAAAAATCTAATATAACTAGTTGCAATTACCCGGCTTTGCCCGGGTTTAAAATAAGGTTTTCTGTTTACCTTTTGTTTTCTCCCTCCCCCCCTCCCTCCCCCTCCCTCTTTAACCCTCTCTCTCCCTTTCCCTCCCTCCCTTTCTCCCTCCTCCCTCTCTCTCCCATCTCTCTCCCTCCCTCTCCCCCTCCTTCTCTCCCCTGTCCATCCCCCCTCCCTCCCTCTCTCCCCCTTCCTCCTTCCCTCTCTCTCCCTCCCTGCCCCCTCTCTTTCTTTATCTCTACCTCACATTTCTCCCATCCTCTCCCTCTCTCCTTCCCTTCCTCTCTCTCCCTCCCTAACCCCTCTCTCCCTCCCTCCTTTCCCCCTCCCTCCCCTCTCCACCTCTCTCTCCCTCCCCCTCTCTCCCCCTTCCTCCCTCATTCCCTCTCTCTCTCCCTGCCCCCCTCACTCTTTATCTCTCCCTCCCTCTCTCCCTCCCTCCCCTCTATCTCCCTCCCTACCCCCTCTCTCCCTCCGTTCCTTTCTCTTTCCTTCCCTCCCTTTCTCTCTCTCCTCCCTCTCCCTCTCCCTCCCTCCCCCTCTCCCTCCCTCCCCCTCCCTCCCTCCTACCCTCCTTTCCTCTCTTTCCCCACCTGCCCCCCTCTGTCTCTTTATCTCTCTCTCCCTCCCTCTCTCTCTCTCTCTGGGAACAGACAGACAACAAATGCGTCTTATAAGTATAGAGATTATTCTGAAAAAAAAAATTGAAAAAAAAAAAATGTGAAAAAAAAAAAAAAAATTTCACTGTCGGGATTTGAACCCACACATAGTCGGCCAAATTTGTGTCACGGCCAAGCGAGTAACCGACTGTGCTAGCGAGCCACACAAACATAATCTCAATTTTTAATAGGTTATGCGCGCAAGTTCTATTCTATCATCGGGAAATGACGTCACAGAGGAATTTTATTCATGGCGCCGTCGAGATTACTTTAATATAGTAAAATACTAAAATAAAAAAAAATTAATTACAATTAAACTACACATCGAGATGAAACGAAACCTGTCCTATAACCTTCCTCATGTAATTATGTGTATGTGTAACAAATTTCACATTATTTGGTTATCTGGATCTTGAGTTATAAGGGAACAGACAGACAGACAACAAATGCCTCTTATAAGTATAGAGATAATAGCGATTTTGAGCTCTGCGTTAAATCGAAAGTAAAGAATTAATACAACAGTATTCCTGTTTAAAATACAGTCATGAAAAAAATCGGATCTGCCCGAAACCAAAAATAACCTAGCCTACCGATCAAGCCTAAGGAGATATAACACAATGCAACGTTTTTGCAGGGTACAGCTAGTAAAAAATAACAGTATAAGCATCAAAATTAATATAATGAAAACAAAACACCATTGAGTCAAAGGTCGACATATTAAATCTGTCAACCGATCAATGCTTGTTCCGTTTCGGTTCATTTATTTGTATCCTTCGCCTAGAGCATGCACTTCATTTATTATTTTTTCCAGAAATAATACTAAACCAAGATAACAATGCATACAAATAATGTAACAATTAAGATCGAAAAAAAGTGGATTTTTTTGTGTCGAGCAACTCTGGACCACGTGCAAACAACATGGCTGACCCAGAAATTGTGCCGCACAGATAGCTTATCGCGGAATTTTCTGTTCTAGCAAACTATCAGGACAACGGAATGGCGTTCCAATGCAATGGAGGATTTTTCATAACTCGAAAAACTTTTAAAAAGTATTTTTTTTTTAAAAAACACTAAAGAGCCTGTCAATGAATACCCCCCTCTGTATCGACTGAACACTGATTCCTCGAGTTTAAACCACAGTACAGCCACTTTTTGTTTTTGTTGTGTACACAAGAACTAAACCACAGTGCTGCCACTTTTTGTTTTTGTTGTGTACACAAGAACTAAACCACAGTGCTGCCACTTTTTGTTTTTGTTGTGTACACAAGAACTAAACCACACTACAGCCACTTTTTGTTTTTTGTTGTGTACACAAGAACTAAACCACAGTGCAGGCACTTTTTGTTTTTGTTGTGTACGCAAGAACTAAACCACAGTACAGCCACTTTTTTTTGTTGTGTACATAAGAACTAAATTGAATGATGAAACTATTTTTTGTACAGACAGAGCGAATAATATAAAGTACCGAAATACTAAGTGCTGTACACCAGTGGTGCCCAACCTTGTTCTCGCCCCGCGGACCGGTCAACGTCTGATAATTTCACTGCGGCCCGCTGATTATTTATATTTTAGATATTTTGATTTACGATGTTACTAGGGAAAAAAAAATAAAAAGGAACATTTACATGTTTCTTGGGCGGCCCAGTACCATTTGATCCACGGACCGCTACCGGTCCGCGGCCCGGGGGAGGGGGGCGTTTGGGGACCACTGCTGTAAACTACATCACAGTAGATAATGGGGTGGGGGGGGGTCAAATATCACTATTGACGTTTGGACCGACCTGGTTAATCTACACGACCCCACACACACACACACAAACAAAACCAACAACAGCGACTGGTTTGACGGCGAACAACATGAAAACTGATTAAAAAAAAAGCTTAAACCTTGAACCCTGGCATTGTTACTATCCGTCGTGTCACAAAAAAAAAAACAGATTCATTCTGCACTACCCCCAAGTCTATTTGAACCACTGACCAGTAGCTATGCACAACGCTAGTTTCCTGTAGCCTTGAAGTCCATGCACACACACACACACACGTGGGAAGAAAACAACGTTAAGTGTCTATCAAGTGGTATACCAATAACATTATTAAGCAGCTTATTAGATACAATAAAAAATAATCTTTTTTTTTTATTTTTATTGTATATAAAACACGTCAAATCTATTAAACAGAGGTTCAATAAATTATGAATAATTATGTTTTTTAAGCTCCACAGGACCACAATAAAGCTATTTATATAAATATTTATAAAGGTTAGTGGCTGGTACGTTCCACGACACTGAAACACAGATTATTGTATAAATATGATATATCTTTGTTTAACAGATTATGATCACGGAAGAAGTAATTGCTGTAAAGTGAAGACTATTTAAAACTACCTTAAATCGTCGATTCCTACAAGCAAGATAGAATGTGAAGAACTCTAACAAATAATCACTGAAATCGGAATGGCGGCAGAGTGAAGACATTTTGAAACTGACCTATAAAACGTGGATTCCATTACTTCCTCCCAAAAAACTCCTTGCAGGCAGAGCGAATGGTCTACTACTGACTGTTATGAGGCATGATAGAACTTTAAAATTTAAATTTTTAAAAATGTTACAAGTAATAATCACTGACAGCGACTGGCTGTTAAATAGAGACACTCTGAACTGACCCGACCCCCCTCTCATCAAGACGCGGTGGTGTGGGGCTGTGCCTGCCTGCCTGCATGCAGAATGGTGGAGGGGAGCACAGTCTAGCAGTGGTATGACTACCGGAGAGTGACAAGTCTTTAGTGAGACGATTTCTTTCTTATCAGTGGCGACCCGAACCACCGAAGGACCAAAAAAAAAAAAATTTGTCAAAAAAAAAATAAATAATAATCATGCCAAGTCACAAGCAGATCAAATCCGGAGGGTGGGGGGCACAACGGGTCTTAAGTTATGTGACTAGCCGCACAGGTGATGATGGGGGAAAAAAGGTGTGGTGGGATGAAATGCGCCCCCCCCCCCCATTTCATTCTATAACACGCATTCCGACTCTTGACTATGAACTATTGCCAAGTTTTGTTTGTTTTGTTTTAATACCTATAGAAATACGTATTAAGCTTGTTGAGGCGAGATGGCCCCCGCGTGTGTGTGAGATAAGATAACGGCCGCATTATAAACCAATGAGTAGGTGTTTCAAGTCGTTTGTCTAAACTTATAATTGAGTAGGCTATCCAGCTGTAATCTCAAATCGAGGTCTACATTCTACAAGGCCCCGCCTAGTGGCGGGTGTACCTGACATGGGGGGGTGCTTCATTCTCTCAAGTTTGCGAGCACAAGACTTCAGCAAAAACAGCGAGCTAATCAGAGGATAATAATACTACTACGCGCTGGTCAAGCTGAAGTCCTGACCATGCCCAGAGTGGCCACTTCCGCCGCTGTCGGTAACGAAACAAGTGGTCACCGTGAAATGGGCTCTGCGTCGCTGGAAACCGCAATGTAATGAATGGTACAGGCAGCGCAACTGGGGGGGGGGGTTGCTTTAAAATATACACAGAGGCTGTAGGAATACGACTATCCAATACATTTTGGTAGATTTCACCTCTTACATTCTAGAATCAAAAGCCAATCAAAGGGCCAACCATCGCACATCAATGAAAGCAGTAGGTTGTATGGCTATAAACCATAATGGGTGTAAACGTTCTCGTTTGAGATCATTTCTAAAACCTTTAATCCAACGACATAAAAAAAAATGCCAGAGAGAACGATTCTACCACTCCCTCCTTCTACTACCTCTCTCTCTCTCTCCTACTACCTCTCTCTCTCTCCTTCTACTACCTCTCCCTCTTTCTACTACCTCTCTCTCTCCTTCTACTACCTCTCTCTCCTTCTACTACCTCTCCCTCCTTCTAAACGCCAGGCAAACAAGAAATATAACTACAGAATACGTGTTTATATTTAAATTGCTTTTACAAAATATAATGTGAACTATACTGACCGATTCTAAACCAGAACTATTCCTCACACAGCCTACATTGACACACGGATGTCTAACAATGGTAAACATATGAAAACAGCGCTGACTATTTACTTTCAACAGCACCCGGACAAATATCTTTCAAACCAAAAAACAAACAAAAAATACGAGCTTTTTCTGAAGAAGTAAAGCGACATCCATAAAACCCAAGTCCCGGTATTTCATTTTACAAACGTATTTCCTGGAAGAGTTATTCAGCCTAACCTAGGAAGATTCATTTCAAAGTCACTTAATTTGAACAAGTGACAGTTTCCTCAATGAGAAGTGTGAACTAATGTCAAAATGTCTGAAGAGAATGGATTAATAAAGTATAATTCTTACTGAAATATGAACTAATGTCAAAATGTCTGAAGAGAATGGATTAATACAGTACAATTCTTACTGAAATATGAACTAATGTCAAAATGGATGGATTAAT